>VWZE01023905.1:351705-379589 GCA_013396675.1 Eubucco bourcierii
TCAGGATGGCCACAGCCTCATCCAGCCTGGCCTCAAACGTCTCCAGGGTGGTGATTCCACCACCTCCCTGGGCAACCCGTTACAGGCTCTCACCATCCTCATGCTGAAGAACTTCTTCCTAACATCCATTCTGAATCATAGAATCATAGAGTCATAGAATCAATCAAGTTGGAAGAGACCTCCAAGATCATCCAGTCCAACCTATCTACCCACTTCTAACTTTGCTCCATTCCCCCCAGTCCTATCACTACCTGACAGCCTAAAATGTCCCTCCCCAGCCTTCTTGTAGACCCCCTAAGATACTGAAAGGCCACAAGAAGGTCACTTGGGAGCCTTCTCTCCAGTCTGAACAGCCCCAACTCCCTCAACCTCTCCTCACAGCAGAGCAGCTCCAGCCCTCTGAGCATCCTCATGGCCTTTCTCTGGACACCTTCCAGCACATCCATAGCCCTCCTGTACCAGGGGCTCCAGAACTGGATGCAGTACTCCAGGTGGGGTCTCACCAGTGTAGAGTAGAGAGAGAGAATCACCTCCCTCACCCTGCTGCCCACACTGCTCTTGCTGCAGTCCATGCTCTGGTTGCTCTCTGGGCTGCCAGAGCACACTGACAGCTCATATTGAGCTTCTTGTCCACCAGCACCTCCAAGTCCCATCACACTGATGCCAAGATTGCTAATGATTCTCTTAAACTCTTTGTGGGATTTAGGTGAATCTTTTGCTAAATCATTGTGGGGGAAAAAGGATGTTTGTGTTCTGTAGGGCAGTAAGAAAAAACCCCAAGTAACTTGAAAAAAGCAGATAGAAACCCCAACTTTTTTTTTGTCCAGCAATAAAGTGGTGGTGAGTGCTTTGGTATCTTGTGCTTTGTTTGTTGTTTTGTTGAGGAATGCTTCATCTGTCTCAGAGTTTCCTTCTTCTGTTGTGTCTTGGTCATAAAATGCATGTCTCCCTTTGCTCAAGTAAAGCACAGTAATAGGATGTTCTGCACTTTTCAGCATGGGAGACAAAGCAAGATTTAGTGAGAATCACCAGAAAAACCAGAAATATGGGTGGCTATGAAACTGAGCATGAAGCATGCTAGACAGGCTTATTTTATCCATTCTGAATTTAATAAAATGTCTAGCAACTAGTTTCCAAGCCCTACCACATTTCATACAATCACAGAATCACAGGCTCACAGGATGTTAGGGGTTGGAAGGGACCCAAAGAGATCATCCAGTCCAACCCCCCTGCCAGAGCAGGACCAGACAATCCAGCTCAGGGCACACAGGAACACATCCAGACAGGCCTTGAAAGGCTCCAGAGAAAGAGACTCCACAACCTCTCTGGGCAGCCTGTGCCAGGGCTCTGGGACCCTTCCAGTCAAGAAGTTCTTCCTCATGTTGATCTGGAACTTCCTGTGCTGTGGTTTACATCCATTTACCCCTCTACTCCTCTACTCTGCACTGGTGAGACCCCACCTGGAGTACTGCATCCAGTTCTGGAGCCCCTGGTACAGGAGGGCTATGGATGTGGTCTCTTCCAACCTGGTTGATTTGATGATTCTCTGATTCTGTGATTCAGGCTGGATGTCAGGCAATTCTTCAGCATGAGGGTGGCAAGACTGTGGAATAGGTTGCCCAGGGAGGTGGTGGAAGCCTCATCCCTGGAGTTGTTTAAGGCCAGGCTGGATGAAGCTGTGGCCAGGCTGATCTAGTGTGAGGTGTCCCTGCCCACGGCTGAGGGGTTGGAACTAGATTCTCCTTGTGGTCCCTTCCAACCCTGACTGATTCTATGCTTCTATGATGGGATCAATGCAGATAAAAGAGCAGGGTTCTGAGAATATCTTAACCTCTGTAAATTAAAGAAAGTAGGAAAGATTTTAGATAACAACAAGAATGATAAGAAATCACTGCTGTTTATATCTGCACCAACAGGTTAAGAGAGAACAGGGCCCCCATCTGAGATGCTAGGTGGCTGACAGTACCAGTTGTTTTACTAGGACAGAATTGTCCTTTTTGAACTTCCCCATTAAGGGTCACTTGTTCAAAATCATCTTTTTACTAATGGGCAGGAAGCTGTAATTAAACAGGGAAATGTAAGTCCTGTTGTGGAAGGCATGCAAAGCCACCTCTTCACTCAACTTGCATTTAAAACCTGCTATAAAGGCAGCATTCTGTGGAACTTTTGCCAAGAGGGAAATTTGCCCTGGAAAGGAGCAGGGCATTAAAATCTCCTTAACTGCAGCTTGAAAACCTGCACTTCCAAAGACTTAACCAATCTGTGGCTTTATGAATGGTTTGCTTGAAATAAATCATGCCTCCCACTGACCTCCCTTCATGGCTTTAATAAGGCATGACAACGAGGCAAGAGTTGTCCCCATTAGCCTGCTTCATAACAAGCTTGTTAAAGTTCAGGTAATGCATCAAACTCAGCACAAAACCCAATAGGAAACAGCTGCATAGGTATCAGCCAATTCAATACATACATTTAGAGTGGTATGTTACATGGAGGTAGATGTCTGTTGTTACAGGTAAGTTATGCTTTTAAAGAACACCTCCTCTCTCCCAAAATTAAGTGAAAGCTGACAGAGTGGATAAATAAACTGCATTGCTGCAGCTGCAGCAATGTAAAATGCTCATTTCTGCAGCAGAAGTGCACAAAGGCCTCAAAAAGCTACATCAGAGGCAGTATGGCACATGCTACAACATGAGACTCCTGAAAGTACAGATGAACATTGAACAGGAAATAAAAAGGCTGTGGGATTCCATGTTTGTGACTGAAACACTGAGTTTGTTCTGCACGTGCAGAGCTTCTAATTGAGGAACTCTTTATTGGTGCCAAGCTTATAAATTCAACCTGAAGCCAAGAGTTCTGCTCATCCATGCTCGTGCATTGCTGAGTAAAGGGAGTTTTCTTTCTCTGAATATGTCCCACTAAAGCAAGACTGCAGCTCAGTTGCTGTCACTGGATTTACAATTGCCATTAGCCACAGCTATTGTAGTAAGGATAGCAAAGAACGCAGCGGATGCCAACTCCTAGATTCTGAAGTGCACAGCCCACGTAGCACGATTTGTTGCAATCAGCCTGAAAAGTGTTGTTCCAGGAAGTCATGAGATGCCATTTCTAAATAGAAACTTCATCAGAGAGCCTGGCCTTTAATGCCTTGCAAGCCTTCAGCTGGGAACAGGGAAGGGTTATGAGAAATGCCACAGCTTTCCTAAGGAGACTTTGCACCTGCTTTTTTAATTTTGTCTCCCGTGGCATCGTGGCCCTAAGAGCATCTTCGATTGTACTGCTATCTTCTCCCTATTTCAAATGTCCTTTAATGAAGCAGCACTCAGGAAGAAGACTTTCTTAGGAAAAAGTTCTTTACAGTGAGGGTGGTGAGACACTGGCACAGGTTGCCCAGAGAGGCACACGACAAACTAGCTTTGGTAGGCCTGCTCATGTGATGGAGGAGACAATAGTGACAGACCATCTACAGTGGTTAAGCATTTGAAGTGGAACTATGTTGTAACAAACTTCCTAAGCACTGAAGTTTCACCCTAAGGTATGCCCATGGAAATGCACAGCTGATTTTTCTGAGGCATGAAGAAATGAAAGCTGTGTTAAGTTTCAATGCCAACATGGTAAATGTTCTAGAAGTCTCCTATGCTTTTCAATAGCAGAATGAGGTTGGCTGTAAATCATATTTGCATCACTTTGAAGGCAAAACCAGATCATGTTCACAAACCTCAGTCTAGCAGCCACAAACAATATCTCAGTCTGAAAAATTTAATGTTTTAATTACTACCTTTTTTTTTTCCCAAATCATAATATATTTTCCTGATGACTTTTTAAAATTAAGAGCAAGTCAGAAGACCTGAGAAGGAAAACCTTAATCTAGCTATACTGTGGACAGTGAAATTCACTGTTTAGAGTTTATATGAGCACCTCCATTTAAAGGGCTGTTCCAATGTTATCCTCTCAGTGACATCCCATCCATAAGTCACATTGCTTCCTGAGAAAACAACAGCTAGCTGCAAGCAATCCAGAACCCCTTTCTCGTTCCACACAACCCTTTAGTGCTCAAAAATACTTCTGCAGGCAGAAGAAAAACAACGGCTTAAACATTTTGTTCAGCACCTACTTTGTTGTTAGAGGCGGCAGCAGCCCTACACCACCACCCACTCCCCCACCCCCTGCCCCGAGTCATTTGAAGTGGCCTGTGCAAGGTCACAGAATCATAGAATCAACCAGGTTGGAAGAGACCTCCAAGCTCATCCAGTCCAACCTATCCCCCAGCCCCAGCCAATCAACCAGACCATGGCATTGTGCCCTATCCAGTCTGTTCTTCAACACCTCCAGAGATGGGGACTCCACCACCTCCCTGGGCAGCCCATTCCAATGCCAATCACTCTCTCTGGCAACAACTTCTTCCTAACACCCAGCCTAGACCTCCCCCAGCACAACTTGAGGCTGTGTCCCCTCCTTCTGTTGTTGGTTGCCTGGCAGAAGAGATGAACTCCACCTGGCTACAACCTCCCTTCAGGTAGTTGTAGAGAGCCTTGGTGCTCTTCTCTGGACACCTTCCAGCACCTCAACATCTGTCTTGAATTGAGGGCCCCAGAACTAGGCATGGTAGATATAAGAGAAGAGGGAGAAGAGATGACTGAGCATCATTTCAAAGGTTGAGAGGGGAGTGTGAGTGCAGCCCTGCACACAAGCACTGGCTGTACTGCAGCAGAACCCTTGGCACCAAGCTGTCACTTTCCCTGGTGAAAAGGAAGAGCCCTGGCATGTAGAGCCCTGCAGACAAAGCCCTGAAGGATGCTGTTTCAGACGGGGTCCGGCCACAGGCAGAGGGCCCTGCGGTGGGAGCTTTGCTGCTGCTCTTCCTGCACCACAGCGCACTAACCCCTTGCACCTTCTCTGCAGTGACCCCTAGGTGGGGCCTGGGGCACTGGGAGTCTGTGGAAAGCTCATACGGCCAGCACCACATCGTGCTCCCTTCCGGGCAGTCCAGGGCGATGGCTTCTCTTCCTGCTGCCTAAAAAAGGGCTGTCAGCTCCCTCCCAGCTCAGCCAGCCTGATGTATCCTGCCCAACTTGTCTCTAAAATAAACTCAAGTTGGAAAGCTCTCAGCAGAAAGGGAAGCTGGGGTGCTGCTAGCCGACATGTTAACACCCAGAGAATCCCAGCTGGGAGCACCCAAAAATCCAGGAGGAAAGGTTCAGGCTTTAAACTATAAATTTAGAGGCTCCCTGGGTCATTTCAGATGTCACCACACACTTCTAACACGTCATTGGTCCTCTGCTTGGAATAGAAATTCCACATGTCCTTGCTGCAGCTATCCTGACACCAGTATTCAGCTTGCCTCAGTCCGTGGATGCACCTGAGCTCCTGAGCACCATGTGTTATTTAAATGAGACAGAACAGAACAGAATAGAACAGGAATAGAATAGAATAGAAGTAGAAGAGAACAGAACACAATAGAACAGAAATAGAATAGAACAGAACAGAATAGAATAGAATACAGTACAATACAATACAACAGTTGAGTTGGATGGGCCCCATGGTGACCATCAAATCCAGCTGCCTGACCACTGCAGGAACAACCAAACATTAAAACATGGTATTAAGAGCATTGTCCAAAGACCTCTTAAACACCTACAGGCATGGAACATCGACCACCTCTCCAGGAAGCCTGTTGCAATATTCATTGTATTTAAGCTATGATCTGCTATCTTTCCTGGATGCAGTTTAGAAATTCACACACACAAGATGTGAACATGCAGCATATTTAACCTGCATTCTCTAGTAGATGAAACATCCCCTGCCATATATGCAGAAGTTCATAGCAATTTTTTTATTGTTACAGATGTTATTTTTCTCCTAGTCTTAGCATTGTCAAGCAGTGCACATTCCATTTTATTCTGCCTTAAAAATAAACACAGCAAAAAAGTTACCAACTTATTCCTCCTTCCAGCTTTTTTAATCATTTAAATACTCAGTGCTAGTCACATAGGCAGTTTTGTTGTAACAGTTGAGGGTAAAATCTCTGGCAGCTTATATTAAGTAGTAGGCAAATGTATCTGGCAGTAAATAAATATTAAGCAGCTCTGTATTACATTTTACTGGACTACATCCAGGCCTGGACTACATCCAGATGTAACTTTCGGATGAAAGTTTGGAAAGCTCACAGACCTTTACTGAAATTGAGTTAAAAAACAGTTAGATTTCAGTGACTGGTAACTGTAGATTGCTCTTAGGAACTCAGTGTTGCCTGAGATAGGGTGGGCCTGGGATCCAGTCCCTGCTTCTTTGTAAATGGCAAGGTTTTATGCTAGTACTGAAGTGGGCTGAAATGCAGATCTTTCCCCTATAAGGTAGGCAATAACCAACAAATTATTCCAAGAAGCAGTTAACAGCACTCTTTGGAAGCTGAAATGGCTTCTGGAGGAAGGACTGAATAGTCAGAGCCTGCTTGGAAATATATGACGCAAAATCACCTTCCCTCCAGCAGTGCCAAGTGACAGACATTAAAGGCATCTAATGCTAGGAGGAGGTACTCTGAAGAGTAGTTCAGACAGAAGCACCTCCTTGCAGCCAACTCTAATGCACGTGTACCAGGAAGGAGGATACTTTACAACATAGAATGGTTTAGGTTGGAAAGGACCTCAAAGCTCATCTAGTTCCAACCCCCTGCCATAGGCAGGGACACCTCCCACTAGAACAGGCTTCCCCCAACCCAAAACTAAATTTACACTTCCCAGTGCTCCAATCATGTCCCCCCCACCATGCCCCTGCCATCCATAGGCCTAAGCGCAGCCTCTGGAGGCCCCAAACTAGGCCTGTTCCTGACATGTTTGTCCTGATAAAGCAGCTCTGGCTGGAGGGGGAGGAAAGGAGAAGAAGCTGGCCTGCCCCTGAGTTTATGAAGAGATAGCAGAATTATGGGATGGAATAACAACCTTCTAGTCCCTAGAGGATTTTTTTTACCCTATAGTTCCCAACCTGGGACATTGCCATCAGCAGTAAATATCTGAGAAGGTTTTCTCTACAGGTGATTGAAGAGAACTCAAGTAAGAGGTAGGAAACAGTAGGAAATAAAGACTTGTATGACCTGTAGTTAGCATATACCCCACACAAACGACATGTGTTTACCTTCAAGCTGCATGCCAGCTTGCCTCACCTAACTCTGCTGCAGATGGGCCTGGCTCAGCCTGCACCTCTTCAGTTAGTGACTTCTGTACGGTTTGAGAGTGGCTGCTGAGAGCAGACCCGACTGAGCCTCCCGAAGAGATGACTACAGGAATGTGCACATACTTTAAAGCCGACCTTGCGGCGTTTGTGCGGCAGAGGGCCATCGAGCGGGCACAGCGAAGCTATAACCTTGTCCGCAAGGCGGCCGTGGTGGTGCCCATGGCGCCGGCGCCGGCGCTGGCAGCCCGCGCCGCTGGACTAGGGAACCACGTCCCGCGACGGAGCACTCAGTCTGTCACTGGCGCCACCTGTCGGACAAACCGCGGCTGTGTCGCTCTGCCGCTTGCGGTGCTTCGGGAGTTCCGCGCCCCACACACACAGAATGGAATCACCCAGACTGGACTCGGCCAGGCCAAAAATCCCCAGGTTGAACTCACCCATCTTCTGCATCACTGTGATGGTTTGGAGTTCCCTGCCCCCACACACAATGAAAATCCCCCAGACTAGACTCAGCCAGCTGGAAGTTAAGGACTGAAGCTCTATTTACAGCTCAGCACAATGTACAAGCAGAGATACACACAACAGACAGGAATAGTTACAGACATAGACAAGTTAAAGGTAACACAGAAACACAATCCCCCTCCCAGAGATCACAGTGCCCAGGAGGGGCTCCCAGCCACCTTTCCACCTTCTTTCCACCCCTCCACCTTATCCCATAATCTTCCTTACATGCAAGGTGGGTTTGGAGGATAGGCAAGGGAGGTTAGAAGCAGAGTGGTTAGTTGGGTTACACAGCAGAGAGGCCAGCAGACACAGCAGCTCCCAGAGAGAGACCCTCTGCCTTATCTATATTTGTGTCCTTGTTCTTATACATCTCAGCAAGCCTATGAGCAAAGCAGACATCACCAGGGTTTGCTTTTCACAGCCTATAATCTATTTTTTTTCATTAAAATATCCCAATTAGCTCAAACCAGCACACAAGGGGAAAAGCAAGGACGCAAGCATAGATAAGGCAGTTGGTGTCTCTCCCTGGCTTCTGCCATGTTAATTGCTTCTGCCTGACCCTGCTCATAACCCAACTAATCATTTCCTTCTAATCCCCCTTGTTGAATCTTCCAACTCACCTTGCACATAAGGCAGACTCTGGGATAAGGGAGGGGTGTGGAAAGAATGCGGAAAGGTGGTTGGGAGCCCTTCCTGGGCACTCTGATTGATGGGAGTGGGACTGTGCTTCTGTATCACTTTTAACTTGTATATTTCTGTACATAGCAGTAAATATCTGTAATATATTGTAACTGTCTGCTTGTATATTGTGCTAAGCTGTGAATATAAAGCTTCATTCCTTAACTTCCAGCAGGCTGAGTCTGATTCACTGGGGGGGTGGGGAGGGCGAGTGACACCCAGAACCACTACACCTTGGACATTCGAGAGAGCAGGACAGCAAATGCTCTAAACATCCCAAATTGTCCTAGCTGTTTATTGCTGTGTGCTACAGCCACCAGCTGTGTAGGGAGCACAGAAGACAGAAGGAGCCTAACTGTAAGTGTCCTAACTGCAGCCCCTCAGCCCAAAGTATGTATGCCTTTGCTACTGAAAAAAGTTCCCAGGCACTTTGTGCAAGCCAGGAATCCCAAGAACAAAAGACAAGGCTTGAGGAGTGGGCAAAGCCACAGTAAGGCACGAGGTACAGAGGTAAGCAGAGCCTGCTGAGCAAGGCTGTATCTAGCTGAGCAGTGACCTGGTCAGTGCGCTGGAAATGAGAGTGGGATCTGAAGTATCCCGTTTCAGACTCCTCTGTTGCATAAACAGAAAAGATGACTGTAGTGTGGTGTGCAACTGTTGATGAATTGCAGGGGACTTCAGAGGACAGGAGAAGGAAAAAAAAACGAAAAAAAAAGCCCCATAAATCCCTTATGAGGAACCCTAAGGAAAGGCTGCCTGCAGAGGCCTTCAGTAGAGGCGAGGACATGGCCTCAATTATTCTGGGACCCCTGCCCACACTGCTCTGCTTGGGCTCACAAAATGAAAACGACGCAGCTGCTAGAAAAGATTCAGCTGCCATTTAATAGGTGCAGGCTGTTTTGGCTGACTAAAAACTCGCTGGTTTGAGCAGAGCTCTATAGAGCAAGGTTACACAGCACTCACTGGGCTACAACTGCAGTATTTAATCCATAGTCGCTACACTGTGATGAATTACTGCATTTAAGCTATCTGCATTTCCAGCCCAGGAAAGAGTTTGGCAACCTGGATTTTCTTTTAACTTACTGTGATGGTTTGGGAGTTCCTTGCCCCCACACACTTTATAAAATCCCCCAGACTAGACCCACGTGGCTGGAAGTTAAGGACTGAAGCTCTTTTACAGCTCAGCACAATGTACAAGCAGAGATACACACAACAGACAGGAATAGTTACAAAGATATACAAGTTAAAGGTAACACAGAAACACAATCCCCCTCCCAAAGATCACAGTGCCCAGGAGGGGCTCCCAACCACCCTTCCACCTTCTTTCCACCCCTCCACCTTATCCCAGTGTCTGCCTTGCATGCAAGGTGAGTTTGGAGAATGGGCAAGGGGGGTTTAGAAGCTGAATGGTTAGTTAGGTTACTCAGCAGAGAGGAGACGACAAAAAACTAGAGACAGAGACTCTCTGTCTCTGTGTTTCTTATCTATGTTTCTGTTCTTGTTCTTATACATCTCAGCAAGCCCATGAGTGAAGCAGACATCACCAGTGTTTGCTTTTCACACCCTACATTTTTTTTTCATTAAAATATTCCAATTAGCCTCAAACCAGCACACTTCCAAAATTACAAATATTGTGGAATGAAAAGAACTTAACAAAATTATGGAACTAAAAGAAGAAGTTCTGCACAACCATCCCTTGTGGGTCAGTACAGATACTGCAAGCCCTGCTGTACCTGTGAAAAGGCATTTTGTGAAAATGTTGCTACTGAGTCAGAATTTTATTTATTTAATTAATTATGTTTACAACCTAGAAAATATATTTTAAAACTGTATCAGTACTTGGGCAGGAATGAAAACAATTTGCTGAGATTTAAAAAAATATTTTATGGTTGGATTCCTGAAGCCAAATACTCAAAGGCTGCTCTGTCTTTGTGACAGGAGCTTTCCTTGTGTTCTCCAGCAAAGGCAAAATGAGCCTGGATTGGTTTGGCTTGGGTCTTGATGAATGCTGAGAGGGTTTATTTGTGCATGGGACATGATCTTTAACACATTTACATTCTTCTCTTTATAAAGAAAAATATGAAAGGGAGCAACGGAATCAGTATTACACACAGAGGAGTTCACCTGCCTGCACATACTACACTCTTCTAACTGTAAAGGTACTAATTGGAGATGGAAAAAGAGGGAATGGCCTCAAGCTGAGGCTGGAGAGGTTTAGATTGGACATTAGGAAAAAAATTTTCCTGGAGAGAGTGGTCAGGAACTGGAATGAGCTGCCCAGGGAGGTGGTGGAGTCACCCACCCTGGATGTGTTTAAGGGTGCTTTATATGTGGTGCTTAGGGGTATGGTTTAAGGTGGATCTTGTAGAGCAGGGTTCTAGGTTGGACTTGGTGCTCCTGAGAGGCTTTGCCAACCTGCATGTGTCTGTGATGCTGTGATGCTGTGATTCTGCCCTGTCTTGCTGCTGCAACAGTTTTCTGGGATAGTGCTGTTTTGTAGCAGATCCAATTCTGCCACACAGCCCTAATGTTAATTTATTTCATTAGTAACACATTTTGTGTAAGATTAACCCCTATTGCAGTTCTGGAACCCTCAGCACAGGAAGGACACGGAAGTGTTGGAGCGGGTCCAGANGGGGAGATTTAGACTGGATGTTAGGAGGAAGTTCTTTACAGTAAGGGTGGTGAGGCACTGGAACAGGTTGCCCAGGGAGGTTGTGGCTGCTCCCTCCCTGGAGGTGTTCAAGGCCAGATTGGATGAGGCCTTGAGTAACCTGTACTAGTGGGAGGTGTCCCTGCCTATGGCAGGGGGTTGGAACTAGATGATCCTTGAGGTCCCTTCCAACCTTACCATTCTACGATTCTATGATTCTATGATTTTAGACTCCCCTGTTCTTTTGCTCTGTGACTACACCCCAAGACAGCACTTTCAAATAAAAGGGGAAGAATTTGGCTGCTGACATGAATTAAAAACACATGTCTCAGGAAAAGGGTGGTTGTAATTAACAGTGTTTCCCCTCCATTCCTTTTCCTGCTTCTCTCATCTTGGTTCCTGTGAACCCAATTTGCTTTTTGAAGTACCGAGTGCATTTTCTTCTGCCGGGGGTTGAGATGAATCTGCTGCCAATATTCAATACCAGGCTGCCACCATGTCAGCTTCAAAATGAAAATGCTGGCTGCAGCAAAGCATCACAGGGCTCGAGGTTCAGACTGTAACATGAGAGGCTTCCTCTTTCAGTTGCTGCTTCCAGTTTCTGGGTCTGGGGTGTTGGGCTTCTCTGCTGGGCTGGCTGCTGTGCGCTTTGGCAGGGGGAAACCATTTCTGTGATGGTTCCTGATGCTGTTTCTGATTTTACTAAGGTGATTCTGACTTTGCTAAGGTAGTTGTGCCTCACATTGTCTCATTAAACTCCTTATCTCAATCCAGAGGTTTTTGTGTCATATTCCCTCCCTCCTGGGGGGGGGTGGGAGGGGTACTGTGAGAGCAGGCTGTGTTAACCCAGGACACGTTGCCATCATGCTTTACATAGATAAACTGAGTGCTCATGAGACATTCAAGGACAAATGCAACAATACATGTCCACAGTGTAGCCTTTCACAAAGCAATTATGTCCTGGAGACAGCTTCACATCTTCTTTAGAGCCTTGTCCCACAGTCAGCCGGCCACAGACCTCTTGTTTCACATAGCAACTGCTGTTTTCTGACCCTTGTTCTGCTTCCCTATTTCTCTGCTAGCCCTGTGACTTTCCTCTCAGACCTCTGGTCTCTTCCCACAGCCACCAAACCACAGGATTGCAGGATCACAGAACCACAGGGGTTGGAAGGGACCTCTGAAGATCATTGAGTCCACCCCCACTGCTAGAGCAGGATCACCTAAAGCAGATCTCTATGCACAGATCAGGCATGAGTAGAGTATTAAGCAACTGTCCCTTTTAATGTGAAAGCAGACCTTTCTGTTCACATGCACAATTAGAAAGTGCAGAGAAAGTTTAACGAAGAGAAAAGAAGACAGGGATGTTGTCACATAGAGTACTTAGCTTTCCAAACTGTTCCAAAGTTGTGACCTGAGATGGGGCACAGGACTGCTGAGAGAGGCACACTGCAGCAGGCACAGACAACTGAGTATCTGTGAGTGTTGCACACACCAGGAGCAGGCACATCTTGGGCACCAGGGTGGTGAGACTGTAAAGGTAAAAACACCTTCTTGGCTAGTTCATGTTCTGTTCAATGTATTCATGAATGACCTGGATGAGGGCTCAGACTGCACTGGCAGCAAGTTTGCTGATGGCACCAAGCTGAGTGGAGTGGCTGCCACAGCAGAGGCTGTGCTGCCATTCAGCCAGACCAGGACTGAGGGGTGGGCAGGGAGAAACTGGATAAAATTCAACAATGGCAAGTGTAGAGCCTGGCACCTGGCAAAGAACAAGCCCAGGGAGCAGGATAGGTTGGGGACTGAGCTGTCGGAAGGCAGCAAAGAGGAAAAGGATTTGGGGGTCCTAGTGGGTGGGAGGTTGAGCATGAGCCAGAAATGTGCTCTGGTGGCCAGGAGGGGCAATGCCATTCTGGGGTGCTTTAGAAGGGTTGTGGTTAGGAGGTGGAGAGAGGTTCTCCTGCCCCTCTCCTCTACCCTTCTGAGGCCACATCTGGAGTCCTGAGTCCAGTTCTAGGCCCCCCAGTTCAAGAGGGACATAGAACTGCTTGAGATGCTGAAGGGAATGGAACAGCTCTGTTAGGAGGAGAGCCTGAGGGAGCTGGGGCTGTGCTGCTGGGAGAGGAGCCTGAGAGGTGACCTCAGCAATGGTTATAAAGATGTGCAGGTGAGTGCCAGGAGGCTGGAGCCAGGCTCTGCTGGGTGATGACTGATGCCAGGACAAGGAGCACTGGGTGGAAGCTGAGCCATAGGAAGTTTCATGTAAACATAAGGAGGAATTTTTCCCCTGTGAGGGTGACAGAACCCTGGAACAGGCTGCCCAGGGGAGTTTTGAATATCCCTAGAGAGGGAGACTCCATGAGCTGCCTGGATGTGTTCCTGTGTGATCTGGTCTAGGTGATCCTGCTCTGGCAGGGGTTTTGGACTAGATGAGCTTTGGAGGTCCCTTCCAGCCCCTGAGATTCTGTGATTCTATGGATGGGTACTCCCTGGCTGCAAACATCAGAAGGTAGATCAGGGTTGGGGATGTGGGAGGAACACAGTAACCCAGAAAAAACACTGCAAGTTTCACTAGCAGCTAATTTCAATGCATTAACTCTAAAGCTTCCCTTTCACTTCAGTCCCCAGGATGGAGAAGGAAAGGTCACTTTGACATGATGTCAGATGAACTGTTGCAGGAAGTGTTACTTGAAATGCAATGCAATGTGCAGAGGGCATGACAGGCATCTCTGCATTAAATCACTGTGATGGTAAGACCTGAAAGTAATCAAACCACCCGAGAAGCAACAACAAAAAACACAACCAACCAAACAAAAACCAACCAACTGTGGAGAGAAAATGTTATAAGAAACTAGAAAAAATATTCACCTCCAAAAATAAATACAGGTGTGATTGTTTAGCAGTAAGCTGTTTGGAAACCAGCCAGAGTGACACAGACGTGTCCGTGTAACTGACACCAGCCCTGTTTTGCTCCATGCATCCCCCAAAAGCTCCTGTTCACACACCATTTATCCCAACATACTGCTCCCCTCCACTAAATCAGCTATGGGATGGTGTTCCACTCAGTTAAACCTTCACACCACTTGAAATATTTCTTCTCTTTAAAGCAGAGAATGCCATGGTGTAGTCTAACACCAGGCCATAGTAACTCACTACTGGTTGTATTAACGTGACTCTTTGGGGCCTCTGCCAGAAAGCAGAGCTCCTTTGTTTGAGGCACTGGATAAACACACCAGAGCTGGTCCCTGCTTCAGGGAGCCACTGATCCATGCTGACTCTGAGAGGAGTAATGACTACAGCTGTGCCCTGGTATTTCTCTCTTCCCTTTTGCCTGCTGATGTCAAATATGTTTCAAAGAAAAGCTGCTGTGAAATAAAATAAGTTATTTCAAGTGTCCTCTTGTACTGCAAAAAAAGGAATTGTTCTGCTGTGCTCTGCCTGTGACATGCACACACACTTGAATTCAAGCCTGTGAGTCCTACTGGAGCACCATGCAAGCACTTCCAAGCATGCACTTTGTGTTATTTGTGCTAGCTCTTTGTGAATCTGGAGGAGGGCAATTACAGCTCAAAAATATTCCTTCAAGACAACAGGTAAAGAATTTCCGAAGATATTTGTGACAGTGATATCATCCAGACTGCAGGAATGGATTAGAATGAGATACAGATTATTGTAAGAAATTTTTTTGTTAGTTTTTTCAACAGGACACTTAAATACAGGTAAAAGAAAAACAAAAACAAAACCCCAAAAGAACACAAAACCCAAAAAAATAATAACCAAAGCAAACAAACAAAAAAGTTATTTTTCATTAACAAAAAACCAAAGTGGCTTTTGCAGCTGGATCATTACAAGGTTGAGTTTGCTCCCTTTTCCTTAGGGCAATCTACAGCACAGGGTCCTCACCTGAGAGCAAATAGTTACCAGTACATGAAATGTCATCTTCATTGCACTTCAGAAACAGCTCTCACAGTAGGGCTCTCAATAGAACAAAATATTATTCTCAGCTGTGTTATTAATTGGAGGCAAACTGCAGCAGCTACACATTTCAGGGTGTCCAAGTCCATAACAGGACTCTCACATCACTTCCTTAGTGCAAATAATGTTTCATGTGCTGTTGCATGTACTAATTTGGTTTGGTTTGTACTAGTTTTAATTAAATGGCAATGGTAGGTGGTTAAAGGCGTAGCTCATGAAAACAGGACTTCAAAAATCTAATGTTCTTTGTCTTTGGTTTATCTGCCTTTTTTTTTCCCCCTTCTCCCTTCTTGCAGCTTCTGAAAACACTAAACTAAGGCAGCCCCTGTGTAGAAACCGATGAAAACGCCAAGCTCCCTGGGAGCCTTCACTTCATCAGATGTGACAAGTTCAGCAAAGCATAGAGATCTTGACATTAAAAGTGTGTCACTCCCTATTTGCTGTGAAATGTGACAGAAACTGGGCCAATTAACTGTTACACTGCACTTAGGTGGTCATTTTGTATGCGAGCTCAACATACTTCCAGCAGAGACTGTTCCCCGCAGCTTGTGCTAGCAGCTCATAGCAACAGGCAGTGAAGGAGCTGAGCCTCTTAGCAAGCAACTTAATAATTAACAGACCCCAGCAGAAGAGCCTCATTTTCTTCCTGCTGCTATCTGTTGTGGGCAGCCCTGACAGCTTCACCAATTCCTAATTCTGTGAATTCTCTGCCCTGTGCTGGAGCTGGAGTGAGGAGGAAGTTTTGTCTGCTCTGCCTCCAGTCCATCCCCACGGGAAAAAAAGTTTCACAGGAGGAAAAAAACCCCACGGAGAGAAACGAGCACCTGTGGAGACAGCTGAGCTGCTGGAGTGTTTTTAAAGGGTCAGCATGTGGGGGCTCTAAGAGGTTAAGCACAGTCCTTGTGGTTTTTTCCAGTGCAAATGCAAGACATGCATTAAAGGACAACTTTGTAATTAAAGGACATCTTTGTAGTCACCCTTCTTGTGAGAGAGGGCTGATGTTTGTATTTATGAAACTGAATCCTTAATCTGCATTCAGACCTGCCAATAACAGAAGTTTTCTGGTGTGTGTCCCATGATCAGAGCTGGAGAGGTGACCAATTTTGCCATTCCACAGCAGTTAGTATGTGACTTGGAATTCAAACCCCAGCCTTTGTTTTGCAGGCTTTTGTCTTCAAGTCTTCTCAACAGGGAGACTAATATCAATCTCTCTTTTCCCCAGAGGGCTCCACCAAATTACCAAAGCTATCAATATGCATTTACTGAGATAATCTGATCCTGAATTCCAGATACTGTAAATTATGTGGATAACTCTAATCTGATGTACTTTTAGCACAGTCATTGTTTGCTATTAATGTTCATTTCCATCTGTTAATGGAAAGGATCAAACAAAATGAGAATACCTTCAGTTAATACCCAGGGCCTGTCACTTCCAAATATTGTGCCTCACAGGTCCCATGTAATAATCAAGGATGTGGAAAGCAATGGAAGGCAGTTAAATGATTTTCCATTCACACCACCCACTGTCTGCAGTGCACAGAGTTAATAGATACATGCACACAGTCTTACCAATTAAAAAAAAAAGGACTAGTCAATTTGCATTCCAAATCTGTCTCATTAAAAAAGTCAGTCCTTATGTTGTGCTTTGTTGTGATGCTGTCATGTTTCAAAGGAGCAGGTGGATAAAAATGCCTGTTGTGTATACTTCATTGTGTCAAGGCAACCTAGGAGCCCAGCTTTGTTTTGCTCCAACAGCAGGTTGGCCTTCCACACTTTTTTCTCATGCATCCTTAGTACACATGCTCAGACCTCAAAGAAAGGACCTGTTTGAACTGTAAACCCTGTGACTCCCCTTAAGTAAGGCTATTCACAGGCTCACAGGATGTCAGGGTTTGGAAGGGACCCAAAGAGCTCATCCAGTCCAAGCCCCTGCCAGAGCAGGACCAGACAATCCAGCTCAGGGCACACAGGAACACATCCAGACAGGCCTGCAAAGGCTCCAGAGAAGGAGACTCCACAACCTCTCTGGGCAGCCTGTGCCAGGGCTCTGGGACCCTTCCAGGCAAGAAGTTGCCCCTTGTGTTGAACTGGAACCTCCTGTGCTGCAGCTTCCATCCACTGCCCCTTGGCCTATCCCAGGCAGCAGTGAGCACAGCCTGTTCTCCACCCCTGACCCCCAGCCCTCAGATATTTATAGACATTGACCCTCTCAGTCTTCTCTTCTCCAGACTAAGCAGCCCCAGGTCCCTCAGCCTCTCCTCAGCAGGCAGTGCTCCAGTCCCCTCAGCACCCTCATAGTCCTCTTCTGGACTTTCTCCCTACAGATCCCTGTCCCTCTGAAACTTCTCCCTGCAGATCCCTGTACCTCTGAAACTGGGGAGCCCAAAACTGAAGGCAGTATTCAAGGTGGGGTCTCAGCAGGGCAGAATAGAGGGGGAGGAGAACTTCCCTTGATCTGCTGGAATGATTTTGGAATAAAAGCTCTGCAGGACCAGCATTTCCCTGATTTATATTTCTCAATAGAACTGCTTGCATCTAATTGAGGTAATGCTTTGAAATCCTTGTACAATAGCTGCATCACAGGCAAGTGCTGTGGAAGGGGCTCCAGCAAACTCTGCCACAGTTCTCTGCTACTGAGAAGTAGAAGCACATGCAGGATGTGTTTGCTGCTGGCTGTGAATAAGCCACACAGCTGGCAGTGTAAGGAGTGGAGTTACTCTGCAGAGCTGTTTCAAAGCAGCATCCAAATCACACCTGGTTTAATTGTTAACCTGGAGGTACCTCAGCAGAGTCAGTAGCACTGACTGCAATGAAGTCACAGCAAAGAAAGGTGCAACATACGATAAAAAAAGCCAAAGTTGTCATATAGTACAAAATATTGGATTTTAAAAGGAGGGAAATTTTCTGGGTGGGAATTAACTTGATCTTTGTTAACTTCCCTTCAGAGCCTTGTTGGAGCTTTGGGGAACACTGCCACACAAGCCAGTCAAGGGCATCTGCCCAAGGTCACATCTGTCCAGCTCTTCTGCCACTGCTGAGCCAGGACAGATGATGCTGACAACACCCAGACATTTCTCTGGCACTCTCCCACCAGCCACCACTTGAATAGTAGCGATGGGCTGTGTACTCAGGGTACCTTCTCACAAAGAAAACATCCTGCTTTGTCACTTCCATTCAACACCACAATCTGCAAAGCCTTTCTGGGGAGGCACAGAGCAAACAGCAAGGTTTGGGTTTTTAGAGCAAACACTCAGTGAAAAGGGAAGGATGTTATTCCAGGGACAATCCACTGCCAGCCCAGCAGTGCTTTGTATTAACCCCTGAAGCTTTGCAGGAAAAAAACTGCTCTGTTACACACTCTGCATGCCTATTAATTTGTCCTCCATGAGTATTCACATACCAACACTCTGTTTCACAGCCTCAGTCCTTGATACTGCCTGCTACATTCAAGAGTTCTGCCACTGCACAGTGGTGATGCCTATGTCAGGAGCTCTGCAGCACAGGAATGGTTGTACCTGATTGAGCATCCCTGAAAGTCTTCCTGCTTTGATTTTGCATCCAAGCCACTGTGTTGATGTCAAACCTCTCTGCTCCTAGGTAAAACAGGCAACAAGAGAAAGCAGAGTGCAAATAGCTCTGCCACTGTAGAGTGGTGATGTCTATGTCAGGAGCTCTGCAGCACAGGTATGGTCGTACCTGATTGAGCATCCCTGAAGATCTTCCTGCTTTGATTTTCCATCCGAGTGGAAGTTGAGGCATAGGAAGTGTCACTTAAACATGAGGAGGAATTTTTTCCCTGTGAGGGTGACAGAGCACTGGGAACAGGCTGCCCAGGGGGGTTGTGAAGTCTCCCTCTCTGGAGAGGGAGCCTGCCTGGATGTGTTCCTGTGTGATCTGGTCTAGGAGATCCTGTTGTGGCAGGGAGGTTGGACTGGATGAGCTTTGGAGGTCCCTTCCAGCCCCTGACATTCTGTGATTCTATGATCTTGGTAGCCACAGAGGTGACACTGACTGGCCCACAGTTCCCAGGATCTCCTCAGATAAATGGATGCACAACCTCTCAAGTGCTTTTGATACTATCTGAACGTGTAATAAAAATAATAATTGGACTATGTGTTTTCCATGAACTAAACCTAGCATTGACATTGGCTTTACCAAACACAGTAAAGCTTCAAATGAAGACAGAGGCCTGAGGATTCACTGAATCTCTCTCAGACTGCTCCAAAGCACGGAGTCAAACTGACTAAACTTCGCAGAAGTCAGTCATGTTCCACAAGACCATCAATAAAATAACAGCTCCACAGTCAGTAATGCCTGAATAAGTACAATATCCTCACCTGAGCTCATCTTCTGGACAGATAAATGTGAATTCTCTGTTACCAACTTTTTGGGAGGTGGCTTTAAACGCTACAGTGGGGATCATGCCAAAGCCTGGTGCAGTTGGTATTTAATAAAAATCACAGCACAGGAAGACCTTGTCTGCTAATCTCAGCTTTTCAGAAACAATTTTGCTCCTTTTCAGATAGAAAGCATGCCTGCAGAACTGAATGTGGAAGCAATTTACTTCAAAGATGCTGCCTTGTTACAAGGCTCATGGCACACAGAGCCCATAGCAAGCCCATGATGTCAGCTGCAAAGCGGTGCCCCAGCCCACACTCACCTTAGCAAAGCGAGCAGAGCAGCAGGAGCAGATCTGCAGAGCTGAACAGTGTAAGCTGCTGTTAGGAGCCTCACATCTGCACTCTGCAAATATTAATATGTTGCATTTGAGGAATCAGAGAATCAGCCAGGTTGGAAGAGAGCTCCAAGCTCATCCAGCCCAACCTAGCACCCAGCCCCAGCCAATCAACCAGACCATGGCACCAAGTGCCCCATCCAGGTTTTGCTTCAACACCTCCAGGGATAGAGACTCCACCACCTCCCTGGGCAGCCCATTCCAATGCCAATCACTCTCTCTGCCAACAACTTCCTCCTAACATCCAGCCTAGATCTCCTCTGGCACAACTTGACACTGTGTCCTCTCTTTCTGTTGCTGGTTTCCTGGCAGCAGAGCCCAACCCCACCTGGCTACAACCTCCCTCAAGGTAGTTGTAGAGAGCAATGAGGTCTGCCCTGAGCCTCCTCTTCTGCAGGCTGCACACCCCCAGCTGCCTCAGCCTCTCCTCACAGGGCTGTGCTCCAGACCCCTCCCCAACCTTGCTGCCCTTCTCTGGACACCTTCCAGCATCTCAACATCTCTCTTGAATTGAGGGGCCCAGAACTGGACACAGCACTCAAGGTGTGGCCTGAGCAGTGCTGAGCACAGGAGCAGAATAACTTCCCTGCTCCTGCTGGCCACACTCTTCCTGATCCAGGCCAGGATGCCATTGGCTCTCCATGCCATGGGGCATTCCCCACTCCTGGACTACCTTCAGGAGTCTCAAAGACCAAAGGCCCACTTGCAGCTGAAGCACACATCTTCTTACTTTGCTTCATGCAGAAGGAATCTAGTAGATGTGCTCCAAGGCCTCTTCACAGTGTGAACTGAACTGCTGTAAAAGCAAGTTACCAGGAGATTCACATCAAGAGACATTCCTGATTCAAACAGGCAAAGGAAATTTTCATTGTAATCAGAGTGGTTCAGAGCATCACTCCTTTGGCATTTGGCAGGTCAGGTGTCATAGCAGCAACACTTCAGAAAAGAGCTTTGTTTTAAGAAAATAAATAATTATTTCCCAGCCACTATCAACCAATCAAAAAAAAAATTAGTAATTCTCCTTCCTAAATATCACTTGGGCTTCTTTTACAGGAATTTATTTCAATGGCATGGAAGTATTTTCCTGTAACACCAAAACAGACACCATGCACAGGTTTATCCTGTGTTTGTTTAGCAAAGCAAATGATCTGTTGCCCAGTCTCATCTGGTTACAGCAGAGCACTGCATTGCTAACTGATGCTCTGCAGCACAAAGACTGAGTTCTATGAAGCTCTTTGTGTGCACATGTGCTAAAATAAAAGCCTCTTAGTACTGCAGGCTGTGGGTACAACGCTTAAGGTAGGTGCAAAGCCCCTGCTGGGGTGTTGGACAACATGAAGGCCAAAATGTCAAGTCCAAGCTAGGTAATGGAGTCCCTCATTACCTCTTAAGATCAAAAGCTGTGCTTTAGTTCTTATTTAGAGGAGCACATCACTACCACCAGGCTGGGTTATTGGTACAATTCAGGATCAGCCAAAGGTCACATATTGAAAGCATCAGAATCATCTCCTGTGGCACATTAATTTCTGCCTGGAATTCAGCCAATCAGCCCCAGAGAATGTTTAACATTGCTTTAGGATATGAGACTGTTACAGCCCTAGCTGGTGTGACAGCAGACCATAACAATTATGTTTCTGAAAGGGCAGATTGGAAAGAAGAGATGCACAACCCAAATAATACACTGATAAAGGAGCTTAATCTTCTCCTTAATAGGCAGCACAGAATTTCCTGTACTAAACCAAATTAGTAAAGAGATTTCCATCTGGGAGCTAGCATTGTTCTTTGTATGTATTATTTGAACAATCAAATCAAATTTTTGAAGTCAGGAACCTGACTGAAGATTATCTGCAAAAAATTTCACTGCCTGCAAGAGGTTGCAGTGTTCTCTGGAACACAGCATATTGCAACAGCACTCCTGCCCTCCCCAAAGTCCAGACAGAGGGTGTTTTTCATAGAATGGTAAGGTTGGAAGGGACCTCAAAGATCATGCAGCTCCAACCTCCTGCCACAGGCAGGGACACCTCCCGCTGGCACAGGTCACTCAAGGCCTCATCCAACCTGGCCTTGAACACCTCCAGGGAGGTTGTGGAGCACAGAATCACCCAATGTGATCCTTGATCATGTTGGGTGATTCCATGCTCCACAACCTCCCTGGGCAACCTGTGGCAGTGTCTCATCACCCTCACTTTAAAGAGCTTCCTCCTAACATCCAGTTTCAATCTCCCCTCTGCCAGTCCCTCAACTCCCTCAATCTGTCCTCACAGCAGAGCAGTTCCAGCCCTCTGATCATCCTTGTGGCCCTTCTCTGGACACCTTCCAGCACATCCACAACCCACTTGTGCAAGTGCATACTGACAGCTCACATTGAGCTTCTTGTCCCCTCCACCGGGCTTCCAGGAGACCTTATCTGCAGGGGGCTCCAGGAAGGCTGGGGAGGGACTATTGACAAGGGCTTGCAATGCCAGGACAAGGGGCAATGGGTTTGAACTGGCAGAGGGGAGATTGAAAGTGGATGTTAGCAGGAAGTTCTTTACAGTGAGGGTGGTGAGACACTGGCACAGGTTGCCCAGGGAGGTTGTGGCTGCTCCCTTCCTGGAGGTGTTCAAGGCCAGGTTGGAGGAGGTCTTGAGTGACCTGTGCTAGTGGAAGGTGTCCCTGCCTCTGGCAGGGGGTTGGAACTGGATGGAGCTTTGAGGTCCCTTCCAAGCTAAACCATTCTACGATTCTCTGACTCCACTTTCCAGCTGTTTCTTAGCAGAGCGCAGTGCGTTCTTGTACAGCTCTCTAGCGCCCTCTCCCGTTTACTTAGTCTAATTGAAACTGCTCTCCTTTTGAATTGCTGTGGATTAACATATATATGTATGTATGTGTGTATACAGAGAGAGAGAGAGAGAGAGACAGGTACAGAGAGCTACAGAGATAGAGGTTGAGAGATCTAGAGACAGAGGTATAGATATAGATATTCCCCATGGCAGGGGGTTAAAACTAGATGATCCTTGTGGTCCCTTCCGACCCTGACTGATTCTATGATTGTATGATTCTACCTCTTTGGGTCCCTCCCAACCCCTGACATCCTGTGATCTGGACATTATTTATACCTATCAGGGGACCTGATAGTAGCCTTCCAGTATCTGAAGGGGGCCTACAGGAAGGCTGGGGAAGGATTATTTACAAGGTCCTGCAATGCCAGGACAAGGGGCAATGGGCTTAAACTGGCAGAGGGGAGATTTAGACTGGATGTTAGGAGGAAGTTCTTTACAGTGAGGGTGGTGAGGCACTGGAACAGGTTGCCCAGGGAGGTTGTGGATGCTCCCTCCCTGGATGTGTTCAAGGCCAGATTGGATGAGGCCTTGAGTAACCTGTACTAGTGGGAGGTGTCCCTGCCTATGGCAGGGGGTTGGAACTAGATGATCCTTGAGGTCCCTTCCAACCTTACCATTCTATGATTCTATGATTCTATGCAAAACTACATACTCACAAAATAACACTTACCTAAACCCTGAATCTGTCCCTGGGACACAGTTTTTGACTCATCCAGGAGGATGTTGATTGCTGTGGACATCATTTTAAATAGAATTAGACCACATTATAGAACTTAGTCTTATCCCATTGTTCAGTCCTACGAGTTCTTCATCTAGTGTAGACAGTGGATGATAATTAAGCACAAATTATCTACTGTCAGAGTGAAATCAAAGTAATCAGAGAGTAATTGTGTTGAAAAGCCTGTGTGCATACAGCAGCAGGAAACAGGATGAGACAGAACAGAGTTGGCACCAGAGAGCTCACTGGAGGAAGGGCCAGAACTAGCCAGATGCTCCTCCTTACATGCAAGCCTGAAAGAACCTTCACAGGCAATCAGACAGCTACAAGACAGCAATTGTGTACAGTCACTTACAAGCATTAACACCCAATTTTTTAAACACTATAATTAAAAATTAGAATAATTAAGTATATATTGTAAAATAAATTCCTTCTTGGTAAAATCATTGGTTAATCTTCAGAATACAAAGGGTGAAAGGCTTGAAAACTGTATGTGGAAGAAGTGTCTGCTCCTTCAAGGGTAAAGGAGCTTAAGGGCCTTGCTTCTTGAGATCAAGAACATTTTCAATGCAAGAAAGAGATAAGAAGAGGAGGAAGAAACCATAAACAAGAACATTAAAGAGACACAAAAGCCATGGGCAAACAATAAGAGATGTAGTATTTGTGGGAATGTGACAGTGCTTGTTCCAGCAAGGTTTTCTGATTACACACATCCTAAACTGGGATGATGAGAAAAAGGAATGAGAGAAAACCTGGCCAGTTAGCAGTAAGAAGGAAGATAACCAGAGAAAACCCTTCAGTCCTGATCATTCACAGCAGGTGTTGGGCTAGCAGGAAGCTGCAGCCTGCATTGCTTTTGGTGGGGACAGAGCTGCTTTTTTTCTTCACAGTAGCTCATGTGGTGTTATGCTCTGGATTTGTGATCAAAAGAGTGTTGGTAACTCAGGGACATTTCGGTTACACGGTGTCTAGGCCTTCTTTCTCACCAGCAAATGGGCTGGGAGTGCACAAGATGTTGGGACAACCAACTTTAGGTGACCAAAGGGATACTCTACACCACATGGCAGAGCTCAGCTGGAGGAAAAGAAGAAGGAAGGGGAGTGCACTCAGTCATGGAGCCTTGTCTCCCCAGGCAGCCATTAAGTGGTGCACTCTTGCTCTCCTGGAGATGCTGCAGCTACAGCCTCTGCCTTACCTATTAAACCATCTCTAGCTCAAACCAGGACTTTTCATCCTTCTCCCCCAGCCCAGCAGAGGGGAGTGAGACAGCAACTCCATGGGCCTGAGCTGCCTGCCAGGGTTAATCCACAACATAACCGATAAAGATGTAAGCCTTCAGCACTGGCATGCTGGAGGGAGTGGGTGGCAATATGCCAGCTGATGAGGCTCCAGCAGCTGTGCAGGAGTCCTGGGCCAAAGTTGATGCTGAGGTGTCAAAAATTTACCAAAAATGAGGCTCCCATGATGGGCCTGTATGAAACTCGGGTAACCGGAATGGAGTCCCTAAGAACAGGATGCTGTAGTATCCATTGTGTGGCCAAGCCAGTTTTCAAGACAGGGCTTTTGATCAGGGCCTGTAGCCAGGCATGAAGCTGATCCAGGCCAAGATGCTGGTGGCCTTCTTGGCTACCTGGGCACATGCTGGCTCACCTTCATCTGGCTGTCAATCAATACTCCCAGATCTTTCTCTGCTGGGCAGTTTCCAGCCACTCCATCCCAAGCCTGGAGCGCTCATGCGGTGGCTGTGATGCAGGGACCTGGCACTTGGCTTTGTTAAACCTCATACAACTGACTTCAGCCCATCAATTCAGCCACTTCAGATCCCTCTGCACAGCCTTCCTACCCTCAACCAGGTCAACCTGAGCACCTCCCTGAGGCTGAGGGACTTGAGGTTTTTGAGCCTGGAGAAGAGAGGGCTCCAGGGAGACCTTACAGATGCTTTCCAGTACAAGAAACTTGGTGGGGGGAGACGTCCTGTAAGGCCCTGTGGTGACTGTTTTAAAACCAGAGCAATGCAGATTAGATTGGACATTAGGAAGAAGTCCTTTAATATGAGGGTGGTGAGACACTAAGAAGGGTTGCCCAGAGGGGCTGTGGGCATCTCAAGTGTCCCTGTAAGTGTTTAAAACCAGGTTGGTGGCAGCTTTGAGCAAGCTGGTCAAGTAGGGGTCAGTCCCTGGTAAGAATGATTAGGCCCATTAAGACCCAGCAGTGTCTGGGCTCTGACAATTGCAGTGGTTTCCCTCTGACCAGCAGGCACACATCAAGTGGACAGCAGGGCTGAGCTGTATCCTTTTGCTGTTTTTAGGTAAGAAGGGCAAGCAAGCACTGGGGCTGGAAAGACTTCACCACTGTTAGTCCACCCTGCCTCCTCCCCTCCAGAATATGAAGGTGACATCTCACTGCACACTCCCGACCCATACCATCATTGTTCCCACTTTTATTTATTTTGTATTAAAAAAAGACCACCAAGATGCCCTCTGGCAATTGTAACTTCTTTCAAAAACAGCACTCACAGAGCCCAGAGCCATTATTCCTAGCTCTTCTGCTACCCCAGCAGAAGCCATTTCTATCAGGTTATGCAGAAGGCATTTCTCAAAGGAGAAACCCCAAAGATTGCAAAGCCTACATTCACAGTGTGTGCTCTGTACCATACTCTGCAGTTTTCCCTTCTCCTCAGGAGAAAGCCCAGCAATATCTCCACACACCTTACCCTGCAGTCCCTGTAACCTGCTGTACAGTTGTTTCCATCTCACACAGACTTTGTGTGCAAATGCTGTTGCCAGTCTAAACTATCAGGGTTTTGAGGATGCTTTCTGTTTAGTCTGATAGAAATGGTGGAAGAAGGCACAGAAGCACAACATTTTCAGGCCACTGTTTCTCCTTCAGCCTTCTCTTGACCACTTGCACCTGCAAGAACAGAAAAGAGTAATTGCTCCATTAAGCTCAACGTCCCCTGAAAAAGAAAACCAGAAACAAAACCGAAACCCCCAAACCCAACACTTCTTGCAACAAGAGCTAGACAGTAGTCTAGCAGAAGCTCCTGGAGCCATGGCAGTAAAGACTACTTCTAAAATAAGAAGTCTCACAAGATATTCAAAACCCTATGGAACACCAAAGGCTATGAGAACACTGCTGAGTAACAAGTCCAACTGCAGCGAAATAAGAAGGAAAGTACCTTAGAACATAACCAGGAAGCAGGAGCAGGGGCACTATTCCTGTCAGTGAGGTTTTAGGTCATGCTCTTGGATGCTCAGTATCAGAGCCTAGCTGCACTCTCTCCATGTCTGGTGCCATGACAACACAGGTTGTACAATGCTTTTCACTCAGAGAGAGATGAAAATGCAATCCACAGAACATTTGCCCTTTCTATGTCACTCCAACTACTGTGTTCACACATCCTCACATGATACTCATTCTGCCCACATGAACAAGACTGTTTATCTCCTCCTCTCAGGCCAAGAGCTAAGCACACAAGTCCAAGCACTAACAGATACTGAAGTATCTAGGAGCAAGCAAGATCAAACAATAAAACCAGCTACAAACAGATGCTGCTGAGCTGTTGATGCTCCTTGACATTTGTTCAACCTTGTGCCATGCTGGCAGCCACAAGAAGCTTCTCTGCCTCAGACACATTTCTGCTGATGCAGCAGCAACATCCAGTCCATATATATATGTATATCTCACTGGTGGAACAGAAGTCAGTCCAGTACCACTTCAGAAAGTCTGTGCTTACCTGTCCAGGCAAATACCAATCTGCTAGCCCTCCAGGTGGCTTTCCTGCTCCATGGAGGTATACAAGGTTGCTCAGAGATTCCCTATATTGGAGCTGAGTACACTCAGCAGAAGCTCCAGGCATCAATTCTACCTTTCTTGTCAATGAAAAAGATAGTATTACATTGCTTCTCTGCAGCTCAAAGCATCCCAAAAGCACATACAAATATCAGCTGTGCCCCCTGCAATGATCATACACGGCAGCTCCCCAGCACTGCATGCTCCACAGCATGTAACTCTTCACAGAAACGGCTTTCTAGATGAGGAGATCTCAGTAGTTTCATAAATACAGAAGTACTGTCCATCTGATGGCTGCATCTAACAGCATATCACACCAGTACTCCAACAACTCAGAAGTTTTCAGGCATCGTGGAAAAGGTTTCTGTTTGGACAACAACCTACATTCCAAAACATTCAGGCAAGTGCTGGAATAAAATACTGAAGAGAAACATCCTCATGGAGCAAGATGAAGTGGACAATTCTTTTACTGACAATATCTGTAAAGAGAAATAAACAACAAAAAACCCTCATGGTAATTCAGTTTAAAGCAGGAAAACATACCTTAAAATCACATCTTATGTGGAATGCTACCATAAGAATGACTCCATCACTTCTGTCAGAAAGATGACCTGATGTATCAATAATGTCATCTTTGATACTAATAATGCAGTCTTCAAGTCCTTGAGAGTTTATGAAGCACTCTGAAAAGTCTAATGAAAGCTGGTATCAAAAAGTGCACATATATATACACACACAGAGATAATCAATCAGGTTGGAAGAGAGCTCCAAGCTCATCCAGCCCAACCTAGCACCCAGCCCCAGCCAATCAACCAGACCATGGCACTAAGCGCCCCATCCAGG
>VWZE01023905.1:392359-415442 GCA_013396675.1 Eubucco bourcierii
TCTGCAGCCTGGAGAAGCGAAGGCTTCCAGGAGAGCCACCCGCCCGCTGCTTGCCCGCTCCGGAGCCCGTCACATCCCAGCGCGTCTTCCTATCACGGGCAGAGACTGCACGGAACGGCCCGGAGCAGCTCCTCGGCTAGGGGAGGCCGCAGGGGCTCCGGCAGACGCCGAACTGAAGAGCCAGGAGGGACGCCCAGATTCGGCCGTGCCCCCGGCCTTTCAGTCCCCGACACCTGAAACCTTCTCCTTGGCCAGTACATAATGGCGCGAACCACGGGCCACAGCCGAAGCCAGGCTCTCTCCACGCCCCGGGGCCGTGTGTGGGATCCCCCCTTGGCTGTGAGGCGCCAGCCGCCGCCCGCTCCCTTCGAGATTCCCGCCAAGCGCAGCGCTCAGGCCACTTAGAGGTGCCCGCGAATGACTTTTTTCTCCCAGCCCGCCCGCTGGCCGTAGAACGGGCCCCCACCGCCCCAGCCTTAGCCCGGAGACTTGGAGCAAGGCAGAGCGGCGACGGAACTCACCGAGCGGCAGGAGCTGCGAGGGGTTGGTGGTCGCGTTGGCGGCCATGTTGGACCCAGACCGAACCAATCGCTATCGCCGCATGCCGAGGTGAAGGGCCGCCCGCGGGGCCCAGCCCAGCAGACCTGACGAGCAGAGGGCAGAGCTGTCGCTCCTCTCCAGTGTTTTGCCGTTTTCTCTCTCTAGGTCTCAGCAAGTTTATCACCTAGTTAGAGGCTCCACAAGCGATCGACATTCTTGGTGTTTCATTCTCCAGCTTAACTCTAACCAGACCTAAATAAATTCCTCCAAATTCAAGTATTTCCATTTTTGAGCTACCTCACACAATTTAGTGTTTCAAACCCATTTTCAATTCCATACAGAATCAAGTTTCGGTATTCCTTTAGACTCTCCCAGACGTCGGCAGGTTGGAAAATATCTCTAGGATCGTCGAGGCCAACCTATCAGCTAACCCCTTCTAATTAAATAAACCATGGCACTAAGTGCCTCATGCAGCCTCCTCTCAAACACCTCCAGGGACAGGGACTCCACCACCTCCCTGGGCAGCCCATTCCACTGCCAACCACTCTTTGTGGGAAGAACTTCCTCCTAACATCCAGCCTGAACCTGCCCTGGTACATTTTGAGACTGTGCCCTCTTGTTCTGTCCCTGGGTGCCTGGGAGAAGAGCCCAATCCCATCTGGCTACAGCCTCTCTTCAGGTAGCTGCAGAGAGCAATGAGCTCTGCCCTGAGCCTCCTCTTCTGCAGGCTGCACACCCCCAGCTCCCTCAGCCTCTCCTCACAGGGCTGTGCTCCAGGCCCCTCCCCAGCCTTGCTGCCCTTCTCTGGACACCTTCCAGCACCTCAACATCTCTCTTGAATCGAGTGGCCCAGAACTGGACACAGTACTCAAGGTGTGGCCTGGCCAGTGCTGAGTACAAGGGCAGAATGACTTCCCTGCTCCTGCTGGTCACCATAAATTGGGAAAGACACTCACAAGTGCATAAAAAAAAATGTCTGTGGGTACCTGTTTATCACTTTGGGATGGGACATAATGGCCCAAGCCTTTGTTTTCCTCCAGCCCTTGCTTCCCCATCAGTAGAAGGGTGGGGCAAACCTACTGGCCTTCCATGACACTCAGCCAAAAGAGAAAGGAAAAAAACCAGACTGACACCACATCAGTCCATTTTTAAATGGATTTTTAGAGTTACCTCTCCAGCTCCCAAGGCACACCAGAAAATTCTGGAAAGATGCAGTATGTCCTCTTTCCAGTGGCCAGAACTGCAGTGTTGTGGACATGACTATATGCAGTGTTACGTTATCCAGTGAAATGGGAAATGACCAAGCAGGTCATTTTTTCCTGCTCCCAAAGGAATATTTATGTAAGACACAAACAACAGTTAATTCTGTGCTAAAGAACAACAAGAACCAACAGTGTTTGCTTCTTTTATTATGAAAGATATAAAAACACAGAGCGTAGTGAAGCGATCATTAGAAAGGTGAACGTTTTTGAACCAGTTATTTACATACAGAAAATTCCCCAAGTGGAACAATATCAAATGTGAGACACATTATCAGAATAAACCATATATACAAGTTCAGAGATTTACTATCTCTGTTACTCTATACAAGATTGTTACACAACAAGTCAATTCCTACCTGTCATACACAAGTATTTTAAATTAAGGTTATGAGACTACTCGAGCAAAATAAAGCAGAATTTGGGTAAGGTTCTGCTATCTAGAGAGTTACTTTATAAATAGAGTACAAAATAACAGAGCCAGGTTTTCAGCCAGGCTCAATCTTCTGTTGTGACAAACAGCCCACACTCCAAACCAATGGAAGTAAAATAGTGAAACTATTACTAAGTTTCACTGACATCAAACCAGAAACCATCTCAGGAGCCAAGGATATCCTGTTTTATGCAGATCAGTGATGAGTTATTATGAAAAGCCAGCCTGGTTTTTATCTGTGTTTGGTTTTGGGTTTTTTTTTTTTTTTAATATCTTTTCTCAAATAGAAAAGTTGAGCTTGCTGTGAGTGAACAGACATTCTGTTAAAAGAGTAAAAAAACCACAATGTGGTGTGTCCCCTTTGTAACTGCAGCTAATTGCTGCTCAGTAAAATAAGGCACTTCTTCCTTCACATCAGTCCCCTTCCCTAGATTTCAATTCAGCTCCATTTTACACAAAGAAGTGATTTCAGCTATGCCATGTGTGACAGCCAAAGGGACACTGTTAGGGACCGCTGCTTTCCAAGCACGGAGGGCCTCAGCGATACCTTCTGGGTTGCTTGAACCCAAGTCACACAGTGAATACACAGCTGCCAGCTGCACCCCCCAGGGAATACCTGCAAAAAGTTAACAAAAATCAGCTCACAAACTCTGCTATGCAATCATGGTGTTGGGAAACCTGCATCTAAGGAAACTATTGGTTCCTAAATTGGAATTAAAACACATCAACTGAGATGCCTGGAACCAGACCAGAGCAAGATGACAACCTGCACACAAATTCCACAACATTTCAGTCTGTGCTAGCACTTTCCAGTTTCCTGAATTGAGTAGGTTTTTAGTATTCAAAGGGTATGATAAAAAAGTTAAGGGTGGTCAGATTTCTATGAAAACAGTCCAAAACAGACACAGATATACTTGGAAGACCTGGGGATGGCAGGGAAGAAAAGCTATACACAATGTTTCCCTAATTTCAATCAATGCTTCACTGCAAAATGTGCCAGGATAACTCAGCAACAGAGACTCTGCTGCCCTAATTGCCTCGCTTTGTCTCACTCAGGAATTTGGACTCTCTTGCAGCCCTCTCCCAATGCAACCACCTTGCTAGGTGCTCAGGTAACAAAGGAGATAGTACTGCTCAAGTGAAGGTCACCCTTTAAGTCCTCTGAGGCAGCTAATATGCTATTACACAAAGCAGCATCATTCCAAACTATCTTGGCATTGTTCTGTCTCAAGCAGAAGGCAACACACATGCTTCAGTAACTTCAGAAGACAAAGGGACTGAAACTCTTCACACTGCTATGCACCAACACCAAAATGCACCAGCAGAAGACAACACACATGCTTCAGTAACTTCAGAAGACAAAGGGACTGAAACTCTTCACACAGCTATGCACCAACACCAAAATGCACAAGCAGACTGCTTTGGCACACGTGCCCAAATCTGTGTGTGCCCTCTCTACATTGGCCAAACTTCATGTTGCAGACCTGACACTAAAGTTCCTCCAAACAGACCTTACCTTCCTCTTTTGCATGCTGCACAAACAGTCCAATTACAGAGCTGATATTCTTCACTGCAGCAAGACATCCTTCTCTCACACCTATGTGGCTTAATCGACCTGAAAGAAAGCCAAGGTTACTATGGATCTGACATATGGAGAGTCCACTTCCTAACTTTTAACCTTACTGGTTGCCTGTTGAAATGTCAAGGGAAGATGCAAATTTCATTCACAACAGGTAGTCATTCTTGGCACCACCTTGTCTTGGGTACTACCTGTTCCTTTTGGGACTGAAGGCCTCAAGGTGTTTTTCATCAGATTGATCAACCTCCCACAGGTTTCCAATTACCTAAGTGTAAAATTCTCAGAGAATGCAATTTCTGTTTAATAAATACTACTACATAGGCTACATACTGAAATTATTTATTGAAATTCAAATTTTAACTCTCTGCCTTGAGAGCCATCTAGAACCCAAACAAACTATTTGTAACTTAGAAGCTGCAGAAAGAGGTAGTATGTATCAATGCCATTGCTGAGGGCACAGACAGACAGAGTCTGCTCAGCAAGGTTGCTGAGGACACCAACCTGGGAGGCTTGGCTGATCCAGCTGCAGGCTGTGCTGCCATCCAGCCAGACCTGGACAGACTGAGAGCTGGGCACAGAGGAACCAAATGAGGTTCAACAAGGACAAGTGCAGAGTCCTGCACCTGGGGAGGAACAATAAACTGCAGCAGTACAGGTTGGGAGGTGATCTGCTGGAGAGCAGCCCTGTGCAGAGGAACCTGGGAGTGCTGGTGGAGAACATCCACGGCACAGCAATGTGCCCTGGTGGCCAAGAGGGTTAATGGGATCCTGGGGTGTATTAGTGTGTCCAGCAGACCAAAGCAGGTTCTCCTCCCCTCTACTCTGCCCTGCTGAGAGCTCATCTTGAGTACTGCCTTCAGGTTTGGCCTCCACATTTTAAGAGGGACAGGCTGTGAGAGGGTCCAGCAGAGGGCTACGAGGATGATGAGGGGACTGAGCACTGCCTGGGGAGGAGAGGCTGAGGGACCTGGGGCTGCTTAATCTGAAGAAGAGAAGACTGAGAAGGGATTTAATAAATGTTTCTAAATCTCAGAGGGGTGGGGGTCAGGAGTGGAGGACAGGTTGTGCTCACTGCTGCCTGGGATAGGACAAGGAGCAATGGATGGAAGCTGCAGCACAGGAGGTTCCAGCTCAGCACCAGGAGGAACTTGTTTCCTGGAAGGGTCCCAGAGCCCTGGCACAGGCAGCCCAGAGAGGTTGTGGAGTCTCCTTCTCTGGAGCCTTTCAAGGCCTGTCTGGATGTGTTCCTGTGTGCCCTGAGCTGGATTGTCTGGTCCTGCTCTGGCAGGGGGGTTGGACAGGATGATCTTTTTGGGTCCCTTCCAAACCCTGACATCCTGTAGAATATAAAACCTTATTTTACAGACTTTGCTATAAAGAACATGGCACACCTACCTACAGATGACTTGATTTTAAATGCATAAAACAAATGTTGGCATTTGTTACTGTGAAATTAGACTAACATCTCTCAAAACTTTCTACAGGCTGGAAAGCAAAAAATGTCTGCTTAGGATTGTAGAATTTTGGTATTTAAGGTAAAACAAGGAAATTAGGGAAAAAAAATAAAAGGCAACAAAAAAAGGTAGAAATGCTCCACTCCCCAGGCAGGCTGACATCTCCACTGACATACTTGCAACAGAAGTTCAGCCAAGAGTTTAGCCTACTTACCAATCAGCCTGAGTATCAATGCTACAACACTATCAGGAATGGACTGAGCAGTTTCATGTCCCTTTCTCTTCTTTATCCACTTATCCATAGAAGGCCAAAGCACTTTGCTGTGAAAGACAACTGAATGTGAAAATCTGATTGCTGCACAAAGGGATGGTACAACAGTTCCACATCACCAAAAGCAAATTGTTGTTCTCTTTTACCATCTACTTCCATCGCTCCACCTCCATCTTAAATTCACCATCCAGGGAAACTCCCCAGATTTCAAGCATCCACAAATGCAAGTAATGTAAAGAAGGTTTTAAACCCAAGCAATCAAAGCCAACTTTGTGGAGGAATCATTCCTGTTCAGAACAATATTCCTGTCCAGTTTCTGTTCATTCATTTACGTAAAGTCAAGAACGTATCTGCTGACAGAGTAAATGCTTATGAAATCATGTTGCCTTCAAATGTCATGTCATGAGATGTCATGAGATGTTATGAGATCTCATGTCATGAGATGTTATATGGCTGAAAATTCACAGCTTGCATGTTACAAGTAGTATCTGATGCTTTGTTTTTTTTTTTTAAACATGAAAAGACCTAAGATAAGGAAGGACATTGAAGTGTTGGAGCAGGTCCAGAGGAGGCCACCAAGATGCTCAGAGGGCTGCAGCAGCTCTGCTCTGAGGACAGGCTGAGAGTTTGGGCTCTGCAGCCTGGAGAGGAGAAGTCTTCCAGGAGACCTTAGAGTAGCCTTCCAGGATCTGAAGGGGGCTACAGGAAAGCTGGGGAGGGACTACTGACAAGGTCTGGCAATGACAGGTTGGAAGGGACCTCAAAGCTCATCCAGTTCCAACCCCCTGCCATAGGCAGGGACACCTCCCACTAGCACAGGTCACTCAAGGCCTCCTCCAACCTGGCCTTGAACACCTCCAGGGAGGGAGCANCTCTAAGGTCTCCTGGAAGCCTTCTCTTCTGCAGGTTGCAGAACCCCAACTCTCTCAGCCTGTCCTCACAGCAGAGCTGCTGCAGCCCTCTCAGCATCTTGGTGGCCTCCTCTGGACCCACTCCAACGCTTCCATGTCCTTCCTGTGCTGAGGGCTCCAGAACTGCACACAGGGCTCCAGACTGTGTGTGAGGAGAGCAGAGAGAGCAGAATCCCCTCCCTTGCCCTGCTGCCCACACTGGTCTTGCTGCAGCCCAGGACTCAGTTGCTGTCTGGGTTGCACTCACACTGCAGCCTCAAGTTGAGTTTTTCATCACCCCAGACCCCCATGTTAAAAGCTAACTCATAATGTCTTGAATTTGGGAAAAAAAAAAAAAAAACACCACCAAAAGAAACCACAAAAAGCCTACACAGGGAAACATGTCAAAGAACTGCTTGCCACAATACCTTATAACATTGTCATGTGTCCAGTCCCACTTCAGGTGAGAGCAGAGTAGATCAACAGCAAATATGTACTGCCAAGCATCTTCGCTCAGGTCTTCTCCGTACCGCTCGCTCAGCTGGAACTCTACTTTTGGACATGACTGCATTTCTAAAAGCAGGTTTGAGACCATAGTGGTAGCATCTAAAGAGGAACTCTGCAATTTTAGAAGGTGATTATCTTAGTGCACAAGAAGTTAACCAACTCGGAACCAAATTGTTTGCACATATTTGATTCTGACTGACCACAGCATCTTACACCATAAATTCAGCTTTGGGTTTGACTTATAGCAAACAAAAGGAGTATATAAACTAAAGTCTTAAAGTACTCTGTGTTTGTCTTGATGCTTCCACTGGAAGGAGAAAGAAAAAAACCACCACACAACCCTATCCAACAATACCTTACAACTGCTCTCTTAGGCTATTTGGGGATTTTTGCATCTCTCAGTGAAGGTTTAAGGTCAGAAAAAATTTTCCAATGCAAGTTCAGACTAATACTGCTCACATTCAAAGTCTAGTTTCACAGAATCACAGAATGTCAGGGGCTGGAAGTACCTCAAAAGCTCACCCAGTCCAACCAGTGGTACTATGCTAAATTCAGGGCTAGTTTCAGACCTAAAAAAGCCCTGAAAACTCAGTTGTGGAGCAGCATGTCAGGATGGGGAACAGATGAGCTCTGAATCAAGATGACTTTGCTCACTCAATATTTACAGAACTACAGCACATCCACAAAGCAAGCCTGGCATTAATGCAGAGCCTTCAGAACTCCTGGGGCTCTTTCAGCAAGCACACAAACTCCTCCAGAGGCAAAAGGACCTCCAGTTTTCTATCCACAAGACACTAATTTGTTCCTACTGATATCAAGTGTCCCCCACTTTTTCCTCTTTGCAGTCCTTTCAGGATGGTAACATATGCCTGCTGAAAACTGACAGGAATTAAGAGTTGTGCAAGCACTCAAAGACTCGAGGGACTCCAGAAGTCCCTAAGACTGGTATCCTTCTGGCACCACTGCAGTTTTGAACTGATCATGCCAACTGCTTGTTCAGTTAACTGGTTGACTTTTTTTTGGTGATATATCATAGATAGAATCATAGATAGGTAAGGTTGGAAGGGACCTCAAGGATCATCTAGTTCCAACCCCCTGCCATAGGCAGGGACACCTCAATGAACAGCAGTGTCACAACCCTACAGAAAGACTAATTCCATAGACCAAGAAGCCTTCAGGTAAAGATTAACAGCAATGTTTTAATGTTTGATAGAGGGATTAGAATTTAATAGGGCAAACAAGGAAAGTGCTGTACTCCAGTAGGGTCTAGACAAACAGAGGAAAAAAGGTCTGAGGCAGCATCAGTTGCACCAGTTCAGGGGAGATTCACAGGGTATCTTCACACCTTCCAGCAGAAGGAAACCACTTGATTTGATTCAGCCAAAGCAAACAATGCAGACAAAAGCTGATACTGACAACAAAAGCAGACCTTACCTGTTCCCAGTTGAGGTAAGCACTCAAACAGGACAGGACATCATCACTTGCATTCTGCCTGACAACTAATTGCATAGCTTCGTTAATTGCACCTTGGAAGACAAATATGTCAGGCCACACGTTTGTGATAAACAATGCCATTTTTTCTGAGTCTGGAAAACCTAAGGGAAAAAAGGAACAAAAAAAGAAAAAAATGCTTTTCAAAATTAAAACAAACAAAATACATTCTCAGGCATTAGAAGCTTGTACACTTTTCAGCAAAGTAATTGGGGAGGACAGCACAGATTCATGCAACTGCAGCCCAGAGAAGGGGAGTCATACGAGCACTTCTCAGTCCTGAGATAATAAAAAGGACCCCAAGCAAAACAAAACACCACCCACCACCAAACACCCACCACACCCCAAAACCTATCTATCCTGGTCTATCTATCTGTTAAGATAAAACATGTGTGTAGACTGCAAGCAATAAAAAGGAGTAAGCAAGAATTAGCTACTACTTTCAGACATGAGATGCAATACAAAAAACAGTGAATAACTGAAAAGCTGAATGTGTCTTCCCTCTACACTTCAGCATAACATAAATGTTCACCAAACATTTTCAAAAAGCTTTGAATGGAGTTCTGAGGAGCATTAAGCAGAGTGTGCCCAGCAGATCAAGGGAGGTTCTCCTCCCCCTCTGCTCTGCCCTGCTGAGACCCCATCTTGAGTGTTGCCTTCAATTTTGAGGTCCCCAGTTTATGAGGGACAGGGATCTGCTGGAGAGGGTCCAGAAGAGGGCTAGGAGGATGATGAGGGGACTGGAGCACTGCCTGGGGAGGAGAGGTTGAGGGACCTGGGGCTGCTTAGTCTGGAGAAGAGAAGACTGAGAGGGGATTTAATCAATGGCTATAAATATCTGAGGGTTGGGGGTCAGAAGTGGGGGGACAGGCTCTGTTCACTTGTTCCTTGAGATAGGACAAGGAGCAATGGATGGAAGTTGCAGCACAGGAGGTTCCAGCTCAGCACAAGGGAGAACTTCTTGACTGGAAGGGTCCCAGAGCCCTGGCACAGGCTGCCCAGAGAGGTTGTGAAGTCTCCTTCTCCGGAGGCTTTCAAGGCCTGTCTGGATGTGTTCCTGTGTGCCCTGAGCTGGATTGTCTGGTCCTGCTCTGGCAGGGGGGTTGGACTGGATGATCTCTTTGGGTCCCTTCCAACCCCTGACACCCTGTGAAGTAGAGAGCACATGAAGATACAGCAACTCAAGAAGCTTTAATGGATTCACTGATAATAAAGCCTCGGGAGAGTTCCATGCAACGTCTTGAAGAACTTACTCTACTCTGAAGCCACTCATCACAAAAGACTGAACTTTATAGTGGTCAGATCAACAACTGTTGCTAAACTAGAATTATCTACATGCTGTGAATTGAACTGTCTGCCTTTGAACTTGGAAGACTTAAGGAGATTCACTTTGTGATGTTAAAAGGGACAACAAAATAAGAAAAAAAAATAATCAAAAACTAAACCAAGGAAGGGAATGGAGAAAGGGTAAAAGTAGAACGTTACTTTTCTTTCATTATCTTATAGTCATTCAAGGCAGAATACTCAAAATGAGAACAGAACAAAAAACACAAACAAATCAAGAGAACAGATGATGCAAGTCAAATATTTATAGTCAGTCTGGCAACTGTGTAGCTGGCACATAGTTCACACTTCTGGGAAGGGAACAAAAAAAAAAATGGAAAAAAAAAGAAAACACACACTAAAACCCTCTCAACCAAGGGAGACAGTGGGAAATAACTCCCCCACCATAACTTTAAGCAGGACATGTTATACAAATGTGCTGGTTTTGATCAAGGTATTGTTCAGCTCCAGTCACACTTTTCAAGCCAATATATGATTTTACACCACACTTGCTTTGTGAATCAGTGCTTACTTAGTTAAAATAGGAAAGTATTTATAAGCAAAAAGCACAACATTCCCTCAACTGAGAGATGGCAAGGCAAAAACAGAAGCAGAGGATCCTAAGTGAAACAGTAGACCACTAAGACTACTGATAGTAGTAAGCTAGAAAGAGTTCAGGGCATCACCACAACTGAGACAGGAGTGGAGGAACTATAAGATAGGAAAATTTTTCTAGCGTAGTCTACACTGCGCTACAGAAAAATGGTCTAAAGAACACATCCCTTTGTCAGGAGTTTTGTTTGCTTGATTCTACAAAGATAATCACCTTGAAAGACCAGAGCAAAGACAAACCCTGTATTTCAGCTGTGCTCCCCCTAAGCCCCACTGTACCTTCTTTAAGGAGGCTGTAGCAGAGGAGGCGAGCTCGTTCCAGATCTCCCAGCTGCCGACAGACTCCTGTGTAGACTCGACACAGAGCCTGATTGAAGCTGTAATTGGTGGCATTCTTCTGAGCCTTGAGTTTCTGGAGAACACCATGCAGCAAGGACTCTGCTAAATGCTACAAAGCACAAAAGATATTGTCAGACTCATACACTTGAGAACATTTTACAGCAGTACGGACAAGCAAAAAGAACTACTGACTTATTTGCAAGAGTACTGATTAGACACAACTGAAAGTGTAGAAAAGTAAAGCAGAGGCAGCCAGCAAAAGAAAAGAGAGAAGAAAATGCCTCAAAATGCCTAAAATGGGTGCAGGATAGGACTACTATTCTTCAAATATAAAATTTTCAGTTATGTGATAAAAAAATTTTCTTCCTCAAACAAAAAATGAGGGGAGCAGCTGTATCAGTTAGAGGAACCTCAATGCCTTAAACCAGGGCAAATGGAGCACCCTGACATGGCTACACACAAAGCTGCCATGGAAGCATACACAGCCCAGTGTCCAGGTGTGAGACTCACCAGATGAAACAGCAGTCTCTCCACAGATCACTTTACACACTGCAGAAGGAGGGGAGGCTGTGCTGTTGCCTGTGGTAACATAGGATTCCATAGGAGATGCAAGGAAGGAGAACATTGGGGTTGTGGGAGACTTACTACAGGTTGCTTAGAGAGAGGGCTACAAGTGAGGAGTAGATGAGAGGCTTAGGAGCTAGGTACTGGAGCAGCCACAAGTTTAGACTGGGTGCCTGCAGACACCAGGGGGTCTGAGTGTTGGTTTTGTGAGGAGCCAGAATGACAAATCCTGGAAGAGTGGAGGTATGAGGGCCAGATGCAGGTAAGGCCACAGGTCTGGACCAGCTATTGGAGGGATGTGCTTGTACTTCTGTGTCTAAGTCTGTCAGGGCATGAGACAAGTGGGGAGAACAGGACTCACCTACTGGATATACTGTCTAATGTTAGCTACTGAAAGGACCTATACTGTCTGCATCTGCCTGTATTTTCCACTACCAGGCTTTCCCCCCAGTCAGACAGAGGAGAGAACAAGATGAGGCTTGTGTTGCATACCTCTTAGGAGTGTGCTGTGCTACTGGCTGGACCTGGAAACACAAAGCTGTCACAGCCTTGCTCCTATGAAGTTACCAGATACAGCAACTCCTTAAACCATTACTGAAACAGAAAATTGAAACCCCATCCTACTTACCTTGTTTTTTACCCCAAATTCGTAGACAACTTCTTTCTCTTCATCTCTCATTACTGGAATCTTTGAGGTATTGCCAACATACACATGACCCTTTATAACTGGCAACAAGTCAAAACAGGATTCAGCAATTTTCTTCAATGCCAAAGAAACTTTCTGGCTGTCAAGATCAATAGTTTTGTTTACTGGTAGTGATGCTTCTGAACTGGAACCATTTGCTGGCTTACTGATTTCACAGCTTTTGTCGTGGGAAGCCTCCTGTGTTTCCCAGGTTGTATTTGTAGTGTTTCTGACAGCAGCAGTATCGTTGGGTTCCAGCTTTGATGGTTCACTGTCCAGCCTCAGTCTCTTTGCACTTCTTGGCATAGATGTTGGCAGTAGGGTCCCTTTTTCAAGGTGATTTGATGAGCTTGGCAACAGCTGCCGATTTTGTGTGCCTCTGTCTTGACCTTTATGGTTCTCAGCTTTCAAATTGCTCCCCGTTTTCACGAAGGCTGTCGACTTCGATGCGATTGCTTTGAAGCCTCCTATCTGAGCCACAGGTCCCGTCAGACTTTGGCTGTCTGCAAAAGCACATCGGCTAAGCTGAATGTTGCCTTTCAGAATGTTCAGCGTCCTGGCCCTGGCAGACAGCTCCGGATACATAGTGTCCAGTATTTTCACGGAGTTCTCCTGAGGAGCGCCTGGGGCAGTGCCATCGGCTGCCAGCAGAGGAAACCTTCCCGGGACAGGCAGAGCATGCTTTGGGATGGAAGTGCAAAATTTCAAAGGTGAGGAGCGAGTCCTTCTCCCTGCTGCCACTTCTGAGGGCGAGGGAGGGGAAAACAAAAGAGCAGATTTTACTGTCGGAGGATCTGTTAAGGGAGACATGAGAGGAGGAACAGGAGTTTCACGCAGTGGGGATATCAAGTCATCAAGGGGGGACAGCAAAGAGCATGGATCAGTAGAAGACACTGCTGAGGGTGTGGAACACGCAGCTTTTGGAGGAGTAGTAATCAAAGGCAGCAGCAAGGGGGGCAGAGGAGGACCCATCTCTTGCCTAATTTCATTTATATTCTCAGCTGAGCATTTCATTGGCACAGGAGTATTAGCATTTGCAGAGACTGGCTGAGCTAGCTTAGCTTTGAGAGTTTTTCTTTTACCTTGAAGAAGCCTCTTTGGTAGCTTGGCATGCACGACCTGGGCAGCTGTCTTGGTTGAAACAGTCAGGAGTTCAGCTGGTTCTTGGTTTTTGCACAATTCATGGCTTTTTTTCAGAGCAACGTCCACATAAGGCTCTGACTCCAACATAGGCAACTTCTCAGCTACTGCTTTTTGTGGCTCAGAAGGCTGTGTAACCCTCTGACAACTGCCCTCTGCACCAGACACTGCTTGATTTGGAAGACACTTGACAGGTTTTTTTCTACTGCTACCATCTACCATAACATTAGAGTTGACTTCTGTCTTGCAAGTGGTGCCAGTTTGATGATGATTATATTCTTCAGACGCTGGCATCCCCATATCAACACTGAGCGACAGGTTTTGCTCCACCTTCCACTGAAGCTTTTCAGAATCCTTTTCTTCGAAGACATTTCCAACTGCTAACTTTTTTGTATTTAATGCACTGGTTTTTTCAGCCAGTCTGCAAGTTTCTGAGACTCCAGTTAACATCTGGCATACAGGTAATGTATTCTTGGAAGCATTTGGCACCTCAAGGCTTTCTTTTGATGCCTTAGTTTTTGACAGGCTCCCCTCAGTATCACTGTCAGCTCTGTTAGAATCTAGCATGCATTCAGTAGTATCCTCAGCAATTTCAGAGGTTACTAATGTAACTTCTGGTTTCCAAGAGGCTAGGTCTGCAGGATAATTCTCCCCATCTTCACTTGATAGCTCATTTGCACTACTGACAGAGTTGTTTGTTTCACAGCTTGTATCCATATCAGTCACAGTGTCTGCTCTTAGATGACTAACTGCCAAAGTACTCTCATGATAAGAGCCTGCACCTAGGATGTGAGCTGTAACAGATGCCTGGGGTTCTTTGTCTACTGGCTGCTCATTCACATCTGGAATTTTCACATCACTTCTGTCTCCACATTCCCTCTCAGGGCCATCCAATTCTTTGTACATGTTGTCACTTTGAGCAGACAGGATCTCAGTATCCTCTCCCAAGCTTCCTGAAGAACAGTGAAGTGCACTAACACCGTTTTTATCTCCTTTGGTTTCCCACGCATGGGAAGCAGCCTCTTCTGTGAAATTGGTTTCCACAAAACCAATGACTTCCTGAGGACTGACATTTAGATAGGGAGGCACTGTGGATTCCAAAGCAATCCCCACTTGCACAGCAGAATTGGTTTCCTCAGCATTTATACAGTCCATTTCCAAATCCCCTTGAGTAGAAAAAGCCAAGTTGCTATTAAAATCCATTTCTGAAGTAGGTGAGCAGATGATCTCTGAAATGTTCTTCTTCATAACACTCTCTTCCCAGTCAACTGAACTGGAACAAGTCTCAGCCACCAATTCCTGACTTTGTTCATTTAAATCCCCTTTTATTTCATCACATTTAACATTTTCAGCTACCAAGAAGTAATTCAGAGGTTTTGCAAACTCTGTTGGAGAAGTAAGATTACTTTCTGCCAAGACAGGTTCAACAGCATCCACTTGTTCTAACAGCTCACTGCTTTCCTCTGCAATATGTTCTGGATTAACTTGAAATTCAGTCTCTTGAGATTCAAGCACTCTGAAGTTCAGGGGTTTGGACAATCCACAGTCTAATGTACTACACAGGTTTTCAGGTTGCTTCATTTCACCTTTTATTGCCATAACATCCAACACAGAGGATTCACACACAGCCACACTGCTTTCTGCATCAGCAATGCCTGCCACCATTGCACTTTGCAATGCTGACTTCTCTTCTGACAAATTGCTACCATTTTCTTCCAAGTGTGGTTTGCCTTTTACATATTCCCTTTCATTTTTATCTGCTAATGGTGTGTTTTCTGCCCTGTGGAGTAGCCCTGACGATTCAGCTATTTCTAGAACACATTCTCCATTAAACTTCATGGCTAATTCACTAGTCTCAGGTTTGGTTATATTCCCATCTTCAATTTTGAGGTGTTCATCATCTTTTGTAAACACTGACAAAGCATTCCACTCCATACCTACACTTTTGTCTGTGTTGTCCACTGACAATGAATTTCTGAGTCCTTCAACCACAGATAAAGGTAAGGGATCTCCAGAGACTTTAACTGTCTCTGGTTCACACTCTCTGTCTTCCCCATCTTTCATGGTTTGCACACATTGTTCCTCCAGTATATCTTCACTGTTGTGTTTAATTTCAGAGCACTGAGAGGGTACAAAGAGCTCAACAGATCCAGTGTCTGCCTCAGTTTCTCTAATTATTCCCTCCCCATCAAGCGGTATCATAACATCTTCAGGACACTTCACTTCACAGAAGGATTCTGAACTACTGGAATCAGACAATACATTTTCAGAGAGTTCTCTCTCATTATTTGCTTCCACCTGTATTGCAGCTGTCATTTCCTGTCCAGTTATTGCTTGCTTTATGTTTTCCTCGAGGTCACTTGCTTTGATCACATTTTTTGATTCATTTTCAACCGCTTCATTTTGCATCAACAGATCAGATTTCTCCTTAGAATGTTCACTTTGAAGCAAAACAAATTGCTCAGATGGTAAATGAGTAACATTTGGGAGTACAGATACTGCCCTGGGAGTTTTGGTCTCTCCTGACAATCCACCTTGTCCTGCTCTCATTAATATACCACATGTGTCATCTGCACCCTCATCACCAACAGCTCCAACTAAGATTGCATTCTCTTCTGTTTGCTCTACCTCACTACATCTTGCCAGCTGATTCTGAGGGTCGAAGTTATGTAATGTAAAACCAGCTGAAAACCTTTCCTCTTCACTGTGCATATCCTCTCTGTCTCCCTTCTGATTTTCAGTGGCTTCCAATTCATGTCCTCTCGTTTCAGTTAGGTTTCTCTTCTCAGTTTCCACGTTGTCAGAATTCTCCTCCATGTTAGTTTCCATGTTTGCAATTGAAGTAGCAGCCCCAGTTTGCTTTGTTTCAGCATCACTCTCCTCCTCGCTTGACATCTTCTCATTCCAGCTCAGGTTATGTGAGATGTCTGCATTAAGACCATGCTCACATGATTTGCTCTGTCTGCTACACTCCTCACTGTGGCCAAACACATCACAACTCTGAGGCCCCACTTGGTCTTCTTGTAAAACATCCTCTACTGCAGAAGCACTGCAATCAACTTCTTCATCTCTGGAACCTGTGACTTCTCCAAACAGTACACCCTTTAAAGGAAAATACAAAGTTAATACTCCAAAGCCTGGTACCAGATTTACTGCCTATATTTCTAAACAGTGGTGCCCCTGACCTGCAGTGGTTTTGATAAACTAAGGCAGATCAACTGACTTACCTCCTTCTCCATCACTCTTCTTCATAGCAAACCTAAAGTATCTCTGTGAAAAGTCAGACTTCTTTACCTACCTACTGAAAAGCAACACTTAAGTAGGACTACCTTTAGCTTTCAAGCTGTAGGAGTTTGCTATGAAAGCTACATTTATACCCAACAGGAGTCAGGCCTGTAAGTCTACAGTGCTGGGAAAAGAAACAAGGGTGGGTTTGCTTTGAATATACTTCTGACAATTATGTTTTGCCCCCTTCTGCAGGCAGTATGCTAGAAGATAAAAAAGCATCTATGAGTCATGCACTGGAAGGTTCTCTGACTGTTTAGAGTAACTAATGCTGACATTCAAAAACCCAGAAAAGTCCAGGAATAGCAAACATTTATCTTTACAGTAATTATATGACCAAGTCAGTGCCAAGTCAGACATCCTGAAACTCACCTGTGTAGTTGGTGGTGAAAGTTGTATTGGTGAAAGCAGAGCAGGGAGAGGCCTGGTCCAATTCAATATATCCATCACAGTTCCACCTGCCTCGTTTTGCTCCTGATCGGAGAAGTCTGAACTGCTGTGTGCCACATCTGTCTGTATTATTGCATCTTCAGCCTTACCCTCACCACTATGCAGGCATTCTTCAGTAGTCCTGTTCTCAACAGAGTCACCTCCAAAAGGCTCAGTACCCACTTTAAGTTGCACAGCTGTTCCAGAATTTTGCTTTCCAGCACCTTCCAGTGAAGAATACCAAGGCAGCATTGTGCCATCGCACTTCCGGATCTTCTGCTGGATTTGTTCAGTATCTAAGGCACAAAAATATTGTTAAGAATTTTTCCTGCCTCATTTTTCTGTGTAGAGTTAATACTTCAGAATAGTAAGAATGCCTTAGCATCCTTTCAAGTGATGTTCCCATAGACTAAGGCCAGGTTGGATGAGGCTTTGAGCAACCTGGGCTAACAGGAGGTCTCCCTGCCCACGGTGTGGATCTTGAAGGTCCCTTCCAACCCAAACCCATCCAATGAATCTATGAATATTACTTCCAGAAATACTTACAGAGGTTAGAAATTGTTATTCACAAACAATTGATTCTTCTTTCCCCACAAAAGTGTCATATATACATGCAAAGAGCTCCCCTCTCAACCACTTTTAGACTTGGATAATTAAGACTATTCTGCCTGAGTTTTCCTAGCAGGAAGGGCCATACTGAGCAGGACTGAAGGACCATACAGCTCAGTGATTCAAGTTTTAGCTCAGTAGGTGATGTTCAGGAAATGTAAGATGTGGTGACATGCCCCAAGTCTCAGTTTTTATCTTAAAGCAACCTTCAGTTTTGAGTCAAGTAGCTGAATTTGCAGGCAAGTTAAAACTATACTGTGGTCATGGCAGGATGAGGGAGTTCTTAGCTATGTCCCTAGTTTTATGATTTGATACTCATATGCTTTTATCTAATTATACAAGATTTTGTCTTAAATGATGTGATTTAGTTAAAACAGAACCCTTGAAAGAAAAATAAAAAACCTTCTTAGAAGAGAGGCTTCCCCTGCAACATGCCACCTACACATAGCATCTGAACCACCAAGACAAGAAAAGACACTGAGCACTTGACAACCCCTCCAAGATACTGTCATCTTTGCCAGTTTTACACGTGTCCAAATGCTCCCTGTGATTCTTGCATTGTACTTTCATTTTGTTCCTTTTCATATCACAGTTTTCATTATTACACAGGGACTCATTTCTTAATGCAGGTAGACAAAACACATTGCCCTGGGAAAGACTAAACAGTAGGCAAAGAACCTCAGTATTGATTACAACTGCACTAAATATTTTCTAACAGTGAAAAGATGGCCCTGCTTATTGCAGAGGTTTGGACTAGACAAGCTTTAAAGATGCCTTCCTAACCAGATGTTAGGAAGAAGCTCTTCAGCATGAGGGTAGTGAGACCCTGGCATGGGTTGCCCAGGGAGGTGGTGGAAGCCTCATCCCTGGAGGTGTTTAAGGCCAGGCTGGATGAGGCTGTGGACAGCCTGATCTAGTGTGAGGTGTGCTTGCCCATTGCAGGGGGGTTGGAATTGGGTGATCACTGTGGTCCTTTCCAACCCTGACTGATTCTGTGATTCTAAGAAAGTGTCCTGTAAACAGTGACCAGCCTGAGGATGTTCCAGCAAGACCAAATTCATGCACTTGCACACTAACAGATTCATAATTACTGGAACCTACCTTCTGTAACAGTCAGCCTTCTTTTTTCAGGCCATGTCTTATCCTGAATAGAAACTGGAAAAAAACATGCAGCAACATTTAGTTTTTTGTCAGAAAGAGACAGTTTCAAGAAAATGTCAAGATGCTGGATGCCATCTCACCCCAGACAGGATCATTTTCCCGCGTCTTTCTTTTTCCTGTGGCACTGTCTATGCACATCCAAAGTTCTTCTAACAGAAGCTTTATTTTTTCTGTCAAAAGAAATATTGTTATCAATTGAGGAACACTTCAAATGCTCAAGTTAAGAATTCGTGTTTCTTTATTTTTGCTCAGAACACAGACATGCCCACAAACCCACCAAATAAAAAACACTCACAACAAACATTAAGACAAGGCCTTTTAGCTTCAGGGAAAGAGAAATGCCAGCGAGGGAATGAATCCTGTGTTGGCCAGAGCCACACAGAAGACTGAAGCAACAGCTGCAGAACACTGTCAGAGCAGCCCCCAGAGGAAGGTGTAAGAGCACATGTGAATGCAACATTAGTGAAACAGGTTTCTAAACCAAATCAAATGACAGGAATGTAAATGGGGGAGGAGAGCTTTTAGTAAGAGAGTACAGTCACATTCTTCCCTTAACTACACTCACCAGTAACTTGGGCTGGTTTGAGGCTAATTGGAATATTTTAATGGAGAAAATTATATTATAGGCTGTGAAAGGAAAACAGTGCTGATGTCTGCTTCACTCATAGGCTTGCTGAGATGTTTAAGAGAAGAATACAAAACATAGATAAGACACTGGGGCTTGCAGACACTCTTGGGCTGTCTGGCTTCTTGTTTTCTCCTCTCTGCCGAGTAACCTCACTAACCACTTTCCTTCTAACCTCCCTGGCCCAGCCTCCAAACTCACCTTGTGTGTAAGGCAGACCTTGGGGTAAGGTACAGGGGTGGAAAGAAGGTGGAAGGGTGGTTGGGAGCCCCTCCTGGGGACTCTGATTGCTGGGAGGGGGATTGTGTTTCTGTATTCCCTTTCACTTGTCTATGTCTGTAACTGTTCCTGTCTGTTGTGTGTATCTCTGCTTGTACATTGTGCTGAGCTGTAAACAGAGCTTCAGTCCTTAACTTCCAGCTGGCCGAGTCTAGGCTGGGGGATTTTCATAGGGTGGGGGGGCAGGGAACTCTCAAACCATCACATAACTCATCTCAGTCTTCCCATGGAGTGACAGCACATTAAATATATCTGAATGACAACATTAGGAGACATTATTTGGAGTCCTAATAGCACCATTGCTACCTGACACCAAACAGGCTACTTCCAGAACCAGAAGGGAAGGCTGAGAGTGAGAAACAGTCCAAAAGCTCAACAAAAAACACAGCACTTCCCCTGCCAAAACCATCATCACATCCAGCAATCAGAAAGTAAGATTGCTGGGTTTGTGCCAATTCTGTAAGGCAAAAACCACAGTAAACTGCTACTATTTTATAAACATCTTTAAAAAAAACAACAACCTTGGAATATAAAAGGAAAATTTGCCAAATTTTGCATACCTTTTTGCACATCTTACCTTTGTCTATATCTGTTTTAAGATCTTCACTTGAACTCTGGGTCTCTGCATTCTTGACTATGAGAAAGAGGAGAGGGAGAAGAGGAAATGGTTCAGATGGAACTATTGTTCCACTGGAAACACCCCCAAACCTCAGGGCAAAAGTGAGCAGTTACCTTTTCTGCACTTCTCTTGCAGCACACCATCAAGTTTTCCCTGTTCAAATAAAATAATATTAATTTTTCATGTCATAATCTGTTTGTAGAGCACCTGCCCTTCATTAGCACAAAATCTCAATCAGTGTTTCAAAGGTCATACTTCAGATGGAACATCTCCCATCTCTTAAAGGGAACTGCTATGCTTAGTTACTCAACAAATGTCATTTTACTATTTCAGCATCTCTATTGCTAGCAGCTTATGTTCTTTATTCTCCAGAAATGCTAAGAGAAGCTTCATCCAAAAGACCAAGAAAGTCTTACCTGTGCCTTTTTCAGCTCCTTTTCAAGCCTTTTCTTTTCAGTTTTCAGTTGTCTGAAGTCCTGTGTATGCTTTGTTGCAGCCTCTTCAAGAGACAGAAACAAAATCCACATTAGAAATTGCAATGCAAGAGACAGCTAATTTAAGCAGTGTTGGTCACAAGTTTGCAAATCAAATTACTTGAAATAAAGAAAAAAAGAAGTGTGAAATAAAAGCCCATTAAATCTATTGGCTTATTGACATGCATACAAATATGTTGTCTTCCACTGCATAATTACTGTCCTGAACTAGTGAAATAGATGAGTTTGCTCACTTAAATGCAAGGATAAAGATGAGTCATGTTGAAATATTACTGTACATCAATATGCACCAAGTAAAAAAAGGGAGTAAGATTAAAAATGAGGTGTTATGATTTTCACCTGGTTTATTGTCTTAACTACAAGAGGTCTCTGGTTCAGAGATGAAAACACTGTCAACTGCATGAGTTATCACTGACTGGTAGGAGTTGGAAAGGAACTCTGGACATCACCCAGGCCAATCAGAGCAAGTTGTCCAGGAATGTGTCCATGTGTGTTTTCAAAGTACTCACAGAAGGAGACTCCACAACCTCTCTGGGCAGCCCACTCCAGGGCTCTGGTACCCTCAAAGTAAACAAGTTTGTCCTTAAGTTCAAGTGAAACCTCCTGTGCCTTGGTTTGCACCCATTGCCCCCTGACCTGTCACTGGTCACCAGGGAGATGAGTCCAACCCCATCCTCATGGCCACAACTCTCTAATTTCTTTCCTTTCAGCAGTTCCCAATCCAGCTCACTACTCCATCATCCAGACCACACCTCCTCAGTTTAGCTAGTTTTGCTTTATTGAAATCAAGGTAAAGCACATCCACTGCTCTTCCAGCATCTATATCATTTGATATTTGACCTCATGCAAACTACCTGCCAGAATTTCAGTTTTGGAGAGCATGAGGACATAGAAACCTTGCTGCCATATAACAGAACTCTGAAATGCTCATCAAAATAAACATCTTGAACCTCTACTTTACCATATGATGCGTGGGATTTCTAACACCAAGACGAAAGTCAATCAGTCTGTTGTACTTTAAACTGTGGTAAGCCCTCAATTGGTTTGATAGAAAAAAAAAAAAAGACAACAAAACAAAACAAAAAAATACCCCAAAACATAGAAGGGCTCCAGGAGTTGCTTTCCTATACTATAAGGAAGTAATGAGACTGTTCAGCAGGGTATGGCAGGAAGATGAGAGACATGAAGCATAACTTGAAACAAGAAAGTTTCCAACTGGCTCTAAAGAAAAGCTTTTTTCACTATGGAGTGAATCAGGCTGTCTGGACAGGTTGGGCAGACTCCCATTTTTGGGGTTTTCACAACCACAAGTTCCCTCCAACCTCATTTACATCATGTGCCTAAGATATCAAACAGAAATAATTTTGGAGGAGGGATGATTTGGGCTCTGCAGCCTGGAGAAGAGAAGGCTTCCAGGAGACCTTAGAGTAGCCTTCCGGGATCTGAAGGGGGCTCCAGGAAGGCTGGGGAGGGACTATTGACAAGGTCTGGGAATGCCAGGACAAGGGGAATGGGTTTGAACTGGCAGAGGGGAGACTGAAAGTGGATGTTAGGAGGAAGTTGTTTGCAGTGAGGGTGGTGAGACACTGGCACAGATTGCCCAGGGAGGTTGTGGCTGCTCCCTCCCTGGAGGGAGGCCAGGTTGGATGAGGCCTTGAGTGACCTGTGCTAGTGGAAGGTGTCCCTGCCTATGGCAGGGGGTTGGAACTGGATGATCCTTGAGGTCCCTTCCAACCTTCCCATTCTATGATTCTATGATGTAACCCAGAGACTAAGCACCACACATGGGATTGTGTGAGCCTTGCTCCTTGGAACCTCAGAGTTAGAAAGTTGCAATTCTTTGGTCAACAATGCATTCTAGATAGGGATCAGGAGAAGAGCACAGTAACACAAGGCAGAAAGTTACCTTCAAGTCTCTTCACTTTTGTTTCCAGTTTCTTTCTCCTGTTAAAAAGAAGGCACTGGTACATCATTCCTGCATATAACTGTGTTGCACACACACACACAAAATAACAAGCATTTCAGAGAAAACACACTTCCTAGCCCCAGCACCTGCGAGCCTAAGGTTCCCTGAAGCCGAAAACTCAGATCAGTGGCATGTTGCCAACATCTTCACACGTACAGCTGCACCTGTTGCAGAGGTAGAGCTTTGCTCTTAAGTGTCAATCCACTAACACAGTTTCAGCTACAGCTTGGATGGAATTATAAACATCATCCAGGAAAACTGGCTTCTGGTCTTTGCACTTCTCTGTAAACAAGTTAATTTTACTCTTTAAAAACAAGTAAGCCTGGCTCATAATCAGTAAGACCTACCCAACAAGGTAACTAGGAATAGCCTCTGGGATCACTTATCTCCCAGCAGGTGTTTGTCAATAGTATCCAGGTGTTTCCTAAAGACAAATCAAATTATGCATCTGGAACAGATTTTGACCTGCCTGGGCAACCTGTCATTCTCACAGTAAAAAATAAAAAAAAAAAAAAAGGGGGGGGGGGGG
>VWZE01023905.1:423366-489022 GCA_013396675.1 Eubucco bourcierii
GGAGGTGTTCAAGGCCAGGTTGGAAGAGGCCTTGAGTGACCTGTTCTAGTGGGAGGTGTCCCTGCCTATGGCAGGGGGTTGGAACTAGATGATCTTTGAGGTCCCTTCCAACCTTACCATTCTATGGTTCTATGATTCTAATTGATATTCACAGTAGCTGTCACACAGGACATGTCCACTTGCACTTCCCGCTGAATCTGCTGATGCCTTTTGTCTGCCAAGGCATACAGAGCACAGCTGGCTTTGGTGCTGAGTGGCTGACTGCTCCCAAGAGCTGTGCTGCTTTACACTGAGTTTCCATAGTTTCCATCTGTCATTTCTGCCCCTACACTTGGTATTCTAAGACTCTTCTTGGTATTCTAAGACTCTTCTGCTTGCAGTTGTTGCCTGTATTTCCCTATGTAAGACTGTATCACCAGTTGACTTTAACTGCCATTTCCAGTTCCTTGAGAAATGTGTTGCACAGTTCAGTTTCCAGAACGCACCCTTGTGGGACTGTATTGGAGAACTCCCTTTACTGTGAAAACAGACTGTTGACTCCTACCATCTTACTTATTTCCTGTCTTGCAACCAATTATTTACCCCTACAATTATTTAGTTCTTGGCAGCGTAACTTCTAGGAGCATTTGATGCCTCTCCAAACACCTTCCAGAAATACAAGGTGAGAATTCCAGAGTAAAGCTCCCTTAAGCCACAAGCCAGTTGGCTTATGTAAGTTTCAGTTTTCTCTTTACAGAAGCCATTCTGACTCATCCCTATTACAGCATCATTATGCAGATGCTCACCAACTCTAATCTATTTTACAGTTCCTGCTAATGTGCCCACAACAGACATCAGGCCTTTACATCTCTAGATGTCTTACAGCATCCTTTTAAAAAGCTGATGCTACAGCTGACACATCCCTGCTACCAGAGCAGTTTTATACTAGAGGTTGTGCTGGGCAGTTTATAGTTCAACCTTGAAATCTTCTCTAATTGGTCTAGTTATAGACCATCTGTTTCCTGGGATTTGTTCCATAACCTGTATGTTCCATAATGAATCTTTGAAGACACAGCCCCTCTTGTGTCCTCCCATGAAGAAGAAATGCCTTGAGAACCAACTCTGCTGTAGTGAACACAGATGTTAAGAATTTAGCTTTTCTGTTCTTTTCTCTGCATGCTTCTTTACATTTCTTCTAATATTCCTGGAGCTGCAGACTGCCTGCAGGCTTCCAGAGCCTAAAGTGTTTGGAAAAGGACTTGTTACTAGATTTTATGCCTTCTGCAAGTTGTTTCTCAAACCCCTTTGGCCTGCCTCATTCTGTGATTTAATTTTTATCTGTCACATGCTTGGATTTTGTTTTCAATTTTAGATCCAGGATGCTTCTGAAAAGCTGTCACCAGCAACAGGCTTCCTTGTCCATCATGCTTAACCATGGAAGGTTCCTTTCCCCTTATGTATGCATATAAGGCAATTGCCCTGAGCCTCCAGAATGTAATCCTTAAAATCTCCATGTAACCCTCAAAGTCATAATTAATTTAGCTGCCCCATCATCTTTAACAAGGGTCTCGCTTTTTTTTTTGCTTTTTTTTTTCTTTTTAGTGGAAACACATTGGTGAACTTTTTTTTGCTTGTCTGTGAGAGCTTTATGTAAGGAAGGAGAAGACAAAAGAAACAGAATGTTGCTGTGTGCTGCAATGTGTTGTGCCCACAGCACCTTACAACTCTTCCCTTGCCTTCTGGAGGAGTACACAGTACTGTATTAAACCACTGCTTCTGGATGCAGGAAACATGACCCCAGTGGCATTTGGGAACACCTAGGAATTGCTTCATTGAAAATCAGGCACCCAATGAAATCCCTTGCATGGAAGGATATGGAGCCTATGCAACTAGACTTGCAATTGGCTGGATGTAGTCCATTTTGTCTTCCTCACCAGAACCTCAGTGGCATGGTAACCTTGCCCTCTTCATGTCAAAGCGTCTCCCATGATGAGCTGACTACTCCTTAAAAATGACTGTATTATGATGCTAACTCAGGAGCAAGCGCGTTTCTGTTAGCAGTTTTATCTTCCTTGGCATGCTGGCACTGAGAGTTGTGGCAAGGGATTCCCTTCCTTCCTCCCTACCTCATCTTCCTTCACTCTTGAAGGCAAATCTCTCTACTGGCATCCCTGCTGCATATAGGAGAGATCTGTGACTCTAAGGGCCCTCAGTACACTTCCTCCATGTCCCTTCCCACCAGCCTGGGGATTTGTCAGAGTGAACTCAGTGTCAACTTTTATAAATAGCTGTTGGGCCCTGAGAAGACTTATTGGGTGCCTGGCTCTTAATTCTTCCCCACACTGCTTTAAAATTCATGCTCTTGTTCTTAAGTGTCTGCCTGGACTATGTTTCAGGTATGCTTGTGCCTATCCTCTCTGAGCATTACTCAATGACTTGATCTCTGTCTTGTCACTACAGGTTTGCTTGGTGACCTGGCTTCTTGCCTGACGTGTTGGTGAACTTGCTCTGTGCTTCCTGCTCAGGCATTGCTGAATTTGCCAACTCTCAGCTCTGTGTTCCATATGGAGCAGTCTATACCTGCCACTTCCTGACAGTCAGTGATAAATGGCAAAAAGATGGAGAGAGAAATGTTCAAACATGACAAAGGAGAAACGAAAAACACATTTTAAGAAAGAGCCTGTGACATACTGGGGGGATCCTTACCCCTATCTTTGCATAGAAAAGGAGAAATGATGACTATTTAAACCAAACTAAAGAAAAGACTAAAATCACACACCTTTAAAGAAATGCTAGGCAATTAAATTGGCTATCAGAGCTGGGTGGGCTTGGCCCAATGCAGATTTAGTATGAAAAAGGGGGAAAAAAAAAACCAAAAAGGAAAATGTTTTTATCTAAACTGAAAAGAGGCAACAAAGGAAGAACTGTATAGATTTAGTCATTGGCATTGGCTGCATATAGGAATTTGCAGCACACACAGCTGCAAATACCTGTAGTGCTTTCCATGACACAACTGTCTTTTTGGCAGCAGCAAAAAAAAAACATACAAACCAACAACAGAAAAAAACCAACCAAACAAAAAAAACCCCCCAAACAAAGAAACAAAAACCAAACAAAAAACCCCAAGGTGAATACTGAAGTAGTAGTGCTGTAGAAATGTAAGGCAGTGTTTAAAATGTGTAGTAGTTCTGTGTGAATGCTATGGTCATATCTCTACATTAGAGAAGTCTGTGGGAACCAGGCAGCAGGTAAAACCATGCATCACTTCTGAAAAGATGCCACTGCCACTCACACTGCATTGCAACCTCAGATGGTCACAGCATTTCCATACAGCAAAGCACTTCACACACCTTCAAAATCCAAATGTAGCATCTTCATAAAGGCTGTTGCCATACCAGTTTGCAAGTTTTCTTCTCAGCAGAGGCAAGTGTCTGGGGTGCATTAGGAACAGCACTAGCACTAACAGCTAGTGCTTCTGCAATAAGCACAGTGGTTCCCTAAGGGCTTTGGAGAGATTAACTTTGCCCACCAGGAGGGAAGGAGCCATGCAGCAAATGGAACTTTGATCTGAGAATTTCACCAGGAGAGTGTGAAGGCTGTGTGCAGCAGCGTTTCTGAGGTGCTGTTCTTCACTTGCAGTTGCTATGGAACTTTGAACTCAGTCTGCAGCGCCTGAAAAAATCAGCAGCTCTTCAAGGACTTTGGAGCCACAGTGCAGCAATAAAAGCACAGAACTGTTCTATAGATGTACTGTAACCATGGCACTGCAAACCTCTGCAGAGAGGTGTGAATCATACAATGGTGAAACAGTGATGCTGAAACCCGCAGTATGACAAAGTGTGCAGTTTTATGGAGTATTTGTAGCTGGGGCATAAGATTTGTCTGCAGCACCAGCTGCAATATGGGAATCTTTGTGTGGGCTTTCTAACAGAAGCTTAAGTTCCAGCACTCATTTGAGATGACAAGTGTATGGCTCTGCACCTACACAGAGCAGTGCATGCAGGGTGCAGTAGATAGCCTGATGACACTTTCCACCTTGTGCCTAGAGAAAGTACCTCTTTTAAGCACTGAGACAGAGTGATGAGCTGTCCTGTGCCCACCCTTCTGCTCTTGGCCTGCATAGCCAAGCTCTGAAATGCAGCCAATATGGCAAGCCCATTTCAGGGAAAGGCTGTGGAAGGCAAGCTGATTGCCAAGCAAATGTCAGATTTATTGACAGTGTTAGCCTTTCTTGATGGTGGTTTTCCTTTCTTCACCCTTTGCAGTGTCAGTTTCCCATATGTTCCAGCAGCATCAGATGGGGCCCCGCACCACATCTGAGCATGGAGAACAGTGGCAGTTGGCAGGGACCTCTGAAGATTATCTAGTCCAAGTCCCCTGTCAGATCACCATCATCTAGAGGAACACAGAACACACAGGAACATGTTCAAGCAGGTTTGAATACCTCCAGAGTTGGAGACTCCACAGTTCCTCTGTTCCAGTAGCCTGCCACGCTTAAAGTGAAGTTTTTCGTTATGTTGACATGGAACCTCCTGGGTCCCAATTTCATAGAATCAGTCAGGGTTGGAAAGGACCACAAGGAGGATCCAGTTCCAAACCCACTGCCATGGGCAGGGATATCTCTCACTAGATCAGGCTGTCCACAGCCTCATCCAGCCTGGCCTTAAACACCTCCAGGGATGAGGCTTCCACCACCTCCCTGGGCAACCTGTTCCAGGGTCTTACCACCCTCATGGTGAAGAACTTCTTCATAACATCCAGTCTGATTCTATCCATTTCTATCTTTGCTCCATTCCCCCTAGTCCTGTCACTACCAGACAGCCTAAAAAGTCCCTCCCCAGCTTTCTTGTAGGCCTCCTTAGGATACTGAAAGGCCACAAGAAGGTCACCTCGGAGCCTTCTCCTCTCCAGTTTGTGTCCATTGCCCCTCATCCTGTCACTGACACCAGTTCCATCAGACAACTGATGTCAGTGACATCAGTTCCATCCTCCTGACACTCTCCGTGTCGTTATTGATCAGCATTAGTGAGGTCTCCCCTCAGCCTGCTCCTGTCCAGGCTAAACACCCTCTGCTGTCTCAGCCTTGCTTCACAGGGCAGATGTACCAGTCCCCTCGTAATCTTTGTAAGTCTCCGTGGATCTCTCTCCACTAATCCCTGTCCCTCTTGAACGGAAGAGGCCAGAACTGTGCCCAGAGCTCCAGAAGTGGTCTCACTAAGGCAGAGGGAGAGAAGGACCTCCCTCGACTGCTGGCCACACTCTTCTTAAAGCACTCCTGGATGCCATTTGCCTTGTTGGCCACAAGGGCACATTGCTGGCTCACGGAGACTTGTCGCTGGGCCACGGCGAGCTCGTCCTCCAGCCCTCGCCGGCTCTTTTCCACAGAGCTGCTTTCCCGCAGGTGACCCCCTCACCTGCACTGCCACAGGAGGCTATTCCTCCCCGGGGGCAGCACCCCACGCTCGCCCCGGCTGAACTCCACGAGATTTCTCCCCGCCCACCTCTCCAGCCCGGTGGGTCTCACCGAGTGGCAGCACAGCCTGCGACAGGGTTGTCAGCCTGGCAGCCACACCCCCCTCGGTACCGTCACTGTGGCTGAGGAGCAGAGGCCCCGGAGCCGAGCGCGCAGCCGCAGCCCCGCGCTCCGGTCCCTCCGCTGCGGCTGCGCGCGCGCAGCCCGGGCCGNCGACGGGGAGCCGCGGAAGGGGCCGATGGGGCCTGGAAACGGCGTGAAGGCATCGCGCGGCGCCCGGGCCACGGGGTCCAGGGCCGCGCCGTGGCAGCCGCGGCTGAGCTGTGGCGTGCGGAGGGGTGCGGGCTGCGGCACCACCTGTTGCCTCTGCCCTGCCCCCTCAAGCCGCAACTTTGCGGCGCCTGTGGCGCTCAAAATGGCTGGGCCTGCGTCTGCCGCAGGGCGGGCTGGGCAGGGAAACTTAGGCTGAGGAGGGACCTGCTAGCTTCCGCTGTGTGACAGGCGAAAGGGGACGCCAGGGAAAGTACAAAGAACCGGTTGGCTGATGGAGAACTTCCTGCTCTCTCACGCCCCGTGCCCGGGAAACTCGGCAGAGAGAGGCTCTGGCAGCACAGGGCGGCCCCGCGGGCGCTTCGCGTGGCAGCACAAGGCGGCTCTGGGGCGCTTCGCGGGGCTCACTGGGCTCTGGGAGTAGAGGTGGCTGCCTAGAGCAGGTGTCTCCTGCCAGAGTGGTCTAGGCAAAGGCTCACAGGTGGAGAGCGGCTTAGGCAGCCGACCTGAAGTGGAGGCGTATAGTGCAAGTACAAGAAAATACATTTTTCCCACTCGTTTTTTTTCTCTTCCTTGCTTTCATGATGGAGGTTTAGCTTAATTTTAATTCTGCTGGCTGCAGCTGCTGAGGAGGAAGGGGAATAGCCCTTCATGGTCCGTATTTCAGCTTCACATGTGATGATTTGTCATGTACTACAGGCCCTTAAAGATAGAAGAACCCTTATGTAATTGTGCCTTGAGCATGTAACTAGAAATAACGCTGTTGCCCAGAGACATTCGTGATATTTGGTGTTTCCATGATGTCTCTTGATTTTTATTGCAATCTAGATAGACTTCTCGGGTTGCTTGGTGAGTTAGCTCATTTAATTGTTTATAGAGCCATTAGATTTCTCCCAGGAAGAATCTTGGCCTTTTCTGGCTGAAGTGAAGAAGAAAAAAAGAATCTTTACTTTTGATAAACTGATACCACTTCAGATTAACTATTTAGCCTTTACCCTAAATACTTCTCTGTCTTCTCTGTTTTGTTCTTGGCACCCTGGTTGTCATGATGGAAAAGGTAGTTGAGTTCATTTTTTGATGGGATGCAAATGGATGCACATCTGCCTTGTGGGAAGGGGTATGGCATAAAACATGGTTCAGAGAGCAGGCACTCAGTTTCGGTAAAGAGAAGCTGATGTAGGCAAATGTCTGCATGACGGTTTACCTTCTATGCTGTCAGGCTATGAGTCAGCTCTGGTCCTGAAACCTTTTGTATGGTGTGTATGTATTGGAATCAAAGGTTTTAAATAGCTATGCTTGCTAAAAGTACTGAAAAGTGATAGATTAGTCTGGAGTCTACTCTGCTTTATAAGACTTAAGACAGTTACAGTCATATTACGTTAAATTTTAGAGTTCGTTCCTTGCTGTGGTATCACTGTGTTCTCAGAAACCACCTTGTAGATAAGTTTCAAGTTCAAGCTTGAGGTCAAGCTCAAGCTTGAGTAATGTTAGGATGGCAACTGGCTTTCACCCCGCAGCTTTGTGGACAAGAGTGTGTGTGTGATCTTCCACCAATATTTTGGTACCAGTAAAAGTTTGAAGAATCGCAACTTACAAAGTCAGAGATGGCACAAATCAAGAAATGATAGCACGTGTACTAGAAATAAGGTAAGGCAAAGTACTGCTGATGCTGCTGCAGGGCCAGGAATTTCAGATGCAGGCTGTTTATTACCTGGATATATGCGGTGCTGACACAGGTTGTTGTGTATGCACTCTACTTTAAGTACTTTAGGTGAAACAATAGGTTATTTGAGCTGCTTTAAACCAGAAGACATCTGTCCTAAGATTGTTTTCTGCAGGGAGCCAGTATATAAACAGAACATACAGAATATTCTTAGCTGGAAGGATCTGTCCTTCATCCTTTCCTTTGTGGCCTGCCATAGGTGATGCTGCTTTGGCAGGGGGGGATTGGACTCACTCTCTAGAGGTTCTTTCCAACTCATAACATTCTGTGATTCTGTGACTCACAAGGGTCATTGAGGCCAACTCTTGACTCTATGGGGAGCAAATGAGAAGTTAAACAAATCTCTGAGAGCATTCTCTAGATGCTTCTTGAAAACTGAAAGGTTTGGGGCCATGACCACTTTCTGTGAGAGACTTTTTCCAGAACTTGGCCACCCTCTCATTGAAGAACTTTTTCTTAATGCTACCTAGTCTGAACTTCCTTTCATACAGCTTTAAGCCATTCCCTTGTGTCCTGTCTCTGCCCAGCAGAGGGAAGAGATCAGTACCTTCCTCTCCACTCCACTTTGAGGAAGCTGTAGACAACAATGAAGTCACACCGTAGTCTGTTCTTCTCCAAGTTAGTGTTCTCAACTGCTCCTCCTAAGTCATGTCTTCTAGTCTTTTCACCATCTTTATAGCCCTCTTTTGAGCACTTTCTATAATTTTAATTTGCTTCTCAGATTGCAGAGCCCCAGACTGCACACAGTAGACTATTTTTGATTGAATTTATATGTATGTCAAAAAGTGGTCAATTAATAAATGCTTTTCCAGTCAGAAAGACTGGCACTAATCAGTTGTTTGTTTAGTTTCAGTTCTGTGTTGATTTGAAGCTTTAGAAGGGAAATCAGAGCTCTTCATACCTAGGAAATAGATCCTACTCGTGGTTGATATTAAAAGTCCTGATGAATTATTCATATTTTGGAGGTGCTTTGAAATGTCTGAATCCTGGTTTCCCATCTGTTTCTTCAAACTTAATAGATGATTTGGAAAGTGCTTTCAGAAATAGAACTTCAACAGCTACATTCCATTTATAACTCATGCATACATTTTACATGCCACATCTTCTAACAGAAGAAACAATGCTCTTTAATAATAGACTGTGCTTAGTAGAGGTGAGTTGTGTGATTTTTTTTCTTTAAATTTTTTTTCAGCACACTTCTATTAAAAATTAAGAGGCCATTTGGTTTACCTTGTATCTATCCATCAGACTTCAAACCAACTAATAGATTATTTAAAATGAAATTGTTTACAATTACAATATTGCATCTTGTCTTCAAATCAAAATATGTGAAACTATTTTAAATGGTTTGTACTTGAATGGCTGCTGTTTACATTGTGATGTAAAGGGACTACAATTTAGGTTTGTAGTCCTTTTCTTAGGGTTAGAAACTGAAAATGTTAGAAAACCTCCAAAAGAAGGTGATTGTGGAGAGTAAAAAGGCCAATTTTATATTCTGAGTTCTTTGCACAGGATACATGTGCTAAGATGGGAGAAATGGAATACTATCAGGGAAGCTTCTTGCAGTCCAGATTCTTCCAGATGTATAAGCCTAGTATTTAATGCTTTCATACTTAGATCTGCAGTCATAGTGATAGAATAGTTCAGCTGTAAGGGGCATTCAACAACCACTTAGTCCAACTACCTAACTACTTCAGGGATGGCTAAAGTTAAGCATGGTATTAAGGGTGTTGTCGAAGTGCCTCTTAAACACTGACTGCCCTCTAGGAAAACTGTTCCAGGGCTAGACCACCCTCTAGTTATAGCAACGTTTCCTCACATCAAGTCTGAAACCTCTGCTGACAGATGCAGCTTTGAGCCTTCCCACACAACCTGGCACTGAGTACCAGGGAGAAGAAAACCAGCACCTCCCTCTCCACTTGCCCTCCCACTGAGTTAGATTGATTCTTAGCTGAATCCACTGAAAGACCTCTGTCTGCTGTTCTGATTTTTCCTCTCAAAATGAGGTTAGTATTACAGCTTGAAAAGAAAAATGAGCACTTTGTATGTCACATTTATATCTTGTGTAAGAATAACTTATAATGTGGAATAATGTTGTAATATAGAACTGCTATATGATATAGTATAGTATGTTATCAACAGTATATATGATAGTATCTCTTAAAGTATTGAATGTCAATAAAGGAAGTCATTTCAGGTGGCTTTCTGAAAACAAGTATGAGTTAGATTGTGGTTAATAACATCTTTAAATGTAACTTTAAATTTCTAACTTTTAGTAGGCTTAAAGTTTCACTTATATAAAATGGTATGGGATTTTTTTTCCCTTTAGCCACCAAATTCCTTGTAGTAGTTATGACCCTCGTCAGTAGTTATGACTATTCCTAAAAATCAAACACCTAACTGAAAACAAAACAACAAAAAAAAACTTGAAAGTGAATGAAATCTACTCGGGGGGGAAGAGCTAATGTTCTCATTTGTTCTTCCCTTTAAATGTGGATTTCCACAATGCTTATCAAGAAATTAATAGGTAGTTGAGAGACCCAGGTAGTGTTAGCCTTATGTGTTTGATTCTTTCTTTGAGTTGTCCTGAACTAGGAATAATCTGCACCTGCCCTACCATTAGAGGTACCCTACCTAACCTGTAAAATGAGCACCACCTTCATGAAATTTCAAAAGCCTCTTGTCTTTTTCACACCACTGTGTAAGATGTAACCAGTCTGCTCCAGCCTGTTAAACTGTCTCTGCTAATTCCTGTTACATCAAAGCCTCACTGACACAATGTGATAGGATACTGAGCAACATAGTATTTGCAACATATATCTCTTTCTTTTATCTAGAGATGTAGAAATGACAGGAGACCTCTCAGAAGCATGGTTCATGTTGATGGCCTCTTAGCAGAAGAATAATTTTGCAAAACTGCTGTGGGTAGTCCCTCTAACATTTCATATGACACTATGTAGAAAGTGTAGTTGAGTTCATTTATTATCGACACTTTTTGGCTGATGGATTTTAATTTGAATTGAGACTTCCATGTTTAAATCTTAAATGTAGACATTGCCTTTAAAGGACCCCTTTTTCCTCAGGTTTGTGTGTGTATGTAAAATTGGAGCACCTTTTAAACACTTCTCATCACACTTGCATGTTCCACATGTGTACCGCGCTACTTCAGAGAATTTTCTTCATTCTTCACAACCTTTCTCTTCAAGATTGCAAGAGAAGGTGATTTCCACAAAGCACTGCATGATTCAACTCTAGTTTCTGGAAACTTGTTTGCAATTGTTCTGTCAAATGTGGGGTTAATTGAACTTCTGGGCATTTGTGACAAGCCTTATGAGGAGAGGCTGAGGAAGCCGGGATTGTTTAGCCTGGAAAAGAGGAGGCTCAGGGATGACCTCGTTGCTGTCTACAACTACCTGAAAGGAGGTTGTAACCAGGTGGGGGTTGGTCTCTTCTCCCAGGCAACCTGTAACGGAACAAGCAGACACAGTCTCAAGTTGTGCCAGGGGAGGTATAGACTGGATATTAGGAGGAAGTTCTTCACAGAGAGAGTGATTTGCATTGGAATGGGTTGCCCAGGGAGGTGGTGGATTTGTCATCTCTGGAGGTGCTGAAGCAAGGCCTGGATGGGGCACTTAGTGTCATGGTGTAGTTGATTGGCTAGGGCTGGGTGATAGGTTGGACTGGATGCTCTTGGAGGTCTCTTCCAACCTGGTTGATTCTGTGATTTGGTGGAAAGAAATACTTACTATTTTGTGGTCTTCACTTGTGCTTTTGTTTTTTTTTTCACTTTTTAGGTGCATTGAACTTCAATCCTGATGCTGATTCCATTCCAGGAGAAAGACAATCTACAGATGTGAATTGGGTAAATAAAGAGAGGAAAGACTCTAAAAGTAACCAGAATAGAGGTAATNGTTACTATTTAGTGGTCTTCACTTGTGCTTTTGTTTTTTTTTTTTTTTCACTTTTTAGGTGCATTGAACTTCAATCCTGATGCTGATTCCATTCCAGGAGAAAGACAATCTACAGATGTGAATTGGGTAAATAAAGAGAGGAAAGACTCTAAAAGTAACCAGAATAGAAGTAATTTGCAGTTTCCTAGTCTGTCTTCTGAAAGAAGTACAGATTATGAAAGCTCTTCCACAAAGCATCATAGTCTTCGTAATTCAGACACTCAGTATGGGAATTCTGAAGACTTCCACCAATATTTTGGTACCAGTAAAAGTTTGAAGAATCGCAACTTACAAAGTCAGAGATGGCACAAATCAAGAAATGATAGCACGTGTACTAGAAATAAGGTAAGGCAAAGTACTGCTGATGCTGCTGCAGGGCCAGGAATTTCAGATGCTGCAGTAGTACCTGGAAGAAGAGCACCTCCAAGAGGCTATAATGACTTTCTTTCCTCGGAGAGTGATAGGGAGGTACATAATGCAGATAGCAGAGGAGCAAAGCCAAAGAAAACACATCTGATGTACGCGTCTGGAAGAGGCTTCAAGGAGAAGGGAAAGCAGGTTCATGACCGGGAAAAGAGAGTGTGCTCCAAACAGAAAGTGGAGCTGTTTGAAAATGTTCCATCTTTTGATTTGACTCAGTCTGACTCTTCAGAATCCTCTATTGGGAAGGCATTCTGTGATGCACCTATTGGAAGTGGGGATGAGCACAAAGGTTACAATTACGTAAACAAAAGATATCCTCGGAAGCCTGTGTGGAATAAGCCCCCAGCGGAAAAGGAGTGCCAGAAAAGACATGATTCTCACCGTGCTAAAAATATAAAAGTTGGTAAGAAGTCTTCTCTTGCATATAGTCCAAAAGAGAAAAATGAAAGGAAGAAAGAACTCTCTGTTCACAAAAATGATGAGAACTTGACAAGTGACGTCAGGCATCAGTTGTCCGATTCTGTCAGATGCAACGGGAGAAAGTTCTTGTTAAAGAGCGATCAGGCACCTGCGCTTCATTTCAGCTGGACCCAGTACTGGAAAAAGCAAAGTGATGTACCAAAAAACAAGGAAACTCATACAGGTAACTTCTCTAGATTCTGCTGTACTAGAGGTATAATCTTTAGTATTTTAAACCACTTCACATTTGACTAGCTGCAGAGGCTTATTACTTTAGGTCAGTTTTGGTTTCAGGGGGTAGAACTAAATGTGAATGTGTGGTTTCTGAATGGGGAGGTGTTCTCTAAGCTTACTAGGGAAGAACAGATTTTGTTAGAGTGTTTGCTTGTCATGGATGGGTTGGTTATTTGGTTTGTGGCTTTGTTTTGCTCCCAAGCTGCAAATGATGACCTGGTCAGGAACCATGTTAAAACATGTAAATTTTGGAAGTGGGGAGTAAAATTCTGAGCAATGAGACTCCTTAGAATCATAGTGGCTTGAGTTGGAATGGCCCTTAAAGTTCCAACTGCCTGCCATGAGCAAGTACACCTTACACTAGACTAGGTTGCTCAAAGACTCATCCAACCTGGTCTTATATACTTCCAGGGATGAGGTCTCCACAACTTCTCTGGGCAGCCTGTCCTAGTGCCTCACCACCCTCACAGCGAAGAGCTGCTTCGAGTGTCCAACCTAAATCTACCCTGCTCTAGTTTAAAAACCATTGTCCCTTGTCCTGTCACCAGAGACCCTTATAAAAAGTTCCTCCCCAGCTTTTCCATACGGTCCTGTCAGGTACTGGAAGGATGCTTTGAGGTCTTGCTTTCTCTTCTCCAGGCTGAATTGTGTAGGTGTAGCTCTAGCAGTATTTATAAGGTGGATTTGATGGGAGAGTTGAATCTGGCAGAGCTGAAGTTGTGTGGTGCTGTTATGGTTGCACAGCTGTTCTTGGGTTGTTTTATCCTTCCTGTGGAGTTCTTGCATTAAGTACTTCCCCAGGCTAGCTGATGTCTCCTGTACAAGTAATGCATTTTTTTTGCAGGGTCGTTGATTGAACAGCTGACCACAGAGAAGTATGAGTGCATGGTATGCTGTGAGGTGGTCCGGATAGTAGCCCCAGTGTGGAGCTGTCAGAATTGTTACCATGTGTTCCACCTGAATTGCATTAAGAAGTGGGCTCGATCTCCAGCTTCACAAGCTGAAGGTTGGTATGCATGCACTTCCCTAAACACACATTGGAGCTGGCTTCATCCATCTCTTATCTTGGAAAGCTACTTACATAGAGTGCCTAAGGTAACAAGTAAGCTGTGAACAAAGCAAGTTTTACATAAAATGTTTCTTCCAGGGTTCCTTGACTGCCTTATGTTATCTACCTGACCATTTTGATTCTTAATAGTAGTTTAGTGAAAACTGATTTCTAAGTGTGGATATAAAAGTTTAAGATCACTCAGTGAAATCTGTGTACCCAGATACAATGCTCTGTGGCTGTGTTAGCACACAGCAAAAACTCTCTTCTGTCATCTGTTTGGCTGAGCAGTCAAGCAGAAGAAGCATTTCAAGCATTAGTTGACTGCTTTTTATTCCACCACTTCTTAGTTCTGTTCTCAGATTAAAGGACTTGGAAATCAGTCACTGCCATTCAGTGAAATGGCATTCAGAGAAGATGGAAAGTTGTTTGTTTTTGCTTTGTCATGAGCTTAAGTGGTTTCAGATTCTTCGTGTTATACCACTTTTGGAAACTCTTCTACCACTGCATTCAACCCTTCTGCTGCTGAATTGCAGCCTCTCTTCTGTGTTCAGCTGTGTGATGTAGACACTCAGGACTGTAACGTTAATCTTGAAGTGGGTATATTTTTATTTTTTAATTTTTTTTTAAAAATTTTGAGTATTCACTGTTCTTTGTGTGTCTCTGGGCAGACTGAGGAAATGCAGTCTGTCAGCTACTTCCAAATGTTTGAGAGAAGTTCTTTAGAAATTGTAAATCCCTTCTAGAAAGGATTAGTTACAAAATTCTTGAATTTGTGGAGATGTATATGCAGACTTTGGGGTAGGGCTGGCCATGTTTCATACTGGCAGTAGAAAGGAAAACAGAAATTCCAGCACAAGACTTGAAGGCATTAGAGTGTTTGAATTTTCTGATTGACACTGAGATCCTGAACCAAACTCAGTTTCTCACAACTTTTTGCCATAACAGCATTGTATCAGAAATCTTGAATACAAAGTCTTGCACTGTACAACACCTCTCTCCTCTGAGACTCCTTCAGATGTGTTTTACCAAAGGTGTCTTCTTTCAGGCATTTCTTTGCCTTCTATTGTCTTGCTGGTCATCTGAAAAACTATTTTCAGGTTGTCCAAGCAAGGTGAAATAATCCCCTGATGTCCTGGCTTTGAGTCAGAATCCTAAGCCAGCTATGGCCTGCAGGCCATTAGCAGTTTGGAGTCAGCCAGAGCAGAGTTGGCAAAAGGTGTGTGCCTGATCAGAAACATCATGTTCAATGTAAAAACAGAAGTTGTCTGAGGACGAGGTCCTTCCTGCTTGCTGGGGTTCTTAGTCTTGCCCAGGCTGCTTCTGACCCTGTTCCTCTTCATTGTGCATTGTGGCCCCTGTATATTCACTAGGCTGAGTATCACTTTATTATGTACTTTTTACTGCCATTGTTATTAGTTTGGCTGAGAGTCTCCTCCTTTACCTGATGTCCTGCTCAGCTTCATCGTTGGGCGATAGAGTAGATGCTGTAGTTTAGCCCCAGATACAAACTAAAAGTAGGCACCTGCTAATCTGTGGGGAGCTAGAGGCAATTGCTCTGTTCATAGTCTACTTACACATGGTTGTGGTCAGCCCAACTTTCAGTATCTCTGCAGTGCAGACTTGTGTCATTTGACAAGAATACCACTGACAACAGAATGGATTTTCATTTTATATTGTAAGTCCTTTTCAGGAGGAGGAGGAAGGGCTCTGCTGGGCATCAATTTACCTTCATGTCTGAAGTGCCTTTCCTATAAAGGAGAACTTAACTTTCTTTTTAAAAAGTGTTTTTACTTAACATTATGTCTTTGAGGAATGTGACCTCTGGATATTGCATAGCTACATTTTCTGACAAATACCTGTGTTACACACAATATTTTTTTATGTTTATAAGGAGGAAGTTGTCACCTGCCTCCTCCTCTTTCCTTTTAAAAAATAGTGCTTCAGTGGTGCTCTTACAATGATGAAACAAAAGTTTAAGCCATTTGCTTCCTAATTTACAGGGAAGATATCTTTGCTAGTATATTAATTTAATCTGAAAGAATTGGAGATTTCTGAGATACTGTTCTGTTCCCTCTGCTTCCCCTGCCCTCGACTTGCAGATCAGCTGGTGATGTGCACCAATCCAACACTGGCCTCTAAGATGGCTTCTGAGCTTCAGTGAAGTGTATGAAACTGTTTGCTTTTTCTTTATTCCCCCTTTTTCCTTAAGCCATTCAGTTTGGGGCACTGAAATGATTCTGTGTGCCTTGGATATTAGACAAATATTGCCATGGTTTTGTTACTGAGACAAAAGTTGATTGTGTCTACCTGAGAAGTCAAAGCAATAATACTCTGATACAGGTTATCTCACTAGAGACCAGGTGTCATAGGCTGAGTTTTAGTCTGCTGCTATTCATACCATCCTGCTTCATGCCAGCTTCAAAAATTAAAGTGCTGGCCAGAGGAAAGTATTATGGGACCTGAAGTTCAGATTCTAACATGGGAGACTTCCTGTTCTGGTTGCTGCTTTTGGGTTCCAGGTTATGAGTATTGACTCTCTTCCTCTGAGATAGCAGTCAGACAGAGATGGGTGGAGGAGTAGCTCCCTGGCCTGGGTTTTTAGTTTGCTTGCTTCTGCTTGCCACTGCTTGCTTCTGTGGTTTTTTTGTCCTGTAAATAGGCTAAGTTAACTCTGCTAAGGTATTCTGATTTATTCATTAAACTCTTACCTCATTTCTTTGTCTCAGTGCAGAGATTTGTGTGTTGTGTTTTCCCTTATTTCTGTGAGGGATCAGCCAGGTTAACCTGCTTGATTTGATTTAAACCATTACACCAACATAAAACCTTTTAGAAATGGTGACATGAAAGTGCCAGTGTTGAAGTGACTGAAATCCTCTCTTCTTAAAAAATGTACCTAGCATTGTATAGATGTTGAAAATGCCTGCCATAGTGCTGCCTTTGGAAACAGCCTGTTAGGGTTCACTCCTCATTCCAGCTCATGTGCGTAAGTCCTTTTTATAGTAATCACCTGTGACTCATCTGGGCAGACATGTGAGAGGGAAAAGCTGCTTCTTGGAAACTGCATGTAAAGATTGCTGCTCTGGGTATATAATTCCTGTCTCTTTATACACAAGGTTCTTTTGAATGCCTTAATCCTTTAGGATTCTAGAAACAGGATATGATTCACTGTCTGTATGACAACAGGGATGCTATAAGAAGGGATAGGGTTCTGAAAATGTGACCACAGATAAAGATTTTTCTGTGGCTGAATGTCCTATGAGTAGAGATGCTTGCAATTGGGAAGGGTACAGAAAAAAATTGGAATTGTACCTACTTTACTCCTACTCATGGGTGTGTAATACTCATTCTGCAGAGTTATCACAGAATGTTAGGTGTTGGAAGGGACCTCCAGAGATCATTCAGTCCAACTTCCCTGCCAAAGCAGGATCACCTGGGACAGACCTACACACAGAAACATGTCCAGGTGGGTTGTGAAAGTCTCCAGAGAAGGAGATTCCACAACCTCTGTGGGCAGCCAGTTCCAGTGCTTTGTTCCCCTCACTGTGAAGGAGTGTCTTCTCATGTTGAGATGGAACCTTCTGTGTTGTAACTTGTACCCACTGTTCCTTGTCCTGTTGCTGGGCATCACAAAAGAAGAACATTAGTATACAGCCACTTGAGAGACTTAATGGAGTGAGAGGGTGTAATGGAGTAAGGAGCACTTCAACTGGGCTGTGTCCCCTTTTGAGAGAAACATCTATTAGTTTCTTTAAGATGTTTCCCTGTTGGCTGCTACTCCCTCAGGATCTCCTGGCTCGCCTCCCTGAGAATTTGGGAGTGTTGCTACATCCCCAACAGGCTTCAGACCAGTGGGCTGAAGGCTTTTACTATCCCCCCATCCTACCAACCCTGGGGTGTCCTCCCACACCTTGTCACATAAAAGACTGATGATATCTCTGTCCCCCTTCACACCTCATTCTCACTTTCTTCAGTTATCAAAACTTGTAAGGAATGGTTATAGGACTGCTCCCTACAAATATGGATATCCAGAGTCATCCTGCTGTCATCCTACTGTAATTGCATCTGAATCCAGATTTTATTTTGTATATTTTTCTCAGAGAGCAACCATGCATATTCCTTGTGGGTGGACTCACATGAATGTAGTTATGTCTCAGAGGAGCAAAGGGTAATCAGTGATTAAAAAGAATAAAATGTGTCTTGATAGGCTGTTTTGCTTGGTAAAAAATTCCTTTTCACTATGCTCTAGAGAAACTGGTGCTTCTCCTGGAAAGGTGTTGCTAGGAGAGTCATACTCCTAAAGAGGTAATTGATATGAGAAGCCTTCTGAAACTTTGATTATAGACTTAGATTTGCAGCTTTTGAAAAACACAGAACAAAGAATAACAATGAAAGAAAATACTTTGCTAATAGAATACTTAAATTTACTGCCCAAAGTAGTTCCATAGGGAATCCCTTACGGTTTTGTGTGCTGATTTTGTGAGGGACCATATAAGGTGCTGTTGTAGGCTGAGTTTGTCTGCTGCTATTCATATCATCCTGCCTTATGCCAGCTTCAAAAATGGAAGTGCTGGCCAGAGTAAAGTATTATGGGGCTTGAAGTTCAGATTCTAACAAGGGAGGCTTCCTGTTGCTGCTTCTGGGCTCTTGCATGTTTCTCCCTTCTGCTGGGATGGCAAAGGGACAGGGAGAGTTGGGGGAGCAGTTTTCTGGCACAGACTTTTAGCTTGCTTGCTGCTGCTTCCTGCTGTGCTTTTGCTGCAAAAAGGCTAAAGTAATTGTGCATTTGTATTATGATTATCTGATGTGCTCAATAAACTCTTACTTTATCTCACTCTTTCTTGTCTCAACGTGAAGTTTTTTGTGCGTTGTTTGCCCTGACTTCTGTGTTGGGGGAACAGACAGGCTAACCCATTCATTTTGATTTAAAACATTACAGGTGCTGTCATCTTTGTCAGTAGATACCTCTTTCAGTCCCCTACTGCCAGATTTTCCCTGTTGCTTTTAATCCTTCTCTCTGAGATGCTTCAGTTTGTAGCAGCCAAATTAAAAAAAAAAAAAGTAAACCCCGAAAACTTTATTGGCACATGCAGGTTGGTTTTCAGTCTGGAGAAAAGAAGGTTTCCAAGAGACCTTAGAGTAGCCTTCCAGGATCTGAAGGGGGCTCCAGGAAGACTGGGGAGGGACTGTTGACCAAGTCTTGCAATACCAGGACAAGGGGCAATGGGTTTGAACTGGCAGAAGGGAGACTGAAACTGGATGTTAGGAGGAAATTGTTTGCAGTGAGGGTGGTGAGACACTGGCACAGGTTTCATAGGGAGGTTGTGGCTGCTCCTTCCATGGGTGTTCAAGGTCAGGTTGGACAAGACCTTGAGTGACCTGTGCTAGTGGAAGGTGTCCCTGCCTATGGCAGGGAGTTGGAACTGGGTGAACATTGAGGGCCCTTCCAACCTTACCATTCTATGATTCCATGAACGAGGTCTGTGTGCCACTGTCCTGCAGCCACTCAAGCAGAGCTGTGCAGCTTTCTGTGGTGTTCTGGGTGGCACAGTGATGTGAATGAGGGTGACAAGGGCTATGAATAGGCACCAAGTTTTGGAAAGAACAGATATACTTCAGTGTTGCATTTCAAGAGTGTCAAGGCAGTCTGTAACCTGGATCATTTCCAGTTTGTGAAAATCATTTCCCCTCTGTGTATGATGGTTAAGGTATGAAGTCTCCAGTGCAACTTTTGGCAAACCCAGACATACCTGTCATTGCAGTGCAGCTGTTGTGTCATAACAGGGGCTTTAATTGGCAATCCCTTCTGCATTCATAACCTGAAAATATCATAAACTTTTGTCAGATTTCTTAGTTCTGAAGGACAGTTTTAAAATCACAGATTTATTAATTTACCATCACTGAGTTGATTGGTTAAAAGAGACGGAGGTAATCTGTTCATGTATTTTTGTGTCTATTAAAAAATCTCCTTTTTACATACAGTAGTGCTCTTCATAGCCATTCATGGTAGTCTTCATAGCTAGTCTTCAAATATATGCTGAATTGGGGAAATAATTGCTTTCCTTACACAGAGGTGTTCTTTTTTTTTTTTTTACTTCAATCAACACCCTCTTGAAACACAGAAGCAAGAAAATACCAACCTGAAGAATAATGTTTTAGTCAATAGCTGGATGAACTTTAAATAAGTAGATCATTCTGCTTTCTGTGGCACTAGTTTGTTCTGGATGTGAAGCAACACTGAACTGGTCTTCCATAAGACATGTAAGCTCATCATGGGAGAGGATAACAAAGAGAAAAATACAGGTGGTGCTTAAGGCTAGGTAATTGTATTTTTCTTACCAGTTTCTCACACTTAATTAACACTTCTTTATGCTCACATCATCAGATGTGGTGAAGACTGTCCACATTCTAGTAGAATGTCTTATGACAGGGTACATGCTAATAGGAAAAAAGCCAATTTGCAATTTGTTCTTGCCTTTGTATAAAGTTGGAGACTGGTCCAATGAAGTACCACTGCTGTGTTTATCTTGGTACAAGATGTGTTGTTAGTAACCTGCTTCCTCACCACTTCTGAACAAATGGAAAAGGTTAGGTTGGTTGCAACTGTGTTGAAAGAAAGGAGGCAGAAGCACTTATTCTGCATTTATGAATATCTCCTTTGTTTGCTTCAAGTTGCTCTTATCTTTCTCAATCCACAGATGGAAACAGCGGATGGAGATGTCCAGCTTGTCAGAATGCTTCTACACAAGTTCCTAAAACTTATACTTGTTTCTGTGGTGAGTTTCTTGTTTTTGCAGAGAAAGCCAGTTATATTTGTGCAGAGTGAAATATAGAGAAGAGACTTTTATAATTGGCCAGTCTTTTCATTTTGTCCCTATTCCACATCATTTAGAAACTTAGAATTGGTTGGATTGGAAAGGGCCTTCTAAGATCATTGAGTCCAGAAGATTTCAATGTGAGGAGAAGGTTTCAAGTTTCTCCTTAACATAAGGAGAAACTTCTTTACAGGGAGGGTGACAGAGCACTGGAACAGGCTGCCCAGAGAGGTTGCGGGGTCTGGGGTCTCCTTCACTGGAGACGTTCAAAACCTGCCTGGATGCGTTCCTGTGTGAACTACCCTAGGGGATCCTGCCTTGGCAGGGAAGTTGTACTCAGTGATCTCTGGAGGTCCCTTCCAACCTCTAAAGATCTGTGATTCTGTGGTTAATCTGAAACCATCATGTCCCAAAGCACCATGTCCACACATCTCTTGAACACCTCCTGGGAATGGAGGCAGCATAGACTTCCCCTCTGTAGTTTATAAGGCTATGTGGTCGATAAGGAAATTAAAGGGGGGGTTTGTGGTAATTTTCTTATCAACTTGATTTAAAATATTTGCTACCTACATGCTTCCTGAGAGTGTAGAAGAGAAGAATCTTTTAGAGTTTGATATTCAAATGGCACTTTTAAAGAAGTTGAGTGTATATATCAGCACTGAAAATGGAAAAAAACCATAGGATATGTTATTTGGTTGTTTGGTTGTTTTTTCTTGTCAAAGAAGACTATTGTTACCATTAAAAATACATCTTTCTCTTTTTGGTGTGATATTTTTCCTGTTTTCAGTATTAGATTTAAAGCAATGTTTGTGTTTTTGACATGGTTTAGGTAAGGTGCATAATCCTGAGTGGAATAGAAATGAAATCCCACATAGCTGTGGGGAACTTTGTGGAAAGAAGAGACAGTGTTCAGACTGTCCACATCTTTGTAACATGTAAGTAAATGTTTATCACATGAATACTGTCATGATCTAGAGAGGGTTTCTGAAGACTGTAGGTGTGTCTTTTGTTCCCTGTGGAATCAGCAGCTCTGAGAGTGACTGTTGATACAAGCTTCTGGTGGTGCTTGCTCTGCTATTCCAAGTACTGCTTAGGTGGTTACACTGATGCTTCTTATTATGCTAAGAATAAGTTGAAGTGGGTCAGAGTGGATTAACTAACTTGCAAATCAGTTTTCTCTATAGCTGAGTAAACAGCAGACTTTTGTGGCTGAGGAAAAAACTGACTTAAAAGTTATGCAAAAAATATTTGGATCCTTTAAGACTTAGTAAAGGAATGAGCTTTATCAAGCTTAACATTGAAAACATGGGGATATTCTCCACTGCTGTGTTCCCTGAGTGGGAATGAGGCCATCAATTAAATCAGAAGGTGGCAGATTCAGAATGCATCAAATGCATTCTTCTAGGCAGGAGGAAATTGATGCAAATTAGTAAGCTTCAAAAGATAACAGGTCCTGGTACAGGTAATAAGAATACCTGGAGTTCTTAGCATCATGTAGATGCTTTTGGAAAGGATATAAAAGCTCATGCCCTGGTTAAGGGAGATGGTGACAGACAAGTTGAGGCAAGAAGTGTGTTGTATGTGACAGGATTTACTTGGTCACACTGTTCTGCTTTACAGTGTTAGGCTATTGGTTTTGAGGCCTTTGTCTCTAGGTGCTGTCTAAAATGATACCATGAGATGTCTGCATCCTGTATGTTTTCTGTTTAAATGAGAAGTGTGTTTCTTTAGGGTTTGTGACCCTGTTGGCTATGGCTCTAAACTTGTTTGGCATCTTTCTGGCACTTGCAAGATGTGTGAAATTGGTGTTAAAACCTAAACAATGAGTTTACAGAGATACAGCAATTCTTGTGCCTCCTGTTGCCTGTAATAAGCTTATTACATATGTGCTGATCCCCTTTATACCACCAGAGCAAAGGCTTTTCTGTCGAAGTGGTACTTTGATTCATTTTTATTTTGCAGTTTGGAGGTTTGTCATAACTCTTCCTCCCCCTCCTCCCCAAGTTTGCATTTGGATTTTGTTGATGGTTGGCCAATTCCCCACTCCTTCCTCAATCTGTTTGGGTTTTTTTAAGTGTAGACATCGTTGTGTTGATCTGCTTTCCATGCTGTAGTTTAACTGGATGGTTGTGTTAACTGTGACACTACTTAGCCTGTTTTGATGAAAACAAGTGAGGATGATTTCCTCTGGTTTAGAAACAAATCTTTGATATTTGCTCAAATCAATCTAAATGAATTAGTAACCATATGTGTAAACAGCTCTCTTGGCACAGCTGAGGAACAGGCAAGCATCTATTTGAAGGGGGGAGTGCTTTGCAAGCTTTGTTAGTGTGAGTTGTGTGCATAGCACTTCACAAAGTGAGTTCTCTTCACCTTCGTAGTTTAAATACACTGAAATTAATTCTTATCTGTTAGGTTCCACATCAAGGGAAAATCTACTGTAACTGTCAAGAGAAAGTTTCTGATAATAAACTTCCCTATAACTCTGAAGTTCTCACTGCCAGCTGGAACTATGCAAGACCTTGAGAGCATTAGAAAAAAGGTCTTACAAAGGCAGTACCTGGAATTTTCTTCCTACTAGTTTTAGTGTCTGGCCTTTCTCCCTAGATCTTTGGTGCTGTAATCTTCCCTACAGCAGTTACTGGAAGTCCCTTTGGACTGTCTTACAGTACCTGGTATTTTGTGTCAGGCAAGTGGATGCTTATTTTCTCTTACTCCTAATTCACATCTTGTCTTGTATGTCACTTTTCTAGAGCAGCAGCAGTAACCTGTGAAATAAATTCCCCATGCTAATGATGGAGTTTCAGTAAAAGTCTGCATGCACTGAAGTTCATGCTGAAGTCTTCAGCCTGTTTGAGTTTAGTTTGCAGTGCTGTTAAGTCATTGAACTTAACTTTTTACTTAGTCACTTAAAACAGACTAGAACACAGCACGCATCTTTATCTAAGGAAAAGTTTTTGCACTTTGTGTATCTGTGTGGTGAATGAAATTTGAATTTCTGTCTGAACTTATTGTATTGATCAAGTAAATCCTGGAGCTATAGAAATAGCTTCTGCATAAACCAGAGTGCACTGAGACTTTGCCAAAGAAATGACATGCAAGTGTGCTTGCATCTGGAAGGATGCAGAAAGAGAATTTATTTTGAAAGTGAGAGGTTCAGTTGAAAAAGGTTGTTTGTTTGTAGGATTTAGTTTGTTTTTTTAGCAGGTGGTTGAGGCAAATAATATACCAGGTAGGGAGCAGTGTGACAAGATCTCAGGATATAATTAGCCTTCTCTCTTTTGCAAGGTATGACCTGGGTCATAGTATTTTGAATTTGTATCTATTTTTAATCTGATTCTTAAGTTTATAATCCAGCATGTGTCCTACATGAATCTGTGGGAACTGGAAGTCAGGACAGTGAAATATTACAGTGCTGTCCTGTTACAAAGATGTTTTCTGTTGCAGAACATGCAAGGTAGTTGTTGTCTGAAGTTGCACAGTGCAATTCTTTTAATGGTTTTGCTTTCCTCCTGTTACCCTCTCTATCATGTTTTCCCTTCTGTATCCAGTTTTGCACTTTTTCCTCCCCTTGTGCCTTTTCTGGTGCTTCTTTAAGTATTCATTTATACCATAAAATGGAACTATCAGAGAGGGTTTGGGTTTTGGTCTTGGTGTTTCTTTCTGTTGAACTTGTTTGTCATGTTGTAATTGCTTGGCTTTACTGTTAAGAGCTGACCTAATCTGGGTGATAGATAAGGCCTTGTTGCAGACTGGGAGGACTGGTAGAGGAGGAGTGCTTTCATATCCTGCAGCAGTGCAGGTGGCTTCTATAATGTTGTGATAAATCACTACAGGCTGGGTGGTGATGGGTTGTTTCTCTGGTGGTGCAGTGTAGCTGAAGTTAACTTGGCAATCTTGTTTGCATTTCTGACTTATTTTTAAGACTCTGCCATCCAGGACCTTGCCCTTCGTGCCCAGCATTTGTGACAAAAACATGTGAATGTGGACAAACAAGGTGAGAAGGCTTTGATTACCAGAAGTTCATATAAGAATAGTTTAGTAGAAGTTTATATCATAAAATTCTTCTTTATTATAGTTTATGAAGAGTTTAATGAAGAAATTTCATTCTAAGCTGTAACTTTGATTTGTGCACCAAAATTTGCTATGTTTTCTAAAAATGCAATTGGCTTTAATCTTTTAAGAAAAAATTGAGTTGTCTATATTAAAATTAGTTTGATACATGAAACTGACCTGTCCAAACAGTCTGAGAGTTGATTTGGTTTAGAAGTCCTATTTTAGTATTTATTTTTTTATTTTGTAGAAGGCAGGAAAAGAAGTAGAAAAAGGTTCACACTTTGTGTATGAATGGAATGTTCAATTACTGCATTCCAAAAGCAATATGTACGCTTCAGGGGACCTCTACCACTAGCAAGAGAGGTGTAGTATATTCTAGACTTGAAAGGTGTCTTTCTGTGCTTGATACATGAAGTGTCATTACTAGCAGCAAGGCTGTCCTGCCTTTACAGCTCACATGTAAAACTCACTCCTAAATTGCATGTTTTCATATGGTACTGTGTTAGTATCCAAGATGTATGGTGTGGTACCCCTGACTCAAATATGTTTTACAGCCCTTGTTTGAGGACAGAGTGGAAAAAGAAGTTTTGTCTCTCTTTAACAATTTATTGAAGTAATTAATAATAATAGTAATAATAATTGAAGTATTTTTTAAGACTACTGACTCACTAATAGTGCTCGTATCCCTATCTTCATTCAGCTCAGTAAACTTAGTTCTTGGGAAGGATGTCTGTAACAGAAACATTTGCTCTCTGGCATCATGCATAACCATACATCAGGCTCAAGTTGTTGTATCACCTTTATTCTTTCCATTTTTTTATGTAGGTTTACTACTGTAGGAACTTTAATAGGGTGGGGAAAGTAAGAATGGACGATTATTTAAAAAAAAATCTTTCATTACTAAGTTATCCTTCCTTCAAAGCCTTGCTGAAAGAGTGTTTTCCTGTTGATAAATGCTCTGTTGATATTAAGGTAGCTGACAGGCTGTGGTGTCATTTCTCTACAGTCACTCAGTTCGCTGTGGCCAATCAACAAAAATTCGTTGTTCTAATGTATGTGGAAACATTTTAAACTGTGGGAAGCACAACTGTACTCAAGTGTGCCATGCAGGAAAATGTTCACCTTGCCAGTTAACAGTACAGCAGGGTAAGTATTAAAATGCCTTATTCCAACCTACACTATGAAATCAAGAGGGTGGCAAAAAACCATTACCAAGAGACAAGCACTTGATTTTTACTTAAACCCAAAATTTATTGCTGGAATACTTAAATGTAACTAGGAAGAATCCTACCAAGATGGCCAAGCTGTTGGAGTATGTGCCCTGTTAGGATGGGGCAGTGGCACTGGACTTGACTAACTTGAGAAGGCTGAGCAGTGACCTTTCAGTCATTGATAGAAGGTAACTGAGAAGGCAGAAACAGACTGTGCACTGATGGAGGATGAGAGATAGTGAACCAAAGCTGAAATGATGTAACTAGCTATGAGGAAAAACTGTTCTTGGAAACCTGATGGTTTTAAAGACCCAACTGAATGAATAAAAACAATGAGTAACTTGGTCTGATCTTGCAGACTGCTCTAAGTAAGGGCTTGGACTAGCTGGTAGCCTGATGACCCTTCTGTCCTGAATTGTCCTATAATCCTATTTGATCTTTTACTATAATTCTGAGTCTTGCTTAAACGATACATGGAAGAAGTATTGAAAGTGTAGGAAAGCACATTTCCACAAGCCACTCAGGGGTTCTGTTCACATTTTCTCAATTTGGTCTTGAATGAAAATTAGCTTGTCCATGTACCTGTGCCACTATACAGAGGTATTTTTGCTGAACAATTTATGTAGAAAATGGCAAGTTAATTTTCTCAACTTTTCAAGGTAAGAGTTAATTTGTTGTGTATATTACTCTAATAAATCAGCTTTTTGTACAGGTGGTACCCCAGTGCCCTTTAGTTTTCATTTCCTTTATCAAAGGTTTTATTTGGTTGTTTATCAAACCAAATAAAACAGGAATTCCAGCTTCTGTAGGATATTTACTGCTGAAATCTAAAGAGCAACTCCATTATTCTTCTAAAAACTGACTAATAAACTTTCATATGTTTATCTTTAATTTTGGGGTACTGTTGGAGGTGTTTTGTTACTGATACTCTCTTACATAGTTTTCTGTGAAACATTGCTTTCTTCTAGTGTGTTACTGTGGAAGCAACTTTAAAGAAGTATTGTGTGGGACAAAGGAAGAATTCTCAGATGGATTTGGGAACTTCTCATGTCAGAATATATGTGGCAAGTAAGGTCACTATAATTCAGACTATTGAAAAGAAAAAGGTTGTTTTATTCACACTTAACAATTGTGATACTTTTGGACAATTCCCTTTTTATTTTCATTCATTTGTCTTGGTTCTGTTTCTTTGTTCTGCTTATTGCAGAAAGTTGAATTGTGGGAGGCACAACTGCACCCAAGTATGCCATCCTCAGCCTTGCCAACTCTGTCCACGGCTTCCACAAGTTGTGTATCGCTGTCCCTGCGGTCAGACTCCTCTCAGCAAGTTACTGGAACTAGGATGTGTCGAACGTAAAATATGCACAGATCCTATCCCATCATGTGGAAAAACCTGTGGCAAACCTCTTGCTTGTGGTAGCTATGGTAATGAGAACTTTCTGCATCAGAGAATTCAAATTATTCCATTGCTTAAAAACGAAGTTATCTTAACTGTTTCACATCAAGAAATAGACTAGATTAGTCACTTTTAGGTTTTAAATAGAGCATAAAAGCCCCTGCAGATCCTTTGCTTGGCTGTTTATAATTAAAACCAGGAAATGTATTTGTCTAGGAAGCACTAACAGTAGCTAGCCTTGTAAATTCTGCTGCATGCACCATTCCTATATGGTAGAGGAATAACCCTGTAGCAGTTTCCAGAGAGTAGTATATACTGATGTCTTTTCAAAGCCCACAAAGATCTTCAGACTCTTATGTGCAGGCTGATAAAGGTCTTTGTTCAAGTGCCTGCAGTACATGCTGATTTCCTCCTGTTCTAAAGAGTGTCACAGTGCAAGTAACTTGAGAAGGTTACGTGAAGAAACAATTCAGCAGTTCAGTGAGTGTCAAACCCAAGTGTATTGAACTGTGAGATTGTGTTGAGCTACAGTTTTACAGGCTACATATTTAATCATGGTGAGTTAGACTTCAGAGAAGAGAGAGACTAATGCTGTGAAGATGAGGGCTTCTTATTAATGACTGATCCACTTTGTCAATCTGAGGACTAGAAGCAGAAAGAGAGTCATTTAGCTTTTAGTTCTATGTCAGTGATTCTGGTAAGTGAAATATGAAGGTAAACATTGTAAATTACACAATTACTGTGTGCAGTTCTGGAACCCTCACCACAGGAAGGACATGGAAGTGTTGGAGCGGGTCCAGAGGAGGGCCACAAAGATGATCAGAGGGCTGCAGCAGCTCTCCTATGAGGACAGGCTGAGGGAGTTGGGGCTCTTCAGCCTGGAGAAGAGAAGGCTTCGAGGGGACCTGATAGTAGCCTTCCAGTATCTGAAGGGGGCCTACAGGAAGGCTGGGGAAGGATTATTTACAAGGTCCTGCGATGACAGGACAAGGGGCAATGGGCTTAAACTGGCAGAGGGGAGATTTAGACTGGATGTTAGGAGGAAGTTCTTTACAGTAAGGGTGGTGAGGCACTGGCACAGGTTGCCCAGGGAGGTTGTGGATGCTCCCTCCCTGGATGTGTTCAAGGCCAGATTGGATGAGGCCTTGAGTAACCTGTACTAGTGGGAGGTGTCCCTGCCTATGGCAGGGGGTTGGAACTAGATGATCCTTGAGGTCCCTTCCAACCTTACCATTCTATGATTCTATGATTAAATCATTCTTTGAGATGAAGAAGAATCAGGATTTACTTAATTCCTAGAACTTAATAGTGTCACACACATTCCTTTTTTCTTCAATTCTTATTTCTTCTCCTATTTTAATGTAAATGTATACATTTTCAATATTAATTGATAATGGTAACTCTGGTCTATAGATTCAGCATTAAAAAGCTGAAAATAATGGTAAAACTGTATGCACATTTAATTGAAATTACTTAATTTGTTTAGAAAGCCAGCTGCACATAAACTTAGTGTCTCTGATGTGATCTTTAGCAGTGATGCTGCTAAAAAATAAAAAGTTCCAGGTCATGGATTTTAAATTAGTGATCTTTGTGTTTTCCTTTTGCTAGAGTTAATTCATACATGTGAAAGCCTTTGCCACGAAGGAGAATGTAGACCGTGTTCTCGCACGTCAAATATTTATTGTAGATGTGGCTTCAAAAAGAAGGTGAGTGTGTAGAACATAGCCATGGAAACAGGCAGTATTGGTTGTTTTAAAGTGGTGCAGAAAAATGAGCTGAAGGGTGACATTTCCTTGACCATGAGATTCAACTTCACTCTTTCCTTTTTCTAATACCAAGCCAGAATTGCTTGGTATTAGAGTTGGGAGAGTTGGTGAAAGCACAGATCTATCTGCTATATTAAGTGGGGAATGCAAAACTACTAATTTGTGTTGAATCTCTAAATGAAAAAGTATTGTGCTAAAAGACTTGAGGATTGTTTTGGTTTTTTTCCTCAAATTTGTTTCACTTTTGAATCCAGAAGTGTTAGACACCTGGAAACAATGCTGCATCTTTCTGTGTCATGGAGCTAGATGTTTTCTAGATAAGTTTCAGTTGCTTTCATGTTTTAACCTAATGGATCCCTGCTTGTTTCCTAGGAAGTCCCATGTGCTCTCCTCAGAAATAAAGGTACAGTATTATCTTGCATATATAATACAGACTTGGTTTAAAACTGATTCACAGCTCAAACTCATTTTGGCTTTGATTGGCCAAATTAACAAACACCCATTGAGTACTGCTTCCTTTATCCATAGGTCTATGTCAAGTTGATCATTTCGTGAGGTGATACTACTTTGGGGAAGAGATTTCTAATGAACCTCTTTCATTTCTACCTATTTACAGCCTATATGTATATACAGCATAAGTAAAAGGTTCTTAAGCATTGGATCTCTAAGATTTTAGACAACCTACCTGTTTAAATTGGAGCAGTGCTACCTGCCATGTTCACTGGGTCACTCCCCTGACATCCTGCATATCTTTGGGTCAATTTGTAGAGCTTACATACAAAGTAGTGCTTCTGCTCTGTTTTTGTCCAAGTCCTTGGGGAAGTAGGAGCTTTGATTCTGCTTCACAGTTTTATATTGCTGGTTTTTGCATCTGAACTTGGCAGAGAGTTGCCATTCTTAGTATTCTGGATGTAACAGCTCAAAATTTACCTCAGTGAATTGCTTACTTGATGGATCTCTGTCATGCTGAGGTGCTTACCTACAAGATACATAAGGAAGTAATATACATATTTCCTGATTTGAACTTCTGTCTATGAAGGCTTTGTTTTTCAGAATCCAGAAGTTACCTGTGAACAGTGATAAGGGTGTTCTTTGGTAGCCCCAGTTTCATGAGCATACCAACAGTAGTTGTATTTGACTGACTTTTACTGCTTTATGAATCCAGTGTATCAAGATAACCTGGTTTCTATGTTCTGCAAGTAATTAAAAGTTTGCTTGCTAATTTAATTGCTATCTTCCACACCATGCTCTGGAACGGCCTTAATGTAATACTCTGATCACAGCTTTTGTTACCAGTGTAAGCAAAGATGTGAAGGTTATGACTGGTTTGTGTTTGAGGTTGTTTTTTATTTCTGGTGGAGTTTTTGTTTGTTGTGATGGTTTGACTTGGTTATTTTTTCACAGCTGCCATTACCTTCATGTGTGACAAGCGGTGCAACAAGAAAAGATCATGTGGAAGACACAAGTGTAATGAGGTTTGCTGTGTGGTAAGTTCATGTGTGGTTTTATAAAAATACTTCTTGGGATGTGTGATATTGAAAGATGAGGTTTGGTTTTGTGTCTTGGCTTTTTTTAATTACCTCTCCTGCGAAAACAGGGTCAGACAGCTGGGGTTTCTCAGTCTGAAGAGGAGGAGGCTCTGGGAAGAACTTGCAGTGGCCTTCCAGTACTTAAAGGAACCCTAAAAGAAAAGTGGAGAAAAACATTTTGCAAGGGCTTTCAGTGATAGTACAAGGGGTAATGGCTTTCAACTGAAAGAGGGTAGATGTAGATTACATACAAGGAAGAAATTCTTCCCCCTGAAGGTGTGGGGGCACTGAAACAAATTGGTCAGAGAAGATGCAGAAGCTCATTTCTGCAGGTCACAGAATCATAGAATGGTAAGGTTGGAAGGGACCTCAAGGATCATCCAGTTCCAACTACCTGCCATAGGCAGGGACACCTCCCACTAGTACAGGTCACTCAAGGCCTCATCCAACCTGGCCTTGAACACCTCCAGGGAGGGAGCAGCCACAACCTCCCTGAGCAACCTGTTGAAGGGCAGGTTAAATGACACTTTCAGCAGGAGGTGTCCCTGCCAATGGCAGTGGTGTTGGAGGTAAATGATATTTAAGATCCTTTCCAACCCAAACAATTCTGTGGTTTTCAGTTGTTACCTGCGGTATTGGTCACGATCAAAATCTGTGTGTTGATTTTGCAGCATTTATTCTCTGGGTGTCATTACAAATGTAAAACCAAGTTCCAACCTAAATGCAATTGTATCAGTGTAAAGATGCATTTTGTCTGTGCAGCATTCCCATGAGAATGAGGAGGGGAATCCAGGAAGCATAAACTGTGAAGTAACAATGTCTGCAACAGAGGTCTTAAAAATTGTGCATCCATACAGCGATGGCAAAACTGGATAGATCCAGTTCTAAACTGTTTTTTTGCACTGTACAGTTTTGGTAATTGTTGTGTTTTAACCTCACAGAGAAAAATAAACTAACAAGGCTTGTAATTTAATCATGCTTTTCTTTTTTGCTGTCCTCTAGGACACAGAACATAAGTGTTCATTGGTTTGTGGTCGTAAACTCAACTGTGGGCTTCACAGGTGTGAGGAGCCCTGTCACCGGGGCAGTTGTCAAACCTGCTGGCAGACAAGTGAGTTACATGCAAGGGTACATTACTTCTTACATAATACAGAAATCTACCCACTGACCTGGTCAGAGCTGGACAGACTGTGATCCTTATGGACCAGAATCAGTAAAAGATGTAGCTGATGTGAAAAGTATGGATTTTCCTGAAAGAAAGTGATTTCAGTTTAGATGAGTTTACAAAGTGTGGAATTTTAATAGGTAAATGTAAATCACAGTGAAATTATATAAGTTAATCCAGCAGTCATTTAAAAAAAAAAAAAAAGGAAGACATTCAAGAAATAAAAGCAATGTAGAGAATTTCTCAGTTAAAGAAACTCTTGTTTAACAATGTAATAATTGTTGAAGATGCTGAAGTGTGTAGCAGAATCTGTTTAGAATTCAGGCTTTCCCAACACTAGTGATCTCTGGACAGGACCATCTAAACAAATAAGAGATACCAGTTACGGGTGGCTTTCTGGATCATGTTCTGGCTGGTGAAAGCCAAGGCTGAATTGTTAGGAATAAGTCTACAGGTAGAGCACTCTTAGGAATGTGGAGCTGTTTAAAGATGTGTGCTGATGCAGCAGCTTTAGACAGGCAGGTACTCTAGTAAAAGCTGTCAGCTGAATATACTAGTTTCCTGCAACTGCTTTTTAACACTTTGTGTGGGGGCCACATTCTGATTATATTGCACCATTTTAATAGGTAATACTGAACTGCCTGAACCAGACAGAAGAATGCTGCTATGTTTCCTTCTGCTAGCAGAACCCTTAGTTGACTTGCAACATCCTTATATGTGATTGCAGGATTTATTTTCTTTTTCCCTCCTCAGTCTCATATGGTCTAATATAGATTCCCCTTTCTTTATAAAGATGTTGCTTAGCATAGAAATTCTTGACATTTTTGAAAGTTAGGCAGAAAAAGCCCTTAATTAGTTATTCAGTCTGTGCCCATCCTTCCAGTTGGTGTTTGCTTAAGAAATTTGAAAATGTTCTTTAAATCTGTCATCCTTAAGTCCTAAACCTGCAGATTCTAAGTTTATTTTTACATCTACTTTAGTCTACAATAAAGCTCTGAGGGGGAAGAGTTTCTAGAATGGAATGTAAAAACCTGTAGTTCCCTTCAACCTTCATGGAATACTGTCTTTTATTTACTAGTTCTGTGGTCACTGCTTGAGCAAACAAGTCTCCTGTCTCAGAGGAGACTTGGGTGCTGCTTGGGAACTGCTCATCAGAGCATGGCAAAGAGCATGTTGAAAGCATGAAGCAAACACTATGACCTTGGTGAAAAGGAGAGAGGCAGGGGCTGCACTAGGTTGTAAGGGTGCTGTTCACAGCTGGAAGTGTCTTAGTTGCAGTAGTATCTGTCTCTCCTATATCATATGTGCATGGACATAGTCAAAGAACTCCATTTTTAGGGAGACTTAATTTTTCATGGAAACATCCAGGAAAATGGAAGATAATAAAGACTCCAGTGCTTACTGTGGTTGAAACACTGTTATAATCTGTCTATGAATAGGCTGCCTGTGAATACAGTCTGCATGCTTCTCTTCAGAAACAGAAATGTTTCTGTGTCCAAACACTTCTTGTGACAAAGAAAACAGTAACTGAAACATCTCAGAGACCCCATTAGTAACTTCAGGTCTAATTGGGTCAGTATGCACCAGTTTTTTTTTCTGAGCTGTTGTTGTACATCACTGGATTTCATGAGTTTGATCATCATGGTCATTAAAGTTCTCTGCATTGCTGCAATATCCTTGAGGATTGTATTTCACTCTCAGGTCTAAGATGCAGACTTATCCTGGAGAGGCTTACACCTCCTGTCAGTAGTTACTGTCATTTTCCTGTATACTGCCTGGGCCAGAGGACTTCCAAACTGTATGAAGTTGGACAGGCTCTCAAGCTGCTTGTGAGAATTTATGCAATGTTAAATGGCTTAAGTATACAAAAGAAATCATAGGATGAATTCTGTAGACTGGCAGGTGATTTTCTCTGGACTCTTCGCAGTACCATGTGCAGGGCTCAGCAAAAGGACAAAAATCTTAACTCTTGATCTGGAAAAGTGATGGTGAGGCAAGTTTGGAACAAGATTTGCATTATTTGCTTTCTGGAAGGGAATTCAAGGGAGACCTCTCCACTGAAGTCAACAATAGAACAGCAACAACTCTCAACTTGGCATGAGCATTTCTCTTGATCCAGTTCAGAATGCTGCAGTCAGAGAACCACTCTGTAAAAGCAAGTGTTATTCCTAACAAAGTGATCAGAGTGCAGTTGTCTTGTAATAAAATTACTGTGGTGGTGATTAATATCAGAAGGTGAAGACAGAGTACAGCATTTGCCTGTTATTTAAAGATTTATCCTAGTGAAGTGCAAATACACAAAGCCATTGGAATATGTTTGTTTTGTTTTTCAGGTTTTGATGAGTTAACTTGTTATTGTGGTGAATCTGTGATTTATCCCCCTGTCCCCTGTGGCACTCAGCCACCAGAGTGTAAAAAAACATGCACCAGGCCACATGACTGTGATCATCCAGGTAAGTCAAGCAATTCAGTTTTGCTCGTGGCTTTATTTTGGGTTGTTTTTTTTTTTTTGTTCTGTTTGGGTTTTCAGATTAAAACATAGAAAACTATACAAAGATGTACTTGAAAACATAGTTTCTTTTTTATTAGATGCTTAGTAAGTGGTTGTGAATATTTGCAGAAGTCTACACTTCAAAGCCAACCAACTAAAAAGTTGCTGTAAATGCTAGTAGTGATCACTTACAAGTGGGAAAAGCATTGAATGTTTTTCTGGACGTTACTAACAGTCACAACACTTCAGATGCTGTATTCCAAATGTTACCCTGCTATTGCAAAAGAGCACTTCATCTAGTGAACAGTTGATTTCTGCCTTCCTTGAAATTAGGTTGGCTGATCAACAAAAGCACAGGTCAAACAGATGCTTTCTGAAAAACTGTCCCATGGCATAACCTTTCTCAGAAGTTAGAAAATACTTACATCAAAAAATACAGGAAAATCTGCCATTGTAATTTTAAAAGAGTGTTTGAAAGAGTGGATTCTCTGCATGAGGCACCATACTTCCCATAAATTGTCTCACTCTGAAATGCAAACCCTGTTTAATAATCTTTACTGTCTCCTTTTAATGCGTTTGATTGAAGCATGCTAGTAAAACTGTGCTGGCTTCTGTGTTTCTGTGACTGCAGTGTACCATTCATGTCACAGCGAGGAGAAATGTCCACCTTGCACCTATCTCACTCAGAAATGGTGTATGGGCAAGCATGAAGTAAGTTTGGCTACTTAATGTTTTTGAATACTAAATAAAGTTCAATGACTGTAGGCCTCTGGAGTGGAATGTTACTGGAACTGTGTTTAATTAGAAAAGAGTACCTATTGTGCCGTATGCATTCAGACCAGCTGCTAAGTTAGATGCTAATACAAAGAAAAACACAGTCTTTGTCCTAAGATATTTTGGTGTTCCAATTTTTGTGTGGACTGTGCCAAATGAAAGTGTAGAACTACTTTCAGACTTGGATGTTCACAGTGTTTCTTCTCCTCTTCCAGCTGCGAAGTAATATTCCTTGTCATCTCACCGACATTTCCTGCGGACTTCGCTGCAATCAGATGTTAAAATGTGGAATGCACAAATGTAAAAGGATCTGCCATAAAGGAGAGTGTCTCATTGATGAAGAGTGTAAACAGCCATGCACTATTCCACGGCTGTATTGTAACCATCCCTGTATGGCTCCTTGTCATCCTTCTTCACCCTGCCCAACAACGTCCTGCTATGCAAAGGTAGGTAGGTAGGTAACCAGAGAGAGCTCACTGCAAAGTCCCAGGTGAATCATGGGGTTCTGTTATCAGCAGGTAATGGTTGTGACAAAAAAAAGACATGCCTATATATTGAGAGCATGATATTTCTTCCCTAAATGTATAATACTGATTTAAAAAAAAAAAACAAACAAACCTAAAAAAGCCCTAAAACAAACAAAAAAAACCCCACACCCAACAAATAGCCCAAGCCTAGACATTAATTAGCCACTAAAATGAGACCTTGTAGAAGAATGTATTTATTGACCTGCCTTGGTTTTATGGTAGTGAAGAGATGTGAAAGTTCAGAAGAACTACTCTCTTGTGTCATTCAACAGGTTGATCTTCAGTGTGAATGTGGAAGAAAGAAGGAGAGAATGATTTGCTCAGAAGCATCTAATACATATCAAAGGTATGTACTGGAATTCTTTAAATGTCTTACTGGACTGACTTTGCAGTTTGATTCCACTTCAGGCTTGAGTAAATACACTCCATTCACAAGTGTTTTCTGACTCTTTGTACTTCCAAGTAGAGTGCCTTTTTTTTCCCTGTATTCCTCTTTCTATCTTCTTCCACCTGGAGGTTTAAATTTGCAAGTTTTATGCAAGTTTTCAAAGGTTTATTTGTTGCCTCAAATGAAATGTAACATCCTTCTCTTTCAGAATAGCTGCTATATCTATAGCCACAAAGTTAACAGATCTACAGCTTGGGGATTCAGTGGAAATCAGCAGACTTATTACGAAGAAAGAAATGAAGCAGGCAAGGTAGGGAGGTGATTTGAAACCTATCTAGAACACAGGTGATGTGTAAGATGGGTAGTATTGTGAGGAAAATACTAGCTAAAATACAGGGCCTTCAGATAGCCTCGCTCCAACAATGCTGCTAAAAGTATTTTACAATTGCTTGGCAGCTTGTGTTTTTGCATTCCTGTAGAATTATTTCTCTAGCTGGTTTGTCTTGTAATTATGTATGCAACAATATAATTGTGGTTTCCAAGTTTCTTTTTACTTAGAAAACGTCTCAGAAAGGCAGAGGAACTCTGAGGGTTTCTGGGCAGTAGAGCTTTTCACAATGTTCTGTTTCAGCATCCAGCTTCCCTAGTCATCATCTTTACCTTTCTAAACTTAGTTGCATTTGTATCTCAGTTTGATTGGCAGTTACTGTTCTACTGGCTGGAAGTGCAAATCTGCTTTTAAGTCATACACCCACTTCTGACTGAAGTTTGGTGGTTTTCTCTTTCTCCTCATGTTCCTCAGGATTTTATTAGCTTGTTTTGTTTGGGTTTGGTTTTTTTTTTTACTTTTAGTATAATTTCTTGAAGGAATTGTCAAATTTCTCCATCATACTTCTCTCAGACTTTCACTCCTTGAAGTCCCTAATTTCTGATTTCAGTTGGTTTTCTGTTACCATCTCTCCTCTCTCAGTTGTGGTGGATCATTACAGTTGGATGTGTGTTAAAATCTGCTTTCCTTTATATTGCATGAAGTTAACCAGTGATGTTTCCTGTACACCTCTTTCTGACTTACTGTTTCAAAAGCTAATAGTAGCACACTGCAAGAACTTTTGTTATTCATTCTATTTGTTTAATGCCTATGGAACTGAACCATATTTTTAAATCCTTTTCAACACTGAAAGAATGTAAACTCTGAATGTCTGAGCCAAGTGAACTGACACTAACAATGATGCGTTGGTGTACCTGTGCATTGCAGTCCTTGACTCTGTCCTAGTTGACTCAGCTTTCATACTTTAGAAGGGGGGAGAAGAAAAGGGTGAAAGCAGGTGAACTGCACTCTAAAATATCTCTGCTTTACCCAGAGCCACCCTCAGCTAGTTTGTTTCCTGTTTGTATCACAGTATGAAGCCAACTTCAGCTTCTCTGAAGAGAATCACTCTTAAAGAACCCACAACCATTTGACAGAGGAAGGTTGAGAGTGTGGGGTGGTAGAACTAAGGGGGTGGCTTTTACAACTACTGAAGCTGCAAGTCTGTCAGAACAGCTGTATAGTTTCCAGGAGAGCAAATGAGACACCAGTTTTGGTGTCCCAGCCTTTGCAATGTTTAGTATAAACTCTGTTGTAGTCCCTGTTGCAGCTCTTCTTGTGTGAACAGACTTGCACTACGTTTACATTGAGTAGTTGAAATTGCCAGAGATCACCTTTTATGCAAAACTCTCCTAATAGGATATCTAAGTTGGGGCAGGGAGTCTTTATTCAAGGGCAGTCAAAGGAAGTATTCTCCTTGCCCCACACTTTTCTTTTTACCAAGTACTGGATGGGGAGGTGGGGTGGTGGGAAGAGGTAGCAGCACTTAAAATACTTGATTCTTAAATTTCTAGTTTATTGTCAGATTCCCATGCTTTCAAAATAACTTACAAGTCTGTTTAAATCATTTACAACAGCAGAATATCTTTATGCAAACTGTGCAGAGATTTCCTTTCTTGGTTTCTCTTTCTGGCCCTGTCTGTAGACATTTTATACTTTTCATATTAGGATTTGGGGATTTCTTTTTTTGTCAAATTTGGTCAGTCTAGACTGGCTTCTCTAAATTGACTGTATTCCTCTTTTAAAAGAGGAGAAAATAACTCTTCAAGCAAATGAATTTACACAGTGCCAGGTTGATCTTAGAGTGCAAGTATGTTAGCTTTCATCTGTTGCCTTTTGAGAACACCAGAAATTCTGGATCCTATAGCTCCTTGTCTCCAAACATAACACATGGCACTGAATGAACCCTGAATGAACCTGTATCCCCTGTAGAAATTATTTGTTTGGACTCATGGAACCTATTATCAACAATGAATGCACTTCTGCAGTCTAAGGGGCAGGTTAGCTGCTATATCTATAGCCACAAAGTTAACAGATCTACAGCTTGGGGATTGAGTGGGAATCAGCAGACTTACTTGTCATTGCCACTTGGAAACTCTGGAGAACTCTTGATCCTTCTCTGAAATTTTAATCCTTCAAAATAAAATGGGAAAATACCTTTCAAAGATGAGGGAATTTCAATTCATAACTCTGCTGACACAAGAGGTTTCAGGCTCAGCTGAAGTACTGATGATTATGGCACATCATATTCCTGCATACACACAGCTAACTTGCCTGGTTTTCCAGACTGCCAGGTTTTTTTTCTGATACAGAGGAGCAAGTGGCCTTGTCCTGTCTTCCTTTGCTCATTTCCCACCTTAGTAGCTTCCCCTAAATACTAATATCAGCTGTTTTGTTGTTGGTTTGGTTCATTTTTTTTCTCCTCAATGATTTAATTTACCAGAAACAAACCATTTTTCTCAGATTCTGTGTGGCTTTGGTAATTGCTACTTCTGTTCACATCCTGGAGAAGGGCCTGTGCACTCAAAGTTCTTGGACTTTTGTTTGGCTTTAGCTGTGTTTTCTGATCTAATACAATAAATCACTCTCTCACACTTTTCTTGCTTCAGACACTGATAATGATATGACACCAAGTAAGGTACAGCTTGGGAAGTATAAATGGCACCAGTGATTCCAATTGTCTTTTTCATCATTCAGGTTGCAATGTGATGAAGAATGCTTAGCTCTTCAGAGGAACAGGTGGGCAATAAACTTGTTTGCTTGTTTTCCTTAGCACAGTTTTGGAGAGTTAAGGATACGTAGAAAGAATCTTTTCGTGTGACCTAGAGAAGTGATAAATATGGAGGTGATTCCAATGTTACAGGGATCTGTACTGAGTGTTCTGATCACAGAATCACAGAATGTCAGGGGCTGGAAGGGACCTCCAAAGCTCAGCCAGTCCAACCCCTCTGTCAAAGCAGGATCATCTAGACCAGATCACACAGGAAGGCATCCAGGCAGGTTTTGAGTATCTCCAGAGAGGGAGACTCCACAACTCCCCTGGGCAGCCTGTTCCAGTGCTCTGTCACCCTCACAGGGTAAAAATTCCTCCTCACATTTACATGAAACTTCCTGTGCCTCAGCTTCCACCCAGTGCAGAGCATCACCCAGCAGAGCCTGGCTCCAGCCTCCTGGCACTCACCTTTATATCTTTATAACCATTGCTGAGGTAATTTCTCAGTCTCCTCTTCTCCCAGCAGCACAGCCCCAGCTCCCTCAGGCTCTCCTCCTAACAGAGCTGTTCCATTCCCTTCAGCATCTTTGTGACTCTGCACTCTCAAGCAGCTCCTGTCCGTCTTGAACCAGGAGGCCCAGAACTGGACACAGTACTCCAGATGTGGCCTCATCAGGGCAGAGTAGTGGGGCAGGAGAACCTCTTTTGGCCTACTAACCACAGACCTTCTAATGCATCCCAGAATGGCATTGCCCCTCCTGGCCACCACAGCACATTGCTGGCTCATGCTCAACCTCCCACCCACTAGGACCCCCAAATCCTTTTCCCCTTTGCTGCCTTCCAACAGCTCAGTCCCCAACTTATACTGATGCCTGGGGTTGTTTTTTACCAGATGCAAGACTCTACACTTGTTGAATTTTTTACTAGATTTCTTAGTGATAACCTTGCTAGAGTATCTTAGTGATGAGTCCAAAAGATGTTCTATGTATAGAGAGTCTAGCTTTTGTAAGCTGTTTTAGTAACCCCATATCTTACCCTGCAATGGCAGCATGTTTGGGAGGCTGGAGGAGTTTGTGTGATGATGTTTGTTTGGTTGTCAGTTTACATTTTGGGTTTCCCTTCCTACCCTCAAATGCAGGCGCCTTGCTGAGGCTCTTGAAATAGATGATAATTCTGATCCGTTTAACATCCGTTCTTCTGGGCCCAAGTACAGTGACCTTCTGAAAGAAGATGCCAGGTATGTGTTCCAGTGATGAAAAGTGTCCCATGTGGCTAGACAGTTTTGAGAACAAGATGGGAAATGCGGAGTAGTAGTTCCCCCTCGTGAAAATGCCTGCGTTCATTTGTCTCTCCAGCCTTGGCAATAGGTGATAACTGAGGCAAAGGAGGTGATGTGTGCTTCTGAAGAGCTCCAAATGAGAACATGGAATGTAAAAAGCACCTGACAGGTTGCTTTGTTCTGCAACAGAACCAGATGTAGAATGGAAACATAGTTTTCCACCACTCACTACAAGGCAGTAGCTGAACTCGCTTCTCCACTGCTTTCAAACAACCCTGTGGCTGTTTTAGAGTTCTACCTCAGACATAAAATTCAGAACAGAGCAGCTTGGAAGTGAAAACTCTTTGAGTGAAGAGGTGAACATATCTAGGGATAGGCCATAGAATGGCAACAATGGATAAGTTAATATCATTTCATTGGAGCATCAAGAACTTTATGCTGGAAACACAGCTTGGACCTTCCCTTTGCTGCTTCTGCTGTGCCTGCCTATCTTCCCTAACTGCTGCTGCTTTTGCTGCTTCATCACTGCTTGACTCCTTCCCCATCTTCCTTAAGGTTACTATATTCCTGTAGTAGTTATATTCTCCTTTTACTGTTATATTAGTTTAAACTAAAAGAAATACAATGTTCTTTTCATTTTTCCCTGATTTTACAAAAATCTGTGTTGTGGTGAGTTTATTCTACCAGGGGAGGGATCTGCCCTAACCTGGTACAAACTTGAATTGCAGCAGAAGTGATAACTAAGGAAGGAAATCCACTCTCATAGCCTAATGTTATTAGTCTCAAGTCTTATTTTTTGCTTTTCTGGGGTTTTTTTGGGTTTTTTTTAAAGAAATAAAGAGATGGAAGAAGCCACTTGATTGGTGCAGGGCTAAGTCTATGCTGGTGTTGACTGTGAAAGAGGTCTGATAAGATCTGAAAATGAGGCAATAAAAAGTCAAGGTCATAGCAAAAGCATCCCACTAATAGATATACATAATCTGTAGTCACAGACATTTTTCAGTATATTTAAATGGCATCATCCAAGATGGTGTCATTCACAGCTCAAAGTACAAGTTTTTGTTAGTCCTCCAGTCAGTGACTCCACACATCCAGTTACTGACTTTCATTTATCTACTCTTCAACCATTAGTTTATCCCTGTATTAACATTGCGGTGCTAGATGAGTCCAAGACCAGAGGCAGTGTACTTTTTTCTGCTCTCTTGGAAAAGAACTCCACTTTGCTTACCCAATCCTCATTTTTGTGTCTAATCATCTGTTGTAATTAACTGAATGGCTTTCATGACAAGTGATTTAAAACCATTGAAATGGCAACTCTAAAATCTCCATTTGCCATTGGAAAGTGTAGAATTCTATTGTCAGGCAGAGTTATATTTGTACAATTTTATGCTGGGTTGAATGGAAAATAATTCATGGTTTTCACAATTGTGATGGCATACAAATGGTTTTTGATGGAAATAATGTAATGTATAAATCAGAAAGTGCTCTCCCTCCTGCTTCAGTCAACTGAGTTCTTTAGTTCCATTCTTGTTGAACATAGTGTTAGAGAAGATTAAGGTATTTTATCTTTGTAGACAGTCTTGCCTTATTTACCTTGTTGTTCTTGCAGGAAGGATTTAAAATTTGTCAGTGACATTGAGAAGGAAATGAGAATGCTTGTGGAAGCTGTGAATAAGGTCAGTATTGAGACATTCTGCATGACTTTGAAGAAACAATTTTGTCTAGTTTAGGGTAGGTTCAATGTTGCCAAATTTTACTAATAGTTATGAGTTGACACTGGATCTGTTTGTGCTCCAGCAGAGATTCTGTGTTGGGGGAGAACCAGGCAGATCAACCTGTTCTCAGAGTTTAACCTGTTACACTTCCTAAAACATCTATTGATGCCATTATGTGGCAGAACCACAGAATGTCAGGGGTTGAAAGGGACCTCCAAAGCTCATCCAGTTCAACCCCCTGCCAGCGCAGGAACACCTAGACCAGATCACACAGGAACACATCCAGGTGAGGTTTGAATATCTTCAGAGAGGGAGACTCCACAACCCCCCTGGGCAGCCTGTTCCAGTGTGTTCTATCATCCTCACAGGGAAAAAATTCCTCCTCATATTTAAATGAAACTTCCCATTTCCTATTTTTCCTTTGGTGTAAACGATGAAGTCAGTAGTTTCAGAGCTATCTGCAATACGTGCAATGCCAAGCTAGCCTGAAAAATCAAATCTGATGCAAAACTGGCAGGTCTTTCTCAAAAGTAAACTGTTAGAAGAATCATTTTATATGAATTTTTCAGCATGTAAGTAGAAGGATACATTCAGGATTTCTATTTCAGGCTTAAAAGGAGTGTGTGTGTGTATACACTTTGAGGTGATGCATGCAACAGAGATGTTATTTAAATTTTAGGAAAGAAATGGATATTTTTAGGGAAGTTGCCTGTCATTACTGAGGCATTAGAAATCTGTGGGAATCTCTTGGTGCTGACCCCTCTGAAGGACAACTTTACCTTTTTTTCCCACCTTTTTTTTTTTTTTGAACCTTTTGTTTTGAATTCAGGGCAAGCATACAAAGAAGAGTCACTGTTACCCACCCATGAACAGAGACCACCGCAGAATAATCCATGAATTAGCTCAGGTTTATGGCATTGAGAGTGTGAGCTATGACAACGAGCCGAAGCGGAACGTCGTCATCACTGCAGTGAAGTATGTAACTCCTCGTTTCCTCCGAGGTTATTAACTCTAGCTTCCATAATTGGATCTTTCTATCACTTACTCAGGTGGCTTTATTTACAGTGCCCCCTGCAACATGCCAGAACTTCCAGTAGAAAATGGTTGTAAAGCAGGTTTTAAACCAACAATTTCATAGGCTTTTTATTTCCACAAGTTAGGTAGCTTAGATAAGAAATGAAAAAGGAGAAAGAGAAAAGCTAAGATTTGCATGGCTCCTTTCTGGTCATCTTAGCAGTCACTTTTTGTCTTTTTACCATCAGAGATAAGAAATGTGGTTAAAATTTTATTAAAGCGTATTGCTGCGTGGAGAAGTCACACCTCAATTTGCACTTCCTTTGAAAGTACCTGGTATTGGAACTTGTTCTCCATCTATCTCAGCCTTCCACCCTGGTGTACTCCCTCTCTAGTTCATGGACCAAGAGGGACCTGGAGAGTTTGGCACAAACCCGTAACTTAATCTTCATTCATGCATGTAAAATCAAAGTGTGTGGCCCTAAAGCCAGGAACAGAACTCTTTTGCATTTCAGCATCAAGTTAAAGCTTCTAAATGATGACTCTGCAGTTGGGTATTGTGTGCCTAACTTCAGCACCTGAAGGCAGGGAAATTTTTTCTTTATGGAACAATCTTTCCAGAGGTGTTTTTGCTTTCCTTTTTTGTTGTTGTTGTTTTGTTTTTATTTGTTTTCCTTATCTATCGTCTTTCTGCAGGCAGTGCAGCCTTTGGTCAGGGAGTGTCATAGTGAAGCCAAGTGATTCACAGCCAGTATGAGTTGATATGCCTAAAGCATATTTATATCTGTTAAAGTGTACTGCTCTCTTATGTTGGAGAAAACACTGCTCAGCACTACAGCCACAGCTTGACCCTTGCATTGCAGATGGGACAAGCATAAGCATGCTTCCTTGTGTAGTTGTGATCATATAATAGATTGTAACTGGTGTGGAGGGCAGCAAGACCTGAGTTGTTTGGGGTTTTTTGTCACTACTCTCTTAATGCATAATGTTACTTCTGTTATCTTTTTTCCACCTGGGCTGGCTGATAAAGGAGACAGTATCACTGCATTGTTCCTGGGAAAGTGCTGCCTAGCAGGGCTGCTTTGAGTGCAGAGTGATAAACAAGTTTAACATGACTTGCTGACAGAGCTGAAGAATGTTTCCAAAACATTGGATAGCAGTTGTGAAAATGCAGTGAACTGTGTTCACGTGATGCCAAGTTCTTGCTTTTGGTCTTGTATCTGTTCTGTGGAAGAACAGATTTGTGTTGCTCTAGAATGCAAGGACTGCATTTTTGGTGTTTGAACAGTTGGTTCTGTTATGCACTTCTGAGTAGAGAGTTGTGCAGTCCACAGAGAGGAAAGAGTCTGGGCACCCACACTCACATGCTTATAGACAGCCATCAGGAATGCTTTGTTTTGGAAACTGGACACATTGCTTTTGGTAATCAAAATGGCCTTTGTGCAACATTGGTCTCTGTAGTTGGAAAATTAAGTAGTTGAATGAGTGACTTAAGTATACAGGTGTGAACTCTGGCAACAGAACTGCTGCTTACAAATACAATTCTTTTGCCCTAACTTTTTGGTGAATGTAATGACCTATTGAATGAAATAATCTTTCCTTTTACTTTTCTAGAGGGAAATCCATTTGTCCCAGCAATACTTTGACTTCTGTGCTAGATAAAGAAATGCAGAGCAGGCCTCCACCTCCCATTCCTCATTACAAACAAGCAGATAAGTAAGAAACAGTATTCTTATATTATTCTTAATATTACTATCTTCAGCACCCCTAGCTGCATTTCCAGAAGCACAATGTGTTTTGAATGTTACCACCTAGTTTCTGGTAGGGCTCCAAAACAAATCATAGCAATTCAGCCACACATTGACATACATTAATTTAATAAAGTAGATGTGGTTTTTACTGGAAACCAGTTATAAAAGCCTTCTGGAACTCTAGGATACTTCCATTAATACATAACGTAGCAATGCATGCTCTGTACCATTGCAGGGAGCACTGAGATGACATGGGAGTGTCATAGAATCATAGAATGGTAAGGTTGGGAGGGACCTCAAGGATCATCCAGTTCCAACACCCTACCATAGACAGGGACACCTCCCACTAGCACAGGTCCTTCAAGGCCTCCTCCAACCTGGTCCTGAACACCTCCAGGGAGGGAGCAGCCACAACCTCCCTGGGCAACCTGTGCCAGTGTCTCACCACCCTCACTGCAAACAACTTCCTCCTAACAGCCACTTTCAATCTCCCCTCTGCCAGTTCAAACCCATTGCCCCTTGTCCTGGCATTGCAAGACCTTGTCAATAGTCCCTCCCCAGCCTTCCTGTAGGCCCCTTCAGATCCTGCAAGGCTACTCTAAGGTCCCCTCTAAGTCTTCTCTTCTGCAGGCTGCAGAGCCCCAACTCTCTCAGCCTGTCCTCACAGCAGAGCTGCTGCAGCCCTCTGAGCATCCTCGTGGCCCTCCTCTGGACCTGCTCCAACACTTCCATGTCCTTCCTGTGCTGAGGGCTCCAGAACTGTACACAGGACTCCAGATGGGGTCTGACAAGAGCAGAGTAAAGGAGCAGAATCCCCTCCCTTGTCCTGCTGGCTACGCTTCTCTTGATGCAGATCGTTTCGTGATCGCAGTGTGCTTTGTCTTGTTTTTCATGAGTAACATTTCTTACTCTTACAATTTCAGGAGCAGTGGAAATGGTGGTTTATCCAAGCCATTAAAAGAAGAGCCAGTCATTGACTACTTTGATGTCCAGGACTGAAGTGATTGGTGTAGAATTATGCTATAAAAACTTAGAGGTGAAGATACCAACGTATTGTGTGAGGTGCTTTCTGATTATCTGACAAGTGATCAGTTGTTCTGCATATTCATGATGTAAGATCTAAAGTCAGATTGCTTGTGATACTTCCAGAAGTTAGGGAGTTCTACAGCTTATCTAACTGCAGAATAACTGCTGTAGTATAGCTTTTTAAACCTGGTTTGGTGCAATTTTTTTTATCTGATGAGCTGTTAGGATGATGTAGATTTCCATTGATGCCTTCAAAGCGAGAGAGCTGGTAATCAAAGATATATTTTTGGGAGTAGTAAGAACAATGATAAGTCTCAAAAGATTTATTTTGACATATCTTCACACAGCTTCAAATAGACAAGAAATACTCTGTGTTGAAAACACTGAGAATATTCTTGAAAGTATTTTCATATTTTATTAATTCACTTTTGTGCTAATGTAAACTTGGGAATGCGAATTGCTCTTCTACGTGGAAAGGGAATAACTAAACTGAGTCCAAGTGTATGTACTAAATGCCCATGAAGAGCACAGAATTCCTTTGGTATCTGAAGAGTGAGGATTTGAGGATGGTGGGGAATTAAGACTTATTTTGCTGTATTTGATGTGTAAAAAAAAAAAACCAGTTAAAAAAACCCCAACTCCACAAGACCAAAACAAAGAAAAAAATACCAAATCAGAACAAGGCAAAAAGAAAAACCAACACCCCCCTAAAAAACATATTACAAGCAACACCACAAGGAAATGATGACTACTTTGTTGTTGAAGACCTTAAACAAAATCAGACTTATATATAATTTTGATGTTTTGTTTGGTTTCATTTGTATTTAGATATTTTGGCTTGGTTGATGGTCTTCTGAGGTTTCTCTTTTGCATGGTTTTATTGGGGGTTAATATTTTTTTTCTGTACTGTGCAAGTTTACAGTGAATGTGTGAAGCTTGATTCAAGTGTGTTATGAATTTGGAGCAGCAGTTGTAAAATTCATGAGACTGGCTAAGTTGTTGGCAATGGAAGATTTTTGTTGCATGGGAAATGCCATAAACTAAAATGGGACAATGGTTTAAATGGTGAAAGACACCAGAGTGGTCTCAGAGATGCTGAATTGTTTGCAGATGATGAATTAAGGCCAAGTGAGAAAGCTCTTTGGGATAGGAGATTGCAGGGCTGATCAGAAGAGGCAGCCACAGCTCTGAACTTGAGTAGTATCTGTTCACTTGAGGAGAAGGCTTTTTGAAGTAGTGACTTCAGCTACTGACACTGCTGCCCTCTTCCTTGTTCATTGTGGCTGGCTACATGTAGTGCTAGAGGGGAGTCCCCGGTAAAGCATCAGAGGCTGCTGCTAGAAGTGGCTTAGCATAACAAAGAAACAGTTCCAGCAGAGGACTTTGTCATCTGTTGTTTATTTTTCAGCCTACTCACTACGGTGCAGTGTGAGGTTTGTTGCCAAGAAAATAGAAGGCAGTTCTCCATGCTTAGAGTGACCTAACAGTTATCACAGCCTTAACAGCGAAGCATTCTTTGGCTGCATTTCATCTTGAACAGCTGATCCAACATGAAAGAATGAACAGCAATTATTACAGACCATATCTATGCCCCAAAGTGTCCTGCAAGTTAAAATGCATGCTAGTATTGCCTGGTATTTTTGTATGCAGTCTTAAAAAGTTGCAATCTTAAACCTTTCTAAACACCTTAGAAACACACTTTGGGTGAAAACTATCAGAATTCCCAACCCTTAAAAGTATTCAGGCTTCTAATTTACATGTAGTGCTTTAAATTGGTGTTACCTTCCTTGGCTAATTTTGTGAACAGAAATGAAAAATAATAGAGCTTAATAAACTTGACCTTAATTTCTTATAAAGAACTCAATGCTTGATTCTGCAAGGTGTGCTGCTTTGCTAAGTCCAGGTGAAGAAATACATTGCTGGGCATTTTTCCAGGGATGTGTTTCTTCATTCTCTTCGTTATGAGGTGTGTACTGCAGTGTGTGCAGACTGGAGCTCAGTGTGGCCAAGCAAAGGGTTGGAAGGTTTGGGTTTGAAGGTCAAGAGCTATGTTGATACAACGCTGTTTTCAAGCAGGTAACACCTCTTAGGGCAGGTGCAGGTTTAGACTGCAAAGGCAGGTTTGCAACAGGAGCTTACACACACCACTGGCAGAGGATGAAGTTAGGTGCAGGTTCTCTGGAGCACACACAGGTGTTATACCACAGGTAAACCTAACATGACAGAAACCCAAAGTGATTTAGCTGATAATAGGCTTCAGCTGTGTTATATTAACTTCCACACAGTTTCACATGACTCTTCAATCTGAAATGTCACACTGACACCTCTCATTTAAAATCTGAAATGCTTTAAGAGCATTATGTTCAGCTCATAAAAATGGGAGCAGTGGTGAGATGCACTTCAGCAGCCAATTGTTCTGTCAGTGGTTTTAATAAGAAACCCCAGGTAATCTTCACTTTCTGAAGATGAGGCTAAGAATTGCTAATAAATGTGTTCATACTGAGAAGGGGCAATCTCATTGCCAACCCTCTGAGCTGTGAGAGTGTTTAGAGTTTTTCTAGATGTGCATGTGAGGCATCTCTAAGTCATGGCTGTTGGAGCATATCTCTAGGAAGCCAGGCACATGTACAGAAACATTTATTTTTGAAATGCATTTTAGTAACTTGGTTGTGAAGGTGATACCATTTACCTGAGAAAGTAATACCAAAAAAAGAAAGTCTTGATGTCTTCCCAGGACATGGTGACATAAAGCCTTAAGAAGGAACTCAGCAAAGTTTAACAGTGGTGCTTTCCTCTCTGTTCTGGTTTGCTTTTGCTGCAGTATAGCTGTGACTTTCATATGGAATAGTACTAAAGGCTGTAATTTTGATATCTATGATAACTTCATATTGCACGTGTGCCTCATGGAAAAAAAACCAACTCAAATAGCTATTTTGTAAGTCTGAGCTGGCCTTTTATCTAATAGAAAAATGAGTGTATAGAAGAAATCCACTTGTCAGTGAAGTCCATGGCAAAAAAAAAATCCTACTGACATCACTGGAACCCAAGTCTTAAGCTTCAGTGTGCTAGTTGTTTTCCACAGCTCTAAGAACAACGTTGTTCCTTGTAAACCCATTTGCAAAGAGTATCCCCCAGTAAGCATCTTTGGAAATCAATTGTGATGTCAGCTGGGATACATGCAACTTCATGAAGTGCTTTTCCAGTGGTATATAAAGTAGGCTGTGCTATTACCTATCTATATTGTTTAACATATTTAAAGTGCTCTGAATATTCAGTGCTTGGGTTTAACCTACAGTTGTATCAGACGTGTGAGCAGACTTCAATGCCACTGTTTTTGTGGCAGTTTTGTACAGTTATGCTGCATAATGAAATGAGCAAAGTAAAACTGTTCTCAAACACTTCAATTCTTAAGTTATTTGTTGGAAGTTTTATATTTGGCTTGATTTTTATCAAGTTACTGCTATAAAGTTACTTTCTTTACTTTTCCTGAAATAAATCTACATTGAATGTTCAGTGCTTTGGAATTGTTTGCAAGCTTTATCTTGGGATTCCAAAGTTTGAAGGCTGAGGTATTAGAGGGGAAAAAAAAAAAGCAACAAATTTAGGTGGAAGTCTGGGGAGTCCTTTCCCTCACATTTTGAAATAGGAGGTGTGTTTTCCTGGATTTGAAGTGATTTGAATGAAGCAAGTGAAGAGGGACTCCCCAGGACACAGAGTAAGGCTTATCTGCTGTCTTATTGGGATTCATATGTTCTGAATAAAAATGTACATTTTTGGTTATCAGCAAAACCCTTTACAATGTCATCCTAAATGCTACTTGGCAATAAAATGTAGGATTTTAACTTACTGTCCCTTTGTTGTTTGCCCACTATTCAGTTGTCATGGTGACTTGTAAATGAGTGGTGGTGTGGACTAAAAAGTCCTTGCAGGGCATTAGGTTTAATAAATGCAGGATGAGAAATGTTACGGAGAGGGTGGTGAAAGCTTTGTGAGCATGGTTCAGTAGGTGACAGGGAGAGTCAAAATGCAAACAGTCTAAAAACCAGAAGTTAGAAATTATTTTAACTCCTTTCTCCTGTAACTTTCTCCTGCCAACAAGCAATGCATCTGCAATGGCAAAAGCCACAGAAATGAAGAAAAGCAGCAGAAAACTGCAGCAGCCTGATCTGATATTCCAGGTGGAGTGCAAGATGCTTCAGAGAAGTTCAAGGTATAATCTGTTGGATCTGTTGGAGGGTAGGAGGGCCCTGCAGAGGGACCTGGACAGGCTGGATGGGTGAGCAGAGGCTTCTCTGACAGAAGTTTCTTTGCTATGAGAGTGCCAGAGCCCTGGAGCAGGCTACCCAGAGAGGTTGTGCAGTCTGCTTCTTTAGAGTTTCCAAACCCTCCTGGGCAACCTGCTGTAGGTGCCCCTGCTTTAGCAGAGGGGTTGGACTTGGATGATCTCCAGAGGTCACTTCCAACAATCATCATGCTGGGATTAGTTATTTTGGGATGTTTGGAAGGAGTGCAGCTTCTTGAGCAGAGGAAAGGAGACCATGTTGCTGTCAAGTCAGCTCCCAAAAGGATTCTGGAAATCCTTTGATTCTAGCAGGATCTTGCTGTGGATTCCTTCAGTTTCCAGCTAAGGGGTAAGTGAGTGTGCCTTTAAGTTCAGTGGGTGAATGCTGCTGAATATGCTTGGCTTGGTTGTGGAAGTGAGCTCTTGTGGATGAGGTCCCTTTCTACAGTCTGGACTTGTGTTCTAACACCCCAGAAGTGACTGTTTCCAGCACTGCTTGATTTTTCAAGTCAGAGTGTCGAGTTTTTTAGAGTTCTGTGTAAAACACAGGGCTCTTTCTCAGTGGAAGAGTGGGGGTTGCCACTGAGCAGTCTTTGTTCAGAGCACAGACCAAAGCATAGCACTTCCCTGCTGTTTCAGGCAATCCTCTGCTTAGGCTCCATTGCTGCGTAACCTGCTGCCTGCTTTGGAGCCCTTTTCAGTGAGAGGAAGGAGAGACAAACATGTCTGTTGTGTGAGAACCTGCTTTGCTTGCCTCTCACAACTTCACTGTCTGTGAGATTGTGTCCAGGAACTGCCACCTAGTACATGATTTTACTTTGTGCTGGATCTAATATCTACTTAGTCCAGTGCCTAGTCTTCTTGCAACATCCACATGTACTCCCGTGAAGTGCAGGAGATCTGTTCTAGTTGGAGGACTCAAAGGCTTCATTTGTAAGGAGCTGTAAGAAACCAAACTAAAATTACAACCACTGTAAAGGAAAACTGATCTGAACACTTTTTATCCACTAGGTAGGAACCATTGAGCTGTCTTTCAGAAGTGTGTACACAGGCTGAGCTCACGTTTCAGTAAGTTCCAGATGTTCACAGATTGCATAGGGTTGGAAGGGACCCTCAAAGGTCATCTTGTCCAACCTGCCTGCAGTGAATGGGGACATCTCCAACTAGATCAGGCTGCCCAGAGATGTGGTTGAGTTGCATCCCTGGAGACATTCAAGGCCAGCAAGGCTTCACCATGGCACAGTCCACCCATCAAATCCAATTCTCTCCAGTTTAGAGAGAAGGATGTTGTGGGGGACTGTCAGAGGCTTTACAAAAGTCCAGATGGATGACATCTGTTGGTCTTCCCCTGCCCACAGATGTAGTTTACACCATCATAGGAAGCCACTGGATTGGTGAGGCAGGAGTTGCCCCTGGTGAAGCCTTGCTGGCTGTCTTGAACTGCCTCCATCTGCTTTAGCATAGTTTCTAGGAGGATCTGTTCCATGGTTTTCCCAGGCACAGAGGTGAGGCTGGCAGGTTGGTGATTTCCAGGATTCTCTCTTTTCTACTCTATAAAATTGGTCACAACATTTCCCTTCTTCACCTGACTGCCAGGACTTTTCCAGTATCATGGAAAGCAGCATTGTGGCTACATCTACAGATTCCTTCAGGACTCTGGGATGCATCTCATCAGGTCCCATAGATTTATGTATGTTGAGGTTCCTCAGGTGGTCCTGAACCTGACCTTTACCCCTCTGGCTCTCACCTAGTGGTTCATTGACTTGGGAGGGTTGAAGAGCAAGGTTGCCAGTGAGGACTGAGGCAAAAAAGTTCCTAAGTACCTCAGCCTTCTCCTTGCCATTCTCACTCCTCAGAGGGGACTTGCTTGCTTTAACCTCCCTTGCTGGTGGTTGCATCTGTAGAACCCTTGTTAATCTTTGTGTCTTCTGCCAGGTTCAGCTCCAGCCATGCCTTGGCCTTCCTGACCCTATCCCTACACAACCAGTCAGAGTTCCTATGCTCCTGTCCCTAATTCCACTGCCTGTGTGGTGTTGCTCTTTATTTTCACCAGCAGGTCCCAATTCAGCCATGCTGGCTTCTTCCCTTCCTTGCCTGAGTACTTAGATGAGAAAAGGAGAGAGGAAATTAAAGGCTGTGGTGAAAATTGAGGATTTGTTAGATGGTTGCTTATCAAACAATGCAGACAGGAAGGTACATCCTGCCTATTTAGGGCACCTGGAGAGCTTATCTCTTTAACAAGCAATTTAAAACATTTCAGAATCTGCTGCCTGCCCAGTAAGTCTCATACTTCTTAACAGATATTAATAAATGCTGCTTCAGGAAGCAACAATTAAAATCTTCAGTAACTCCTGGGGTAAGTGCTGATTTAGGTTCATGCTTAAATTCAGTGAGTTGGCATCAAATAAATAGGTGCCAAAGCTTCTAATTAAGTGTGTATGTGTGGCTGCTTAGGAACTCAGCAGCTTCAACCCAAGGCTTATGCAATTCTGAATCTATTGTAGCAGGCAAGCAATGACACCAGTATTGGATGCCACCAACATGTCAGTGAAAAACTCCTGGTTGTTTCAGGTGTTTCTGGGAATACCATTACACATTGTAGGTGTGCTGCACCTGCTTGCTGACATCTAAGTACTTAGTAACAGAAGTAATGCATTTACTAAGAAGTAGCTGATAAAACCCCACATGAAACCAAATTTTTTTTTTCTTTTTATCCCATGGCTCTCCCATTTTTTGCAGTCCTGACTAGGAGAAATTATTTTGGGCATCAGCCTAGATGTACACATAGGCATGCACCTGAAATGGAACAACCCTGTGCAGCTCTACAGGATGGAGCCCATTGCATAGACAGCAGCTTTGTGCACCAAGACCTGGAGAGCAGAAGCTGCTGATGTACAGCAAGCTGCAGGTCAGTTAGCAGTGCACCCCACTGGCAAAGCCAGCCAGCTGCATGTGCTGCTGTGGGTCAAGGGCAGGGATTCCTGTCCTCCATTCAGCACCTGAGATGGCTTCAGTAGTAATGGGTCTGGCTGCAGGCTCACCAGCACGAGAGAGACTTCACTGGGCTGAGTCAAACACAGAACCACCAAACTGGTCAAAGGCTGAAGGCACTGAATTAGTTCAGCCTGAAAGAGAAGACTGAGAGGAGATCTTACTGCTGTCCACAACCAGCAATACTCCTGGGAAACAAATGAAGCTGGCCTAGGCATTTTGAAAGCGTGGTCAGACCATCCTGGTGGCACATTGAGGGACACAATTGCTTGAAATAAGTATGGGAGATGTAGGCAAACTTGAAACATCAAAGAAGAAGTAGGTGGATTGTGCCTGAAGTTCATGGTGACATCAAAGCTCACAGGTGAACAAGTTTTGCATGTCAGACAATGAGGGGAAATGAAGGAGGTCTGCTCCACCAGGCTCTTCCTGTGGTGGTTGTCACACTTCCAAAAGGCAATGCTGGTAAAACCTCTCTCTCCTGCCGAATGTGAAGTAGTGCTTCAATCAGAATTTGACCTGCTTTAAAGAGTGAGCAAAGTCACAGCTCTTAGGACAGGTTAGCCCAGGTACTTGGGTTAAGTACCAGAAAGCTTTCTGGGTTTAAGGTGGACAGGGAGTTCAGTAATTGCATGGCATTACAACCTATCAAGGGACAGCAAGTGTGCAGATGGCACCAAGCTGTGTGGCACAGTTGTTTTGCTAAAGGGCAGGGATCAATCCAGAGGGACCTGGACAGGCTGCAGAGGTTTGCCCAGGCCAACCTCAGGACATTCAACAAGGCCAAGTGCAAGGTCCTTCACCTGGGTAGGCACAATCCCAAGCACAACTCCAGGCTGGGTGGGAAATGGTTGAGAGCAGCCCTGAGGAACAGGCCCTGGGGGTCTGGGGTGATGAAAAACTCAACCTGAGCCTGCAGTGTGAGTGCAGTCCAGACAGCAACTGTGTGCTGGGCTGCAGCAAGAGCAGTGTGGGCAGCAGGGCAAGGGAGGGGATTGTGCCCCTTTGCTCTGCTCTCCTCAGACCCCACCTGCAGTTCTGGGTGCAGTTCTGGAGCCCCCAGCAGAGGAAGGACATGGAAGTGTTGGAGTGGGTCCAGAGGAGGCCACCAAGATGCTGAGAGGGCTGCAGCAGCTCTGCTGTGAGGACAGGCTGAGAGAGTTGGGGCTCTGCAGCCTGGAGAAGAGAAGGCTTCCAGGAGACCTTAGAGTAGCCTTCCAGTATCTGAAGGGGGCTACAGGAAGGCTGGGGAGGGACTATTGACAAGGTCTTGCAATGACAGGACAAGGGGCAATGGGTTTGAAGTGGCAGAGGGGAGATTGAAAGTGGATGTTAGGAGGAAGTTGTTTGCAGTGAGGGTGGTGAGACACTGGCACAGGTTGCCCAGGGAGGTTGTGGCTGCTCCCTCCCTGAAAGTGTTCGGGGCAAGGTTGGAGGAGGCCTTGAGTGACCTGTGCTAGTAGGAGGTGTCCCTGCCTATGGCAGGGGGTTGGAACTAGATGAGCTTTGAGGTGCCTTCCAACCTTACCATTCTATGATTCTAAACCAAAGAAATCACTTTGTTCTATTACAACTTCCCACTTCAAGGGGAGGTTTTGCTCATCCATAAGACCAGTAAGTATGAAAGAGGCCAATAAATATAAAAGAGAGAGTGGACTCTGGATAGCCACCACCTGTCCTGTAACTATAGGTATGAATTCCACTCTATCCTTGCAGAGCAGCCAGAGATGGCAGAGTAGATTCTGTGTTACTCTTTGGCTTGGCATCTGCAATGATCTATTTCTTTGGTTGTAGAACACAGCTTACAAGATGTAGCAAGCTTTGGACTGCTACTGGTCAAAGCCATGTGGTTTTAATCATATTAAGATTCAAGTTCTGAGCCAGGCACAGTGGCTGCTCAACAGCTTGTGCAGTCTTTAAAGCAGATGGGGCCAGTGCTAGAATCAGAGGAAAAACTGAGCAAAATCAAAAGGCTGCTTGTGTCACATATTGCCCTAATGACTTTATTTGTTGCACATCACAGCAGGGTTGTGGCTGGACTTCTGGCATTTACAAGACAGCAGATTCCTGCCAGCAGAAGAGAGGACAGCTGCATTGTTTGAATACACAGGGAGCCCCAGGACAAATTCCTCACTCTTAGTACTGCAATAAGAGAAAGAGATGATGGCACTCAACCAACAGCCCTGTGACATGCTTTAGTTTTGCTGCCAAGGGTCGCAATGCCAGGTGGAGAATATGCTGCCACAGTGGTCTGGGCCTTCTCAGGGCTGAAAGAGCCAGACTGCCACAGAAGGAGAATCATATGTTGTGCTGAAGTCTTTAGGAGACACTCATGGGCAGTCTGAATCCAGAGGACTTCTTGTGAAGAACGATGTGGGGCCTTGATGGGAATTTCAAGGTAAGTTTCCCTCAGAGAATGTGAGGTTGTGGGGCAGCTCACAGCAACTTGTAAGACTAGGCACAGTTAAGTTGGAAAGTTGTTTCCTTATCTTACACTGATGTTGCAAATCATAGAACAGAGCTGAAGGCAATGGCTGTTACTTGGTAGAGAGGAGTAGCAGGCAAGGTGTAGGGCATAAAAGTGCTGATATTGCAGCTAATAATTGGCCCAACAAAACAGAAACAACTTACAGCAAAGACTGCTCATTACTATGAGCCTCTTGCTGGAGACTCTTTGTGCCAAGCACAGATTTTGCAAGTTCAAACTGCTCTTCTGAGCCTGCTAACAGTGAATGTGCCTTGCTTAAGGAAGAAGAGGAGCCTCTTGAAGGGACATCCTTGATGCTGCATTCACTTGATAGAAGAAGAGGCTTTGCTTCTTGTGAACAAGTTCACAAGGAGGACATCTGCCAGAAGGGGCCACTGGTAGCACACCCAAGTTCTGGGGAGGCATTCGCAAGTGCCATGTTAGGTCTATATCTAATTTATCAGGAAAAGTAGAGCAGGAGCCACCTGTAATGGCACATCCAGAGGTTTAGAGCCAGGCAATAGATAGAAGCATAGAGGTTTGTCAATTTAGGCCAAGAAATGCTTGTTTTAACCACTCTATGCCAACTCTTTGAACCTGGTGATTATGTTCAGCTCCACCCTGAGGCTGTCAGCATGTGCAGCTCTGTCTTCCTCCACTCTTAGTTAAAGCCATGTGGAAGCAGGGGAGAGTTTTAGATTGCAGCAGTAGCTACTACAGAGTTAGTGAGAGCTGTGGTTTGGGTCAGTTTTCTTTTAGCTATCCTTACTCTAAAAGCAGGTGGGAGTGTAGGACACAAGCATAATGTCTGTCATTCTAAAATCACCAAACATGGTTCCATTTAATTCATCTAAAACAAGGGTAACAGGGACCTCTGTTTAGCTCACAGGACTTAGAGTGGTGAGGGATCTAAAGGATGGGCAATAGTTTCTTGGTGCAGAAGAGCTGCCTCACAGACTGGGGGGGGGNCTGTGCAGATGAAGATCATGCTGAGGGAGCTCACCTCTCCTGGAGACCCACTTGCATGTTGTATATGCATCAGCTTCCTTTCTGAGGGGAGAAAGCCACCACAGGTGGTGCTCTTTCTCCTGTCATAGAATCAAACTTATCTCAAGATTAAGGATGTCAGGAAGTTAGGTAGGGCAAGCAAGTCTGTGTAATCACATCCACAACCATGTCCATTGCCAGTGCTGTGTTGCACAACTGCATGGTCCACAGCCATGCAAGAGTAAGGTGCTGCAGGTAGATGTGCAAGCACAAGGCTCTGGCTATTAGGAACCAAACTAGTTATTTGGCTGTGAGTATTTTGTGAGAATCAGAGACTGATATGGCTTGGAATGGATCTCTGGAGATCATCCAGTCCAACCCCTCTGCTAAAGCAGGGACACCCACAGCAGGTTGCCCAGGAGCACAGTGTTGTGCTGGTTTGAGGCTAATTGGAATATTTTAATGAGGAAAAATTAGATGATAGGCTGTGAAAAGCAAACACTGGTGGTGTCTGTTTCACTCATAGGCTTGCTGAGATGTTGACTGTGCCACACAGCTTGATGCCATCTGCAAACTTGCTGAGGGTGCAATTGTAAAATCTGTGCATTGGCTGTGCTACAGTGGTCTTGCTGCAGTGTCCCACTGCAATCAGTAAGGAAGACTAGGGAAGGGGGACACAGTTCAGTGTTGAGGGAGGAAGAGGCTGGCAGTGTATGACCTCATTCTAGGATGAGGTCAAGCGCAGGCCAGCCCTGGATAAAGCCCAGCCAGAGGAGGCAGAATGAAACACAGGGAACAGGAATAGGATTTTTCAGCAAATGGGTGGCATTGCATGAAGGCTTTGCTCATCCTCCTTTTCTAAGTTTCCTGAACCTCTATTTTGAAAGCAGTTCAAATGCCCTAAATGATGGTGCAACTCAGGACAGGACTTGGAGATGACTGTTCTAAATGCAACTAGCATCTCAGCTTGCAGCAGGCAGTCTCTAGATAAATTGTGGTCAAAGTCCATGTAGCAGGCACAACCTAGCCTGTTTTCCTAGAATCCACCAAGGCTCTGTTTGTCACCCCAGTACATTTAAACTTAAAAGAACTCCAAAACAAAACAAAAAAACAAAACCCAAACCAAAACCAAAAAACCAAACCAAAACAAACCCCCTGCACAAATCTTTTCTACTATCTGGTGCTTGCTTCCATGCTCTTGGGTCACCAAAAGATGGCATGTCAAGAGCAGCTGCCTCCCTGCTTCAAACCTGGGTGAAAAATACATTTGGTTCCTTGTTGGAAAGGTGCTGTTTAATCTTTAATTCCTCAGGCTACTGATAGGCACCGTCCCACACTGCGCTACCCTGGGTGACAGTGCACAACACTATGGAAATGCTGAGTCATGATAGATGTATTCACAGACACTGTATGCTCACCCCTTCTGAAAATTATGGCTTTTAAAAAGCAGTAAATCTAATGCAAACAGGATTTTTTTCCTCTCTCTTTTTCTTTCTTATTAGTTGCACACAGTTATAGAAAGGGAATAAAGTTACTTAGCAGTTCAGCATGGTGAGGTTGCACTCAATGAGCTCCAGAGGTCCCTTCCAACATCTACTGTTCTGTGATTCTGATTTTAATCAAGAATTAAACTGGAGTTTAGGAGGAAGTTGTTTGCAGTGAGGGTGGTGAGATGCTGGCACAGGTTGCCCAGGGAGGTTGTGGAGCATAGAATCACCCAATGTGGTTGAAGATCACATTGGGTGATTCTGTGCTCCACAACCTCCCTGGAGGTGTTCAAGGCCAGGTTGGAGGAGGCCTTGAGTGACCTGCGCTAGTGGGAGGTGTCCCTGCCTGTGGCAGGGGGTTGGAACTGGATGAGCTTTGAGGTCTCTTCCAACCTTACCACTCTATGAGCTGGATTTTTTGCTGCCAAGTACCTTGTCAGCAGGATATGAAAAGACACTTAAAGCAAAGTAGCACTAAAGCAAAAGTTACATTAACTTCAGATGTATTATGTTCATGTTTTTACCTGCCATTCATCTGACAAAGGACCCTCTTGACATTTTTCTAATATGCTTCTATGTTCTCCTCACTTACTGAGTGTTATGAAACTTATTTCACAATTCATTTAAACCTCGGCAATGATTAACCTGCAGTGCTAATGTTGCAAGTCAGTACCACTGTGTCTGAGAGCAGACACCATTGATACAGGGGAGAGGATATTAATTTTGGCAGAGGATGAGTTCAGGAGGCACAGCTGTTTTAAATACTTCCACAAGGAGTGACATTTTTCTCTCCCCCAGTGCAGTGGTTTAGCAATGGCAGAAAGGAATAGGTGTGTGTGAAAGGTGTACTAAGCAAACATGTTGGTGTTTCTACTTTCAGCTTAGAGAGAGGTTTGCACTGGAGTTTTTTCAGTCCATAAGAGCAGTTTTTCTCACCACTTCTGTAAATAACTCCCTCTACCCCATAATGTGCAGTCAGAAAAACCTCCTATGCATATTCTAAGGATGCACCTCAGCAGTTTTGGCATCTCCCACACTGCAATCTCTCTGCTCAAGGATACCTGTGAAACTACACCAACCAGACAAGGAACAAAATCTTCCCAGTGCTACAATGAACTGAACCACTGCCTTTGGAAAGAACAAGGGGTCAATATTTAATGCAGAGATTGAAGAGACACAGCTTCCATCAGGAATTTTGGTATGGTTTCCAAAACTCTGCCTGCATGCAAACACGTTGAAGCAGCACACCAAACAAGCTAAAAGGCACCAATCCAGAGCTTTGCACCTTTCATTTCTGGAATTAAGTACAACCAAGCAAACCCAACACATTACAGCTTTGCACATTAATGATTGTAGGAGCTTAACAGGCCAAGGAGGCATCGGTGTCCTAACCCACTCACCCGTGCAAGCTGAGCATGAGTCAACAACTACTAACAGTTCCACAGAGTTGTAGCAAAGAGATGAATGTTTTCACGATGCACTGTGTGAGTTAACCTCTGTTCAGAGGAAATGTTGCCTAGAGAATAGATGGAAGTGCAAACAATAGAATACAAAAAGCAGTGAAGACAGGCTGAGGAGACACTGTTCATGTGTTAAAGCACCAAGACTGATAGGAAAGTGAAGTGTGCAAGTGATACTGAACGATGCAATGAGGATGAACAGACATTGGAGCTGGCAGAGCTCTAAGCCCAGCAGTGGCTGTTTTATGCACCACAACATTGCCTTGGCTGTCTCCACAGGGAATGATGGTTCTCATTCTGTTCTGTCACCACAGAAGATGTTGCCATTAGTGTTCCTTTGGAGTTTCCTGTATGGCATGGCCAACCACAGGACCTAGGTCCCAACTACATACAACACTGACTTTAGAAGAGAGCACATGCAGAGGCTGGAGGCAGCAGATAATATCTGAAGCTTTCTAGTTCCTTTCTGTTTGTCTTGTTTTGTTGAACAGGGCACTACTGTGCCTAGTTAATGCGGGCTGGTGGATGCATTTGTATGCAATCAGAAAGAAATAGTTTGTGAAGGACCTCTAGAGGTCATTTAGTGCTGCCTCTTACCTAAAGACAAATTTCAAGGGTAGATCAAATTGCTCTGGGCCTCCTCCAGACAAGCATCGAGGAATGCCTGCTCCCTTTAGGAGAGAGATGCCAAGCACAGTAACAAAGATAGCAGTGCAGAAGCTTAACCAGCCAGGGAGCAGTGCCACACTGCTCAAGTGAGAGAAGCTAACCAGGACCAACAAAGCCTATGGTGAGGCATAGCTGTGATGGAACTGGAGACAAGTACACCTATGGCATTGATCAGAAAGGAACAGAAGACCCAGGCCTCCTTAAACAGAGCTGAGTCCAGTGGCTGAAAGTGTGCAGGTAGAAATGTCTCAGATGGGGCTGGTCACTGCAATTTAGACCTATTAGTGCACTCAGGGTCCTGACAGCAAGCTTCAGATATCACTAAGGGTGGAGAAGGATTGCAAGAAACACCTTTCTTTGCTAAGGTTTTTCATGAATGTATTCTTCATGAACAATGATGCTAAACTAGAATAAGACTACTCTCTAAACCAAGAGAAATTCCAGCTATGCTGCTTCTAACAGAGGAATCTGAGGTCTCAAATGAAATTAACCTAATGTGGTCTTTTCAACAACCCTGCTGGACAATACAGCAACTTTATATGGCATTCCTGAAGTATAAACATGCCACCTGGATACCTTGCATTTATTTCCTCCTAAACTTCTAATCATTGACTTTCAGTACTGGTCCTTGGAATAATCAGATACTCTTACATTTGGTGAGTTTCTCAGCTAGTGATTCCTTTCTGTCTGCCTGCTGCTTCTTCCACTTTGGAAACTTCCTCTGTTGACCAGTCTCAGCTACTGTCCAGAAAGGCAGAACCCCTATTCGAGCTTCCAGTGGCAGAGAGCTCTATGTGAAACGCACTGCACGGACTAAGCCCACACACATTTCCACTTTCCTGTTTAATCCATCTGACCTTCTCCACCAACCAGACAATAGGCACGAGTGTAAGAAATGCTGCCATCTGTCACAGCACTTGTGGAGTTTACTCAGCTTCGAGAACTAGAATGCACCATAAACTATCGCCCTGTAAACTAGTGACAGGATAGAGCAGCCCAGCTTAGTCTGAGGATTTCTTGGGGGTGCGGCAGCGGAGGGGGGAGCACTGAGCACCCCCAACCCACTTCTGTTGACAACAGGAATGCCTTCCTGGAGGTCCTTCTGGCTGTACCTGGTTTGGTTGGGGTGTATTTGCTTCAGTCAGGGTGTACCTGGTCCAGCCGAGGTGTACCTAGTTCATCCGGGACAGTAGCTGGTTCAGTCAGGGTGTATCTGGTTCCGTCGGGGCTGTACCTGCTGTGCTCCCATCCTGCCGAGCAGCCGTCTTGCCCCTGTCTCTCGCTTGGCAGCGGCGGCGGCAGCCGGGGGCGGGGGCGGGCGGCGGCCAGCCCCGAGCCACCGCCCCCCGCCGCGTGAGGAAATGGCGTTCACGTGAGGGCGGCGGCAGCGCTGCGCTCACCCTGCCGCTGCCCGGAGAGCAGGCGCCGGCGGGTCCTCGGGACGTCCGCGCCATGCCGACCAGCTTCACGGTGGTGCCGGTGGAGGCGCAGGGCGAGGAGCGGGATGGGCGGCATCAGGAGGAAGAGCAGGAAGAGGACGAGAAGGAGCGGGGCTCCGGTGAGAGAGAGGGGAGCGGGGGTCAGCGCCTGGGGGCAGTACCGGCGCTTTGTGTGGCGGAGCGGGGCTGCCGCGGGGGAATGGCTCGCCTGGCCTCTCCAGCCGGCGCAGGGCGCTTGCGGAGGGGCCGCGTCGCTTCTCTGTGGCGGTCGCCGCCGGGTTTACCTGTCCAGGTGGAAAAGTGCGCTTTGGGAGAGGGCGAGAGTCCGGCGCCGGGAGCGGGCAAAGGCTTGTTTCGCTTTGCTTCTGTGAGGCGGCCCGACGGGCGGGAGGAGGAAGTGCTCCTGCGGCAGGGGGAGCTGAGCAGCCCTGAGGCGGGCGCGGCGGCGTGGGGGGCCCCCGCTGGCTGCCAGAGCGGCCGCAAGCGATGCCCCCGGCGGTGCCGAAGGCGAGTGTGCGGACCACGGAGTCACAGAGTTGTCTGATTGGGACAGAGCTTTGAGGGTATCATAGAATCATAGAATGGTAAGGTTGGAAGGGACCNACCTATGGACCCTATCGAGTCCAACCCTTAAGCTCTGTTTGAAAGCGGGTTCCTGTCTCCGCTCACTGGACAAACAGGGCATAGGGAAGATTTCGGACTGGCGAGGAGAACTTCGGCTGCTCCAGGTTCTTGGTCGTGTGTTTTTGCACCAGCCGTCTAGGCTTGGGCGCAGTAAGCGTTCGCTACCTGGCGGCGTGGTATGGTGTGCCTCGCCCCTGGGAGCCTCCCACGGAGCAGGATGGAGCCTGGTCGCGGCGGACAGGGGTCTGATGAGGGCAGCGTCTTCTGCGGCGGCTGGAGCGGTGTGCTTGCCAGCGGCGGCAGGGGGTGACTGCTGTTCGTCCTCGGATGATAAGGCTACCCCTTAGAAAAGTAGCGATCGCTGCCGCTGTGGCTCAGCAGCCTCTAACACTTCCTCTTTCTGAAGCGTGCTGCAGCGGCAAGACCAAGTATGGTGTGGGAAGCGCCACGGGCGCTCGGAGCTAGCAGGATCCTGCACGTTATCTTAGGCTCGGTCTAACAGTCAATACCCTGAATGCCGGTGTTTTGGGTTTTTTTTCAAATGTTGGGGGGAATCGCAGGTGAAAAGATGGGGTTTTGCAAGAGGCAGTTCCTCCTAATGGCGGCTTCTCCTATTTGTGGTAAAGATCACAAATAAAGTAAGGCTATGACTGTGCAGTGTGGGATGTGAATGCAAAGAGATGAAAACAAACGTTTGACCAACTTAATATGCTTACTTTTTTTTTTTTTTTTTTTTTTTTTTTTTACTTTTGCCTAAAGATTCTGTGGGAGGATGATCCAGTAAGATGCCAGTCTGGCAAAGTTGGATTGTGTTGTCCTGGAGCTTTCTCCCCCTCAAACCTCTGCCTAGCCATGAAATTTATATGCTACACGTGGTTGCATTTCCTTTGGTATATTCAATCCGTGAGCAAGCGTTCTACTAACTGCTCCTTTTTTTCCCAAACTCAAGGAAATGGAAAAGAACCCAAACCAGTATGAACTCTGTGGCAAGAGTTTGTTTCCTGTAGTGGTGTGTAAGCGCAGTGTTACTCTGGATGCTTTTTCTTACTGTAGAAGAGCTGGCTAGTCAAAGGCATGGCATCTCAAAATACTGACCATACACACAGGCATAGTTAGGAATTGTTAATTCATGTGGCTCTATGAAGCTTCTGGAGGGCTTGAAAATCTTGGGAGGGTGAGAAGAGTGGAACTGACACTCTTGTAGTGGCTTATTTTTGACCTTTGGGGTTGCAGTTCAGAAAAAAGCCCAACCAACCAAAAGCCAACAAAAAACTTTCCATTCAATTAAGTAGAGCTTAAGTGGACTCGTGGTGACATTTGCAAAATGCATTGAAGTCTTGTGGATCTATGTCGTTTGGGCAAGTGAATTTGTGTATGGCAAATGAATTTGTGTAATGTGCTTGTGACATGGGGAGTAGAGAGGAAAACCCTGAAAAAAGAAGGCATTGACTTGAAGATACAGTCAAAGAACTTCAATTTCACTAAGAAATTAAATACTGTGCTTAGATATAGAGGTTGGGAAGTGAAAAACATGCTTTAATGTTGCCTGGGGTATTATTTGGATGTTTGTGGTATGTAAACCTGTAATGCTTAGAATATGTAGTGCAATAATTTTCATTGACTCATTCTTCTGAAGAATTCTAGAATATTAGTACAGCTAAAGGCTGTTGTAGTTAAACACATCCTAAAACTTGATACTCAAAGGGCAAGTGGTTGCCTTTCTCCCTGCTTTTAGCCTTGCTGAGAAGGCTGGTAGTGAGTAAAGCGTTTCCTTGGCTGCTCTCCCCCACATCCGTGTGTTCCTTCCTTTTTCCTGTCATTGACGCTAGTGCTCATCAGGCACTTGGCTGGGCTGGTTCAGCTGAATTGGCAGAAAGCTAAACCGCGGAGGGAAATGCATGCCTTCCCTGTTTGGGAGTTGAAGGTGAGTGCTGCAGAAAAGCCTGAGGATGACTAAAGTTGTCAGGGTGGGAGTGGTGTAAAGCTTAGTGCAAATACGGCAGTAAGAAGAGAATGAGAACTTCTCCTTGGGCTCATCCTCTCAACATTTAATTTTGTTCAAAATTTTCAAGCATCTAGGGTTTTATTAGTTGAGAATTGTTTGACTTAAAACTCAAGCCAGGCAATTGTTTTGGAATTTCCTTGAGTGCACTAGTACCTTGCTTACCCAACAAGTATCCCCCACCAAAGTCACAGCACTACTTTGAAAGGAAGCAGACTCTAGGCTGTGTAGCCATTATTAGGTCACCAGTAAAGTAGTTCTGGTATCTTGTTAGTGAAGCACTTAGCAGTTGTTCTGTGTATTTATCCTCTTTCCCACACTTGTGTCTGGTACTCACCTGTGTCATAATGGAGTACACTGCTATACTCCTACTCCGTGCCCTTCACTCCATCATAATCATGTGAAGCTCTGTAGTCCTGTATTTTCTGCTTATACAGCACCCTCACGTTTGTGCAGGAGACTTGGGTGAGTGCCTCTTTGGCTGGCCAGAGCAGTACTGGGCAGTGAGGGGAGACAGTGGAAATTAATGCTTGGACTGAACAATGCAGCATGTTGTTTCAAAGAAACACCAACTAGCAAAATGCCTAAGTCCCTATGCAGAAGCATGTGTGCTTGTCCTGGTTTGAGGCTAATTGGAATATTTTAATGAAAAAAAAATAGATTATAGGCTGTGAAACACTGCTCATGTCTGCTTCACTCATAGGCTTGCTGAGATGGATAAGAACAAGGACACAAATATAGATAGAGTCTCACTCTCTGGTGTGTCTTCTCCTCTTTGCTGAGTAACCTAATTAACCATTCTGCATCTAATCTACCTTGCTAAGCCTCCAAACTCATCTTGCATGTAAGGCAGACCCTGGGGTAAGGCAGAGGGGTGGGAAGAAGGTGGAAGGGTGGTTGGGAGCCCCTCCTGGGGACTCTGATTGCTGGGAGGGGGACTGTGTTTCTGTATTGCCTTTAACTTGTCTATGTCTGTAACTATTCCTGTCTGTTGTGTGTATCTCTGCTTGTACATTGTGCTGAGCTGTAAACAGAGCTTCAGTCCTTAACTTCCAGCTGGCTGAGTCTAGTCTGGGTGGTTTTGCAAAGAGTGGGTGGGCAGGGAACTCCCAAACTGTCACAGTGCTTGCGTATGTTAATGTGCTTGTAATAAACTACAAGGGAAGGGTACTAAGGAAATAGCAGCTAGTTAAAGGAGAAGGAAACAGGAGCCTGTTGCAGGCAGTCATGAGTAAAGTTTTATGAGAAATTGTACCTTTGGTTTGTGTCAGGGTTTTTTTCCTGTCTTTTTTTTCTTCACACATTAGTAGTGACTGTCTTGTTAGACAGGTAGACCTGTAAGACTAAGCAAAGTTTGTCAAAGCCCTATTTCATTAGCAGCTCTGCATGCTAGGAGTTTCAAAGCAGAGCTAGTATTTCTAGCATCCTGTAGCAGTATTTTCCTAGCCTCAACTGTGTGTTATTCAGAAAGCAAGGCAGGTCTGTGTGCATGTTTTATATATATGTATGTGTGTGTCACATATAGAATCATAGAATGGTAAGGTTGGAAGGGACCTCAAAGCTCATCCAGTTCCAACCCCCTGCCATAGGCAGGGACACCTCCCACTAGCACAGGTCACTCAAGGCCTCCTCCAACCTTGCCCCGAACACTTTCAGGGAGGGAGCAGCCACAACCTCCCTGGGCAACCTGTGCCAGTGTCTCACCA
>VWZE01023905.1:489032-567334 GCA_013396675.1 Eubucco bourcierii
CTGTCCTCACAGCAGAGCTGCTGCAGCCCTCTCAGCATCTTGGTGGCCTCCTCTGGACCCACTCCAACACTTCCATGTCCTTCCTGTGCTGGGGGCTCCAGAACTGCACACAGGACTGCAGGTGGGGTCTGAGGAGAGCAGAGCAAAGGGGCACAATCCCCTCCCTTGCCCTGCTGCCCACACTGCTCTTGCTGCAGCCCAGCACACAGTTGCTGTCTGGGCTGCACTCACACTGCAGCCTCAGGTTGAGCTTTTCATCACCCCAGACCCTCAGGGCTACTCTCAGCCATTCCCCACCCAGCCTGGAGCTGTGCTTGGGATTGTGCCTACCCAGGTGCAGGACCTTACACTTGGCCTTGTTGAATGTCATGAGATTGGCCTGGGCACAGCTCTGCAGCCTGTCCAGGTAATGCAGTGTGGGAGTGGAGAGTGATTCCTGCTGCAGTTGCACACATCTGACATTTGCTCACAGGCACGGGAGTTACAGGGATTTCCTTTACTCTGGCAGGTGTTGGCTGTCAGTTCCTGATGTATGCCAAGCTCTACCAAGGTGCCCCTGTGTTTAATGTAGCTACACCTGTCAGAGCTGCAAGGGAAATGGGCAGTTAAGAAGGCAGTTAAGGACAATTAAGTAACTTCACTGTGGACAAGTGGGCATTTAGCCTTTTATAGTGTTTGAACATTTCTTTTATGCCGTTGTAGTTTTGACCTTTTTCTGAGCAGGAGAAGATCTTATTGCTTGAATTTTATTTTTTTTTAAACTTAATCGTGTTAATATCATCTGAATGAAATGCTCTTACTGCACTTACTGTGTAAGCACTAAATGTAAATAACTCTACCCATAGAATGACTTTAAAGTAGACTATTCCAGGAGAAAGAAACATCAAATATAGTAATATCAGCCTTCAGAGTTTCAACTTCTCTAGTTCTGTAATGCAAATATTAATAGTATCAGCTCTCAGAATTTTAACTTCTAGTTCTGTAAGGCAAACATTAATGACATTTTTTCATCTCTTACTACTTTTTTTTTTTTTTGGTGATAATGCTTTTGCAGCCATCATAATACTGTGAGGAAGTGCCTTCAGGTATAACTAATTTTAACTGGCTTTCATAACTAATTTGCTTGTAATATTTCGTTATCTTTGGCCCCTGTGGCAGGGGGCTGGAACTAGATGATTTTTGAGGTCACTTCCAACCTTACCATTCTGTGATCTTGAAATTATAAGGTAACTGTTGTAGCATTAAAAGGTCACAGCTAAGCATTGTAAAGTCTGCCTTTGATAAGAGCAATTGTTGCTGTGTGGCAGATCTTCACCTAGCTGCTGCTGGGGAAAGGTTTTCCTATTCTCTCCAGTGCTACTTGCTCATGAAATGGTTTAGAAGCTTAATTGGCAGGAAAGCAGCTGTGACAGGGGAAAAAAAAGTTATTTAAAAAAAAAATAGTTATTTTAAGAGGCTTTATTTCCTTGAATCATCTCATTGCAGAACAGCATTGTTCCACCTCCACTTGAACTTGGAAAGCCCCCACTCTTGGCAGCAGCGACCTGATTCCTTTTCCATGTATCTTTGAACTGTGTTGTTGCTTTACTTTTAAAAATAGTTACTAATTTATGAGGGGTGAAACTATTACTGCTCTTTTTTTATTTGCAGTAGAACAATGAGCTGTACTAGTGGGAGGTGTCCCTGCCTATGGCAGGGGGTTGGAACTAGATGATCTTTGAGGTCCCTTCCAACATTACCATTCTATGATTCTCTTAAGTTGCCTGACATGGCTCTTGTGTCAGTCAGAGCTGGTTCCTAGGCAGGCTGTCTGTAGGATGGAACTGCTGCTGGCCAAAGGTGACCCCGTTGCTGATGTTGGTAAGAAAGGTGCCTGCTGAAGAGGCCTTGGGGGGGTTGATTGACAGCCAGCTGAGCATCAACCAGTGTGTACCCAGGTGGCTAAGAAGGTTAAGGGCATCCTGGCCTGGATCAGAAATAGTGTGACCAGCAGGACCAGGGAAGTGCTCATGCCCATGTACTCATCACTGGTGAGGCCACACCTTGAATACTGGGTTCAGTTTTAGGTCCCTCACTGCAAGAAGGACATTGAGGTGTGGGAGCATGGCCAGAGATGAGCATTGAAGCATCTTGAGGGCAGGTGTGGTGAGGTGCAGTGAAGGGACCTGAGGTTGTTTGGCCTGGAGAAGAGGAGGCGGAGGGGAGACCTCATTGCTCTCTGCAACTCCCTGAAAGGAGATTGGAGTGAGATGGTCTCTTTCAAGTGTCAGGTAATAGGACAGGGGGGAACAGCCTGAAATTGCACTAGGGGAGGTTTAGGTCAGATACTAGGAAAAATTTCTTTCCTGTGAGAGTGGTCAGGCATTGGAACAGGCTACTCAGGGTGGTGGTGGAGTCTCCATCCCTGGAGGTATCCAAGAAATGTGCGGACATGGCACTTGGGCACATGGTTTAATGACCATGGTGGTGTTAGGCTGGTGGCTGGACTCAATGTTCTTAGAGGTCTTTTCCAACAAAAAGAGTTCTGTGATCCTATGGAATGAAAAACTTGTTCTGTTTTTTTGTCTTCTGACAAGGAACACACAAGCATGGAACTTCAAAACTGAAAGCATCTTCCTACAAGTTTACTTATGAAAGAGAAAAAAAGCTTCTGGCAGGTGAATTCTGGACTTGAATATTTCTCTTCTTGCATATTTTTCTTCTAGCTTCAGAAGAGGAAAGTTTAGAACATCTTTGAAAATGTCAGAGCTTCACTTGGTTACCAGTAGAATGAGATAAGCAACATGGTTAGTGGCACTGACTAGAGACCAGTCCTGTTGCTATCACTCTAGTGGCCTTTCTTCATTTATGGGACCCCTGCTGAGGACTTGCACCAAGACCCTTTATTTTGTGAAGGAGGAACAAGAAGTGGTCCCTGGGGGAGGGGGAAATTAGACTCCAAATGGAGAGGTACAGGAGGCAGGCTGTTTTTTTGCACCATTAGTAAATTAAAGCAGCTGTCAAGCTACAGCACTGGTTGATGTGGGGAAAGCAACTGATGGCATTTGCTTGGATTTGTGCAAGGCATTTGACACTGTCCCACATGACATCCTTGTGCCTAGGATGGAGAAGTATGGATTTGATGCATGTACCACTTGATGGATTAAGGAACTGGCTAGAAGGTTGCACTCAAGGAGTTGTGGTTAATGGCTCAGTGTCAGTGTGGAGTTCCTCAGGGGTCTGTTCTGGGTCCAGTGCTCTTCAACATCTTTGTCAGGAACATGGACAGTGACAATGAGTGCACCCTCAGCAGGTTTGCTCACTACAAGCTGTGTGGTGCAGTGGACTCGCCTGAGGCTGGGGATACCATCCAAAGGGACCTTGGCAGGCTAGAGAAATGGGCCAGTGCCAGCTGCATGAGGTTCAACAAGTCAAAGTGCAAGGTCCTACACCTGGGCCAGGCCAGTCCCAGGCACTAATACAAGCTGGGGACAGTGGGCTGAGAGTAGCCCTGAAGAGAAGGGCTTGGTGGTGTTGATTTGATTAGAAGCTCAGCATGATTCAGGAGCACACTTGTGCAGCCCAGAAGGGAAGTTGTATCCTGGGATGCATCAGCAAATCCAGAGAGTTGGTTCTCCTCCTTGGCTCTGCCCTTGTGGGACTCTGCCTCAAATACTTGCCCCACTGTAAGAGAGACACAGCTCCGTTGTGGCAAGTCCAGAGAAGGGCCACAAATATGATCTAGGGGACAGAACAAGGGGGGAATGGCCTCAAGCTGAGGCTGGGGAGGTTTAGATTGGACATTAGGAAAAAGTTTTCCATGGAGAGAGTGGTCAGGAACCTGAATGAGCTGCCCAGGGAGGTGATGGAGTCACCCACCCTGGCTGTGTTTAAGGGTGGTTTGGGTGTGGTGCTTAGGGATAATGGTTTAAGGTGAATCTTGTAGAGCAGGGTTCTAGGTTGGACTTGTGACCCTGAGGGGCTTTGCCAGCCTGCATGTTTCTGTGATTCTGTGCATTGGTGTGTTCTAAACAGTAAGGTCCTCTTGACCAGAATTGAAGAAATGTGTGAAGTTTTTAAGGCTGGTGTAGAATGTGTGAAATAATGCACATAGTAAAAAGCAGTGATGCATCTAAACAGCAAGAGAATTAACAAATTATGCAGCCAGTCTTACAGAGGACTCCTTTACAATTTCAGAGTACCTCGTTTTTAAAAAGAGTGCTTGCAAGGTGTGATGGTTTGGGAGTTCCCTGCCCCCCCCCCCCCCCCTATGTAAAATCCCCCAGACTAGACTCAGCCAGCTGGAACTTAAGGACTGAAACTCTATTTACAGCTCAGCACAATGTACAAGCAGAGATAGTTACAGACATAGACAAGTGAAAGGTAATACGGAAACACAATCCCCCTCCCAGCAATCAAGAGTGCCCAACAGGGGCTCCCAACCACTCTTCCACCTTCTTCCCACAAGGTGAGGTGTGCAAGGTGAGTTAGGAGGATGGGCAAGGGGGTTTAGAAGCAGAGTGATGAGTTGGGTTATGCAGCAGACACAGCAGCTCCCAGAGAGACACAGACTCTCTCTCTTAACTATCTTTGTATCCTTGTTTTTATCCATCTCAGCAAGCCTATGAGTGAAGCAGACATCACCACTGTTTGCTTTTCACAGCCTGTAATCTAATTCTTTTCATAAAAATATTCCAGTTAGCCTCAAACCAGCACACAAGGTACCCAGAATGTGATCTGCTGCATCTCAAGTGCCGTTTAATACGAGCTCTTCCTATGGGAGGTCAGTGCTTAGTAACTGTACCAGCTGGTTGCCTTGCTTGAGATCTAACATGTACTCACTGCATAGAACTGGCTTTTTAGTAGCCCTTTGGAACGGGTTGATGCCGCTGGTTGATGTGTGCTGATCTGCGCAGTGGAATTATTTTTTTTCCATCAGCCTCACTTCAGGAAGCCTGGAAGTGTGTTTGTTGTGAGGAGAAGAGCTGTGGGATGTGCTGATACCACGCCCCTGCCCATTTCCCTAAGCACGGTGTTTATTGCTGGCGGAAATCCCCCGGCTTAATTCTCCTTAGCGAGCTCTGTGGCTGCCCTGTAGTTCGGCTGTGCCTTGTGCACGCTTCGCACCGCATGAAGCCCTAATGACTTGTTTCGGGATTAATCCAATACTAGTAAGAAACAGGATTTAAGGTCTTACACAAAGCTGGGAGGAAGCAACTGTCAGTTTGCTGCTTCAATTCTTGGTACGTGAAGAGTCAGCAGAGGGGAATGACTTGATTTATTGTTTTTCCCTTGATCATGAGTGAACACGATTATGAAGAGAGTGGGCAAAATCCAAGTGAGTCTCTTTAAAAGACAATAGTGTGGTTGTGATGTCTCAAATGCCAGGTTCTGTGCTTTCAGCTGTGTTACATAAAGAACTTGTACAGGGCTTTTGCTGTGTGTTTCTATTAGAAGTAGGCTGTGCTTGACTGTAGTAGTGGACTAAGTAAAGAAAACCTAAAATTTAGTGATGTTGACAAGGTGAGTGCTGGATGTGGTATTAAAACCCTCAATTATGTAAGGGAGTTTTACCAGGAGCTTAAGTACACCTTGTTCTGCTTTGCAAGTACAGAAATTGTACTAGCCATTGATAAAAATAATGCAAGAAAAGAGTGATGCAGTAAGTACACTTAGATACTTCTTTACTGGAAAAGAAAAAAAAAATAACATGCAACTTTGAGGTAGGTTGCACTGAAATCCACACCATGCAAAAGTTCAGAGGCAAGATGTGATCAAATGAGGTCGTTGGTGCCTTTCCATAATTTGAATTGAAGCAAGTAGTGGCTTTTGAAAGCTTGTGGTTGTTGGAAGTGTTCCTTTGTAGCTCTCTGAGAAGAAACTGAGAAATAAGAATTTAAGATTGTCTGAATCTTCTTTAGCTTGCTTGTTAGAAGTGTTCCTTTGTAGCTCTCTGAGAAGAAACTGAGAAATAAGAATTTAAGATTGTCTGAATCTTCTTTAGCTTGCTTGTTAGAAGTGTTCCTTTGTAGCTCTCTGAGAAGAAACTGAGAAATAAGATTCTAAGATTGCCTGAATCTTCTGTAGTTTGCCTGCCAATCAAAAATTTGAACATGTAGGCAATAGGGTAGGGTGTCCCTGCCCATGGCAGGGGGTTTGGAACTAGATAGCTGTTGTGGTCCTTCCCAACCCTGATTGATTCTGTGAAATAAATACACTTGATAGATAAGTTTTTGCTACAGGCATCTCTTACTAGATGTGACACTTAGGTACATCAGTTCTGATCAAGTTTTAAGCTTTACATCTTTTAGCCTTCAACTTATTTACATTAGCACTAAATGCTTCCTTAGCTTTGTTCAAGATACCTTTGTATCTCCAGAATCTCAGTTTGGGGTGAGGTATTCTTAATGTGACCAAATGCTAATGTAAAGCATATAAAGAGAGTCTGGGTCTATAATTTAGATGTTCAGCTCTTACAGCAGGACAGGAAATGCAGATGCTGGTTCTTTTGGACAGAGTGTGCTTGGACACAAGGCAAATGTGAGCATTTCTTGAACAGTAACGGCAGATAGGTTGTGGGACAGCAAGGAAAGGATTTAGGGGTCAGACTGGAATAGAATGGTATGAGCTTTGTTTAATGCTGTGGTAAAGAGGGCTATCCTGATCCTTGGAGGAGAGGAGGTTGATTATACTTCTGTAAATAGCATGATTGAGACTTGTTAGGAGGCTGCATTTGGTTTGTGAAGATGGAAATACCTTTTGTTGTTGCTTGCTGCGTAACTTCAACTGGAGAGAATGTTCCCATAAAAATTGTTAGAAAAACGTTTTACAGACTTGACTGTAAAAGCTCACACTTTGATTGCCTTGTGTTGGGCTTGAAGGGAGCACTGCAGCAGCAGGTGGGGTTTTGGTCCTATGCCATAAGAGAGAGGAAGGATGCCACAGTCCAGCCCAGGGAAGAGTTTGGGTTGTTTAGTTTGGGTTTTGTTTGGTTTTTTGTCTTCTGGCTCTCTCAATGTCATTGGTGGTCCAAAACACTGATTTTTTTGTCTGTAAGCCCTTATAACTTGGCTGACTTTCAGAAACCAAGCAACAGTGAGCATAGATTTTTGGAGTACTTCAATTGCAGAAGCTTTACTGTGAGTTCCAGAAGGTATGTGCAGCTCAGAGCAATGTCTAAAACTACATTAGAAGTTAATGTGGTGTTTGGGTTTTGTTTTTTTTTTAGGGTATGTTTAACACACCTCCACACCCAGGAAGAGTTTGCATTGACAGTTTCAAAGAAGCCTGAGGGAAAGACAATTTCCTTGTCAAGCCTTGCAAGAGGCTGCCCAGAAAAGTGACTGAGTCACCTGCCTGGAGGCATTTAAAAGATACAGTGCTGAGGGTCTTTTGGTCATGGTCTTGCTAGTGTTGGGTTAATGTCTGAACTTGGAATCGTTTAGGTTGAAAAAGACCTCTAAGGTCAATAGAAGTCAAGGGAATAGGGTTAAAACCCAAAGCTGTACACAGCCTGAGATGTGCTAGTGGAATGCAGTACCTGCATGTTCTGTGTTGCCTTAGGGGAAGCAACTGGACTAGTTTGGGTGTGGTCTTTTCCTGTTTACTGCACTGCACCTGAGGTGCCAGAGATGATGTTTGCAGCATTTGTGAAAAGCATAAGTCCTGTCTATTAAGTTCTGCTTTATCTAATAAATCATAGAATCAACCAGGTTGGAGGAGACCTCCAAGCTCATCCAACCCAACCTAGCACACAGTCCCAGCCAATCAACCAGACCATGGCACTAAATGCCCCAACCAGGCTTTGCTTCAACACCTCCAGAGATGGTGACTCCACCACCTCCCTGGGCAGCCCATTCCAATGTCACTCTCTCTGTCAAGACCTTCCTCCTAACATCCAACCTAGACCTCCCCTGGCACAACAAAACAAACCAACTCCAGTTTTCTCTCTCTTGAAATGTAATGAGGGGGGAAAATCATGTTACCAACTCTTCAGTACTGTAGCTGCTGCTAACATGCCATTTGAGTGATGTAACAGTGTGCTAAGATTTATTCCTCTCTGCCCCCTCCTTATATTTTAGTGTATCTGTATAGGCATAGGCTGTGTCCCCTCGTTGTGTCCCTGGGTGCCTGGCAGCAGAGCCCAACCCCAGCTGGCTACAACCTCCCTTCAGGTAGCTGCAGAGAGCAATGAGCTCTGCCCTGAGCCTCCTCTTCTGCAGGCTGCACACCCCCAGCTCCCTCAGCCTCTCCTCACAGGGCTGTGCTCCAGGCCCCTCCCCAGCCTTGCTGCCCTTCTCTGGACACCTTCCAGCACCTCAACATCTCTCTTGAATTGAGGGGCCCAGAACTGGACACAGCACTCAAGGTGTGTCCTGAGCAGTGCTGAGCACAGGGGCACAAGAACCTCCCTGCTCCTGCTGGCCACACTGCTCCTGATCCAGGCCAGGATGCCATTGGCTCTCCTGCCCACCTGGGCACACTGCTGGCTCATGTTCAGCTCCTCTCTACCAGCACCCCCAGGTCCCTCTCTGCCTGGCTGCTCTCCAGCCACTCTGTCCCCAGCCTGTAGCACTGCTTGGGGTTGTTGTGGCCAAAGTGCAGAACCCTGCACTTAGCCTTGTTGAGTCTCATCCCATTGGCCTCTGCCCACCCATCCAGCCTGTCCAGGTCCCTCTGCAGAGCCCTGTTACCTTTACATTTTAATGAGATTTGTGCTTGGATGAAGAGTAGAGTAAGTCTAGCATGTTGTGAAGGAGGGCCCACAACCTTTGCACAAGAGTTCCTTTTACACTGTTTTTTCTATGTTCTTGCCTCAATTGCTAGAGATTTATTTTTTTTTTGAGGGGGGTCAAAGTAATGAAATGTTTGGGTGGTTGTTCTGGGTGGGTTTTGGTTGTGTGGGTTTCTGTGGTTCGTGGGGGGGTGTCATTTGTTAGAGCTCTTCCTGGGCAATAAGAAGGAAAACACAATTATTGAGTGCTATTAGGAAAAGTGGAAAGATAGAGAAGAGGGGAGAAATAAATATCTATATTAAAGATGAATAAGTAAAAGTGAGGAGGCAGAACACTACATGAAGCTTAGACTGTTAAAGTGAACTTCATTTCCTTAAATGTGGACGTTGGCTCTGTGTGTCTGTGACGGACACAGTGTTTGTCAGCCACCTCCCAGAATTAATCTAGAACCAGTTTTTAAACCAGCATTTCCTGACTTCTTCTCTTAATAGTGTGCCTTGGGGTGTTTAAGCTCTTGTTTCTAACTGTTGCACTTCTCTCCCTTAGGAGATGGGGTCGCCAGGGAGAGTAGTCCATTTATTAACAGCGCGGAGACGGACAGAGGAAACATGTATGAAGGGAAGAACATGGCTCTCTTTGAGGTAAGTTACATACCCCCAGCACACATTTCACCTTTGACTGAAGGGAAAGAATCACAGAATCAACCAGGCTGGAAGAGACCCCCAAGGACATCCAACCCAACCTAGCACCCAGCCCCAGCCAATCAACCAGACCATGGCACTAAGTGTCCCAGCCAGGCTTTGCTTCAACACCTCCAGGGATGGGGACTCCACCACCTCCCTGGGCAGCCCATTCCAATGCCAATCACTCTCTCTGCCAACAACTTCCTCCTAACATCCAGACTAGACCTCCCCTGGCACAGCTTGAGGCTGTGTCCTCTTGTTCTGTCCCTGGGTGCCTGGCAGCAGAGCCCAACCCCACCTGGCTACAGCCTCCCTTCAGGTAGCTGCAGACTGCAATGAGGTCTGCCCTGAGCCTCCTCTTCTGCAGGCTGCACACCCCCAGCTCCTTCAACCTCTCCTCACAGGGCTGTGCTCCAGGCCCCTCACCAGCCTTGGAGCCCTTCTCTGGACACATTCCAGTACTTCCCCTGGCACAGCAAAACAAACCCAACAAAGTTTTCTTTCTCTTGAAATGTAGTGGAGGGAAAAAATCATGTTAGCAACTCTTTCAATATTTTAGTTCCTGCTAACATGCCATTTCAGTGGATTTGAGTGATGCAAAAGTGTACTATGTTTGTTTTGGTTTTTTTTCCTTCCCTGCCCCCCTTGTATTTCAGTATATCTGTATGGTATGTGCTGATGTGAGGATCTGAAAGAAGATTTGTGTTTTAAAATCGTTAGGCCAGGGTCTAGAAACTGATAACCAGAAGGTGTTGAAAGGCAATTCTAGTAGGTTTTAACAAGGCAGCATCCAATTTAAAAAGGATTAGCAATTCTATTGTGTTGAACAGGGGAAGTTAAAGACCTTGTAAAGCAGTGGAATTAAACCCAGCTGGCAAGCCATGACTTAGTAGAAAGAGCTATGGCATGCTCTGCACTGTAACTTTCTGATCATAGAATGCTAAGGGGTTGGAAGGGACCTCCAGAGATTGAGCCTAACAACCCTGCAAAGCAGGATCACTTAGAGCAGGACACACAGCATGTCCAGATGGGTTTTGAAGATCTCTAGAGGAGACTCCATAGCCTCTCTGAGCAGCCTGCTCCAGGGCTCCATCACTCTCACAATAAAGAAGCTTTTTGTCATGTTGGAGTGGAATTTCCTGTGACTGAGTTTGTATCCATTGCCCCTTGTCCTATCACTGGGTGTCACTGAAAAGAGACTGGCTCCATACTCCTGACAGCCAGCCACCCTTCAGGTATTTGTAAACATGGATAAGGTCCCCTCTCAGCCTTCTCTTCTACAGACTCAGCAGCTCCAGGTCTCTGTCTTGCCTTGTAAGAGATGCTGCAGTTCCCTCATCATCCTCATAGCCCTCTGTGGAATACTCTCCAGTAGTTTTCTGTCCTCTCTGAACTGGGGAGTCCAGAGTTGTACACAATACTCCAAATATGGTCTCACTAGGGCAGAGCAGAGTGGGAGGAGAACCTCCTTCAACCTGCTGGACACTCTTCTTGATGCACCCAAGTGTACTCTTGGCCCTCTGACCTCAGGGGACGTTGCTGTCCCATGGATAACTTATCACCAAGACTCCAAGGTCCTTCTCTGTGAAGCTGCTCTGCAGCAGGTCAGCCCCTAAGCTGTGCTGGTGCACAGTGGTGTTCCTCCCCAGGTTGAACTTCATTATGCTTGTCTTTGCTCAGCTCTCCAGTCTGTCCAGATCCCATTCCATGGCAGCACAGCCCTCAGCCACTCCTCCCCGTTGGTGCTGTTGGCTAACTTGCTAAGGGTACTCTTAGCAGTGACTCCTGGGGAACTCCACTAGCTGCAGGTTTCCAACTAGGCTCTGCTGTTGGTCATGACCCTCTGGGCTCTGTTTAGCCAGCTCCCAACCCATCTCACCATCCATCCTTCTAAGCCACATTTCCTGAACTTTCCTACAAGAATGTTATGGGACACAGTGTCAATGACCTTGCTGAAGTCAGGGAAAACAACATCCACTGCTCTCCCTGCATCTACTCATTCAATAACAGTAGAAGGCTATCAGATTAGTCATGTGTGAGTTGCCCTTGATGAATCCATTCTGCTCCTAATGACCTTGTTTTCCTCTTGTGTGCTTAGCTCCAGAATGAGATGCACCATCACCTTTCCAGAGATGCATCCCAGAGCCCTGAGGGAATTGGCTGATGTGGCTGCTAAGTGATGTCTATGATATTTGATAAGTCTTGGCAGTCAGGTCAAGACCCTGATGCCTGGAAGGAAGGAAACATTTCCACCCATTTTTAAAGAGGGTAGCAGGGAGGACCCTGGAAACCAGCAACCTGTCAGCCTCACCTTTGTGCCTGAGAAGATCATGGAATGGCTCCTGCTAGGTGCCAGGCTAAGGCACGTTGAGGACAGGTGATTCAAGGCAGCCAGCAGGGCTTTACTAGGGGCAAATCCTGCTGACTTTCTTTGATAAAGTGACTACATCCCTGGACATGGGATGACCTGTGGGTATGATCTATCTGGACTTGTGCAAGGCTTTTGACACAGTCCCCCACAACACCCAACTGGCCAAGCTGGCTCCTGCAACACCTGTGTCAGGAGCTTGCCATCAATACACTGCAGGAACTGCCTGGATTTTGTCTGCCTAGCTGTGGGGGCCTTTGCTGCAACTATCTGAGTGATTGGAGTCACCCATAAGCACCAGACCATGTGACTTTGAGGCTACCACCAGCTGCCTGTAGAAGGCTTCATCATCTCCTCCTTTGTGGTCTTGTGGTCTGTAGTGAACACCCATGACAACAGCTCCCATTTTAGTCTGCCCCTTGATTCTTACTCATAAACTTTCAACATGTTCTTCATCCTCCCCCCAGGCAAAGCTCACTACATTCCAGTTGCTTACAGACACAAAGAGCATCACCACCACCTTACCTCCTGGTCTGTCTCTTCTAAACAGCACACAGCCATCCAGGACAGCATTCCAGTCGTGGGACCTCTCTCTCTGTGTCTCAGTGATTGCCATGAGATCATGACCCTGTGACTGATCACAGATTTGCAGCTCTTCCTCTTTGTTGCTCACACTGTGTGCCCTTCAGCTGGGCTGATGATCTGTCTGGGGAGAGAAGCTGTAATTCCTGCCTGACTGTTATCAGCCATCTTCAGGCCACTAACCTATCAACAAGCCAAGTGGGTTTGTTGCTGCACAGCTCTCCCACCTCAACTGAGATGCCAAACTGAAACAACAAACCCGTACCTGTGAGCACCAGTATGCCCTGTTGAGGCTTTTCTCTGGCAAGCCTGGTTTCATCCCCAACTCCCCTTCAAATCTAGTCTAAAGCTCTGCTTGTGAGCCCTGCTGATTCTTGTCCCAGGACCCTTTTCTCTGAGACAAGTGAACCCCATCTCTTGCTAGCAAAAGTTGCTACACTGGCACCAGCACCAACCCTCTGGGGCATCCAGCAGCACCAAGCACCCTGCCAGCACTTACCAAGTCCTCCTGCTCCTACCTTGGCAGAGAGTGGCTGAGCTCTGAGCATCAAGGGCCAGCACTAATTGGGTATCAGCAGCATGGAGAGCCCCGGGGTGAATTCAGCAGGTGAGTACAACCAATCTGAATACAGCCAGCTGTTGTATTCATCTGCTGACTCTCCTTGGCAAGACCCTCATCACTGCCTGCAATTGGTGGGGGAGAGGAGAACACTGCTTGCACTCCTTATCCCTTCACCAGCTGTCCCAAGGCCCTGAGGTTTCTCCTCATTGCCTGTAGACTTCTTCAGGTCATTACTACCTACTTGAAAAATTAGTAATGGACAGGAACCTGAGGCCTGAAGCAGGGTGGGGAAGTTTTTGCATTCTTGACCCCTGCCCCAGGGAGGCAGCAGATGTAAACATCTACTTTATAATGCATGCTCAATTCACTGAATGATTGGAATCACTTACAGAAAAAAGGAGAGCATATTGATGTGGTGTGCTGAAGTGCTGCTGTTGCAATGAAATGGTACTTCCAGTAAAGGTTAACATAAGTTCTTCTGCTCCAGCAGTTTCAACTACTCTTATGTTGCTTGCTGTTGGCTGGAAGCATCTTGCTTCTTGCTTTGTGTGCTTGACCACCTTGCTGCTGTGTTCTGCCCGACGTTTTTTCTCCTCTTAGGCTTCTCTCTTCTTCCTTTCAAATATCTTTGTCCAGGGGGACATGAACTTTCAGTTCCCTCTTTTTGCATGACCCAAATTGTGCATTTTTGCTACTTTTCACTAAATATTGGAGAAGGTTGTGCTGAGGGTCAAAGTAATGCTGGTCATGAATTCTCTGTCATTTATGTGGTCGCCTGGATACTTTCTGACAGACACTATGGTAATGGTCTTCAAGCTCTACTCCATCAAGCAGTGTCCAAAAATTCCTGCTGTTTGAACCAGCTGTTGTATTGCTCAGCATTGTTAAAATTACCATAGCTGCTCTTTGTCCATAATCTTCTTTCAGGATGTGCTTACATCAGTTGCTTGGAATAGTGGCTGACATTAAATCCATAGCTGTTATTGTCTGGAGTACTGTGTTCAGTTCTGGGCCCCCCAGTTCAAGAGGGACATAGAACTGCTGGAGAGAGTCCAGCACAGAACCACAAAGATGCTGAAGGGAATGGAACAGCTCTGTTAGGAGGAGAGCCTGAGGGAGCTGGGGCTGTGCTGCTGGGAGAGGAGCCTGAGAGGTGACCTCAGCAATGGTGAGTGCCAGGAGGCTGGAGCCAGGCTCTGCTGGGTGATGCCTGATGCCAGGACAAGGGGCAATGGGTGGAAGCTGAGGCATAGGAAGTTTCATTGAAACATGAGGAGGAATTTTTTCCCTGTGAGAGTGACAGAACCCTGGAACAGGCTGCCCAGGGGAGTTGTGGAGTCTCCCTCTCTGGAGATATTCAGACCCTACCTGGATGTGTTCCTGTGTGATCTGGTCTAGGAGATCCTGCTCTGGCAGGGAGTTGGACGGGCTGAGCTTTGGAGGTCCCTTGCAGCCTCTGCCATTCTGTGACTCTAATGATGACTCTCCTTCACATATTTCAGCTTCATATACTCTGTTGTTACAGTGCTGCCTTGAAAGCCTTTTAGTGACTTTTATCACCACTGCTGTAGTAGAGGTGAATCTTTTTGGTAGTGAACATGTTCCATAGTGTTTACTACAACGATGTTCTGGTGTTTTCAGCTGATGGGTTTAATGTTGGGTGGGTTTTTTTTTGGTGGGGGGGGAGGTTGCTGCTTGTTTTTTTGTACCAGCTGTTACTAGGTAACTGTGATTATCATGACCTAATGCCTCAGGGAGAGATGCCTTAGTCCATGCCTTTCTGTTTGCACTCCTGATCTCCTCTTCCTTCCACTATTTGAATTTGCATACTTGAATGAATTGTCTGGTTCAGCTTTGCTCAGGATGCTTTTATTGTCTTTCTCCTGGATCTTGTTTTGGCATGTTTTTGTTCTGTAGCAGGTATTTGGCTGAAGAAATTCTGTAAGTGGTATTATGTATGTGTGACTACATGGGATGTGCATGTGTGCCTGTGTTTTCAACAAGTTAATACACATTTTGCATGCTAGTTCTAAAGTAAGCCTGCATCAGGAGACTTCAGAGTGATCCCTGAGTGATCTGGTACCTGAGGGAATCATCTGAGGCCACTCTCTAGATCAAAGCAAGATGGTGGACTCAACTCTAAAGCCTGCATTGTCTCAAGAGCAGATTTTTATCTCCAAGAATGACCTTTTGCTGTACTTCCCATACAATATGCAACTTGCACAGCTAGAATGTAAGGCAGTGGGGAAAAAAATTTGAAAGGTATCCATGTGTTTTCTGGAAAAGATTTAGCACTCTGTTTGAAAACTGACTGCTATTTTGTCCTGGTGAGTTTTTGGGTTTTGGTGAATCAGGACTGACTTGTTGAGTGTGTGTGTATGTGAATATGATAAAATTGTGCCTTGTAAGAAGTTAATAAAAGCTACTTTCATAATCTCAACAGGAAGAAATGGACAGCAACCCCATGGTGTCATCTCTTCTCAATAAACTAGCAAACTACACTAACCTAACTCAAGGTGTGGTGGAACATGAAGCAGATGAAGACAGCAAACGAAAGGAAGTCAAGGTATCTAAACCTCTCAGAAGATATTGAGGCAGTGCTGGCCAGAAAGAGAAGCGTTTTTCAAACTAAAAAGAAAATATGTGGATGCCTAGGAACAGGAGCAAGTATAGTAATGCTGTGTTTGAGAAGTGGTGTCCCTCAGGGGTTAGTGCTGGCACCAGTGCTGTTTGACATCTTTGTCCATGCCATGGACAGAGGAATCAGTGCAGCCTCAGCAAGTGTGCAGATGGCACCAAACTGTGTGGCACAGTCACTTGCTAGAGGGCAGGGATCCATCCAGAGGGACCTGGACAGGCTGCAGAGCTGTGCCCAGGCCAACCTCATGACATTCAACAAGGCCAAGTGTAAGGCCCTGCACCTGGGTAGGCACAATCCCAAGCACAGCTCCAGGCTGGGTGGGGAATGGCTGAGAGCAGCCCTGAGGGTCTGGGGTGATGAAAAGCTCAACCTGAGGCTGCAGTGTGAGTGCAGCCCAGACAGCAACTGTGTGCTGGGCTGCAGCAAGAGCAGTGTGGGCAGCAGGGCAAGGGAGGGGATTGTGCCCCTTTGCTCTGCTCTCCTCAGACCCCACCTGGAGTCCTGTGTGCAGCTCTGGAGCCCCTAGCACAGGAAGGACATGGAAGTGTTGGAGCCAGTCCAGAGGAGGCCACCAAGATGCTGAGAGGGCTGCAGCAGCTCTGCTGTGAGGACAGGGGAAGGGATACCACTGCTGAGTGTTTATACTGAGCTGTGGCAAAAGGAGGAGGAGCACTTAAGAATGAGTGAAAGAAGCATAGCAGAAGAGTCAGATGGAAAAAAGGGTTCTTGAAAGTAAGGTTAGAACTGGAGCTCATTCCACTGAGAGGGAGATTTATGGTAGAAGTGTTTGTGTTAGAACTTGACTAATACAGGAAATTGGTAGCAGGACAATGGGCAGGGGTAAGAAATGGGAGTCTTAGTCATAGCCTGTCATAGGGATTTGCTTATCCTGCAATTGTTCATGTGTGGGGTGTTTGGTTCTGTTGGGTTGTTTTGTCTTGTGCTTGTTCTTTGTGAGGGTACAGCCTGAGATGTAAAAACCCCAAGACTTAACTTTAACTTAACTTAACTTAACTTTCCTTATTGTGATCCCTGTATTCCACCCAGCTGCTGTTTGTGCAGCAGTGTGAGCCCCTTTGGAGCCCATCAACCACATGGGCACCATGTCCTCACTCCTGCTTGACCTTGTCTGAGCACCATATGCTGGCCTCAAAACACAATTTCTGTGCCATGTGTCTTTTCAGTTCCATACCTGGAGTTAAGTGGTGGTTCAACAGTAGTCTGGCAGAGTGGTGTTTTTAGTAGCATAGCTGAGGCAGTGGCATTGATGCTGTACATGGATGTTGCCCAGGATGCAAACAGTAGACATAGTCTGGTGGCATTCTCTGATTCCTTGAAGTACTTTATGCTTTCTTAACAGTTTTAACCTCTAAAACACCAGTGCTTGCTTGCATTTTTTAATTGGCTGCCCTTTTTCACAACCTGAGTTGTCATTTATGAACTTCTGTCTCTGGAAACCTACTGAGTGTAGCTGTTGCTTCTGAGTTGAAGATTTCAATCCCTGATCTCAGAGTTGTAGGAGGCTGGGGTTTCAACCACAAAGCCTGAAGGTTTTTCTGTAGCTCTTGATCCATGGTGATCATCTGCAAACAAAAAGTACAAACAAACATCCCACGTTGTGGCAGGTTTGACAGCTCTTGCAAAACCAAGTTGTAGTCAGCTCTGTGTTTCTTCTGGCCTTGCCATGAGAAGTTGTCATCTTTTTGAACGCGCTCCTTAGAGCATTTTATGGACTGAGCAGCAAGGCAATTCGTGATCGACTTTTGGCAGGTTATATGTGACGTTTTCATTATGGCAGCAACCTCTCTTCAACAGTGGTCTCTAACTGATGCTTCAGGAGGAAGCTGGCAAAGCTTTATCATTAACAGGTCAAGTGGCATCCTACCCCTATTAATGTGTAATCTGTACTCCTGAGGATCAAGGAATCATAGACTGGTAAGGTTGGAAGGGACCTCAAAGATCATCTAGTTCCAACCCCCTGCCATAAGCAGGGACATCTCCCACACTAGCACAGGTCACTCAAGGCCTCCTCCAGCCTGGCCTTGAACACCTCCAGGGAGGTTGTGGAGCACAGAAGCACCCAATGTGATCTTCAATCACATTCTGTGCTTCTGTGCTCCACAACCTCCCTGGGCAACCTGTGCCAGTCTCTCACCACCCTCACTGCAAACAACTTCGTCCTAACATCCAGTTTCAATCTCCCCTCTGCCACTTCAAACCCATTCCCTTTGTCCTGTCATTACAAAACCTTGTCAGTAGTCCCTCCCCAGCCTTCCTGTAGGTCTCCTCAGATACTGGAAGGCTACTATAAATCCAATTATCACAAATAATTTTATGTCTTTCAAGGCAAAATATTTGCCTAGGAAATATTGGCACACTCAGGCTATCCTTGAGTTTCATTTGGCATTTGTTTGTGGAGTATTTGTGATAGGCATTTGCTTAAGGGAGTGCTCCTGGACTTAAATTTAGCTCAGAGTTGTTAATGTTCTGCCTTCATTTCCAGGTTCCACGTATGGGCACTTGTATTGGTGTGTACTTGCCCTGCTTGCAAAATATCTTGGGAGTCATCCTCTTCCTACGTTTGACCTGGATTGTGGGCACAGCTGGGGTTCTCGAGTCTTTCCTCATTGTGTTCATGTGTTGTGCTTGTGTAAGTTCAACTTCACTCTTGGCAAATCTCTGATAGAGCACTGCTGCAGCCTTCTCATGTGAGTGGCAGAGAAAGGTTTCAATCATCAGTGCAGCTGAGGTGCGTGGGAAACGTCCTTCTAGCCTCTTGGCAATCTCTTGAGTTGCAAGCTCTTGTAAAACCCACGTAATAAATACATCAAACTAAATCAGTGTTGTGGCAAATACTTCACTGTTTATGTTGAGATCTGCTTTCCAGAACCAAGTGAAATACAGGCTACAAATCAATCCACAGCATTATCTCCATGAATTAATACTTTATGATGTGAGACAAGAAGGACATTGTGTTGTTGTGACACTAATCAAGTGTTATTTCCTTGGAATAATGTGATGTTATTTTAAGTATATCCAGGGGTCTGTATTCTCTCAACTTGTCTTAAAGACCATCTCAGACTGAGTCTTGTACTAAAAATTCAGTGCTTGGTTTAAGTGGGTATTTCCAACCAGAGATGTGATCATTTTTGGTTGCTCTAATGAGTTATTTGGGAGGTGGAATAGTTTAAAAATCTGTCTTCCATTTGAACCCTTTTGTCTTCCCCTGTCTTTGGTGCTGTGTTCTGTCTTGTGGTGTTTTAAATTTCCTCCCTCTCATCTCTCCACAGACCATGCTAACAGCCATTTCCATGAGTGCAATAGCAACCAACGGTGTAGTTCCAGGTAAGGAAGAGTTTTACCCTGAATGGTGAATGGCCAAATGATGCAAGTGTAAAGCTGGGATAAAATTTACTCTAGACTGAGCTCTCAGAAGTAACATTTTTGTCAGGAACACATTTCCTCTTAACTGATGTATAAATGCCTTCTTAAGGTGAGATGCAATGTTTTGACCATACCACCTGGGAATTGTGAGCTGCAACCCATTTGCCATTTGAATGTATTTGATTCTGTTTGAGTGAAAGGTGTTGGAATTTGAACTAATGGAGATTGATGTTCATGCAAAGCACAATTTGTTGTCTTTTTGCATGCTTACAAATAAGACTGCTGCTTTGGTGGTTTGAAGCTAGTTACATTGCATTCTGCAAGAACAAAAGCCAGTCTACTGGCAGGAATCTTTTCCTACATGAGTACTCCCAAGTTCCACTCATCTCCCTAACTTTTCAGGATGAATAGATGAACTTGTTCCTTTTCAGTTGTGAAGTTGATTTCTTTTAGGTGCAAAAGTGGTTTAGTCTCTGCTCTCATCCTTTTTTGGTTTATTAGCTAATTCATTGGTAATGCCATTGTTCAGATGTTATGAGTTCAGAACAATAAACCTAATGAAGTTAAAATTCTCACTTTCTGAGCTTCCCCAGTTTAGTAAAGGTTTCAGGAACTGATGCATAAGTTGTTAGGCAAAAGTAAATGCTGCAGCTTGTACAGGATGTAGAATGACTGTTTCATGGATGCAGCATCTCACAGGAAACAGAAAATAGTTTCTAATTCACAGTCTCACAGTATCACCAGGGTTGGAAGAGACCTCAAAGCTCATCAAGTCCAACCCGTCACCAGAGACCTCCAGACCAGACCATGGCACCAAGTGCCACATCCAAACCTGCCTTGAACACCTCCAGGGACGCTGACTCCACCACCTCCCTGGGCAGCCCATTCCAGCAGTCAGTGACTCTCTCAGTCAAGAACTTTCTGCTCACCTCCAGCCTAAACTTCCTCTGGCATAGCTTGAGACTGTGTCCTCTTGTTCTGGTGCTGGTTGCCTGAGTTTCATTAATGATGAAACAGAGTTATTCTAATCACTGTCCAAGTAACTAAAATATTCTGCTCTTTCCCCTCCCTTCATAGTTCTAAAACTCATTGAAAAGGTTTTGCTTAGCATCTGGGTGTCACAAATCCTTTCAAGTTGGCAGTTCTTATGCTACACAGATTTTCATTTGCACTACTTTTTTTTGTGTGTGGTGCCAGTTTTTTTAGAGAAATGCTGCCTGAAGAAGTTCAAAAGCAGAAGTAGGAAGCTAGAATTAAGAGAGATCTTTTGAGCAGCAGAATCTTCTCTTGCTGCTGTATGCAAGAACATTATAATTAGTAAAAGAATTGGTAATGCTTAATACATTTTTGTTGATCTTTGTTCATGTTGAGAAGTCATTTCAGACTGCCCTCTTGTTGGAAGTGTATTTCTTACTTGTGTACTACTTTAGCTTGTGTATCTTTAGTTTAAAAAAATCACTTTATGTCTCCCCTCTCTTCCTTAGTTGCCATGAGGGAGACAAATACAAATTTAAGGAAAGATAAAGAGGGAACTAGAGAGGACTGTGGCAATTGTAGGCCTTGAGTAACCTGTACTAGTGGGAGGTGTCCCTGCATATGGCAGGGGGTTGGAACTAGATGGTCTTTGAGGTCCCTTCCAACCTTACCATTCTATGATTCTATGAATTCTAGGTAAAGAGATAAGTCTTTTGAAACTTAGAGCCTTGTTGAAAGGGAAGTGGTACAGTGAAACTGGAGGTGGGTGTCCTATGTCTCAGAGGTGATGCATTTGTATAGGAAGTACAAGCAAGGACAAGTGAACATGACACATGAGCAGAAAAGAAAAAGCAATCCTTCCCTAACACTCCTTAAATGGTGCTGAAAGATGTTCATAGTGAAAATGGTCATGGTTTCATACACAGAAAAAGAAAAGAATGCATATTAATGAGACAAATTCTGTTCTGTCCCCCTCTCAAAGAAATTACTCTTGAATTGTGTTATTGGATAGTTTCTAACCTCAAGCTGCTCACAGAAGGTTGATTCACATCTGTTTATACCTGCATATCCTTTTCTTAATTCACTTTTAGATTGTTTTAGATTTATTCAGCTTGTAGATCTCTTTGCTTGGTGTCTGTTTGGTTTCCCAGCCAATACACGTGGGGATGTTCTCTTTGGCATTGAGTGCAGTTCTGGAGTGAGTGTTTCAGTGGAGATGCATGCAGTAGTTACCCTTGATTGCTGATTGAGTGATTCACATTTTTGTTCTCCACTGCTGTCCTTCATCTAAAGAGCTGGGATCTCTTTGGTTTTGTTAAATTCACAGCTGGAGGCTCTTACTACATGATTTCAAGATCTTTAGGGCCAGAGTTTGGTGGAGCAGTGGGACTTTGTTTCTACTTGGGCACAACTTTTGCAGGAGCAATGTACATTCTTGGTACCATTGAAATTTTATTGGTAAGTACTAGTTTCTCTGAATGCTAAATGTATTTGGGTTGGTTTTGAGAGGTTGAGTAATGCATTTGGCCTAAAATATATTTTAATTTGATCTGTTAACATCTTTGAAGGCATTTTGATGCTAATGTTTCCAGTATGGTAGTATTTGCTCATGGCTATTTGAAAAGTGCAAAGAACTCTGATCAGCAGTACGAAAATAAATGCTGCATTGATGTAAGTTTGTTTTGCTTGGTTACCAAATTCTGTTTGCTTTCTGCATTTAATAATGTGTGCCAGGTACAATATATCTTGCACCTATTGAATACCAGATGTCCTAGAAATTATACCTGTACACCTACAGACTTGCAAGGAAAACTTAATTTTAGTATGATGTGCCTAAAGTTCCCTAATTAAAAGTACAGGACCAAGCTGGAGTTGAAAAATAAATGGGAAATATTTCAGCAGATTTTGCAGAAAACACCAGCAGATGGGCAGGTAGACTTGGGAGGTGTAGTGTTCAGGTTTAATTTGATGATCTGGTATGAGGAGTGGCAAATATCAGATGAAATAGTGCAGTCTCCAGTGAAACAACATGCTGGATTGCAGATGAAATCATAATCAACAGTGTCTGTTCTGGGGCCTCTGGAACTCCATTTGGGTTTTCTGTGAGTCAGTTATTTAGCTTGTTAAACATAGCTTATTTATAAATGAGTTTATTTGTATGACTTTATACAAATTCAGCTTATTTACAAACCCCATAATTTCTTCCTTATCTGCATGTGTTCATGGTGCAGTACAGCAGACTTCAACACTTGATCTCTACATTACTACATTGCTTTTGTGTTGTGTGTCCTCTCCTTCTCCAAACAAATGCAGAGATGCTCACAAACACTTCCTTTTAGCTTTTCAATTCCAAGCCTAAGGTGACCTAAAGATTCCATCTTGAGATTAGTTTTATCTTTATTTTTTCCTTCATAGTGTCCCTTTTCTTCAGCTCTGAATAAAACTTTGCTTTTTTTTTTTCTTTAATCCAAGTTTTGTGGGTCTTTCCTGTGATACTCAGAGGCTTAAACATGAATGTGGATTTCATAGTATTACCCACCCTTTGTTTTTGCAACTTTGCTGTTTCCTCTCCTCTTTTAGCTTTTCAATATATATCTTGGTGTGTTCTTTCCAGTGCTTTCTGCCTTTAGGCCATAGATACTTTGAGCTTTTCAGTTGAACTTCCTCTTACTTTGTCTCCACTGGAATTTTCCATTTCACTGCTCTAGTTGAGATCATGACTATAAGATTTTTTTTTTCTTTATCTGGTGAGTACTCAGGGTAAGCAGTGGTGGCTCTCCATGTCTGTTGGAGGAGCTGTTTGCTCAGAGTAAATATGGCAAAGTCCTTCTAAGCCATGTTTTCAGAGTAATAGCTTTGAGATGTCATATTCATGTAAAGATACTCTGCAAAACTGCCTATGAGCCATGTTTTCAGAGTAATAGCTTTGAGATGTCATATTCATGTAAAGATACTCTGCAAAACTACCTATGTAGCAGTGCCCCAGCTACTGTGCCACTCTGGGGTGGATTAGAAGGGCTCTGGTTAGGAGGTGGAGAGAGGTTCTCCTGCCCCTCTACTTTGCCATTCTGAGGCCACATTTGGAGTACTGTGTCCAGTTCTGGGCCCCCCCAGTTCAAGAGGGACATAGAACTGCTTGAGAGAGTCCAGCACAGAGCCACAAAGATGCTGAAGGGAATGGAACAGCTCTGTTAGGAGGAGAGCCTGAGGGAGCTGAGGAGAGGAGGAGCCTGAGAGGTGACCTCAGCAATGGTTATAAAGATGTGCAGGTGAATGCCAGGAGGCTGGAACCAGGCTCTGCTGGGTGATTCCTGATGCCAGGACAAAGAGCACTGGGTGGAAGCTGAGGCATAGGAAGTTTCATGTAAACATGAGGAGGAATTTTTCCTCTGTGAGAGTGACAGAACCCTGGAACAGGCTGCCCAGGGGGGTGAAGAACTGCCTGTGTCTGGTTTAGGATTTTGATTCTGAACATACCAGGATAGCCTCCTGCTCAAAGTTTCTTTTTGCCTTCAGAGCTAGATAATTGCAGCACAGGAGGTTCCAGCTCGACACAGGGGAGAGCATCTTGCCTGGAAGGGTCCCAGAGCCCTGGCACAGACTGCCCAGAGAGGCTGTGGAGTCTCCTTCTCTGGAGCCTTTCAAGGCCTGTCTGGATGTGTTCCTGTATGCCCTGGGCTGGATTGTCTGGTCCTGCTCCACATGATTTGCTGTACTGGTTTGTGAAGGAATAAAACTGATATTGTAATATAACTTGAGCTTGTTGAAGTTCAAGTGAAGTATCTCTTAAGAAGGCATTTATTGTGTGCGTGATAGTTTCGCCATGCTTCTTGCAGACCTACATTTCTCCAAGTGCTGCTATATTTAAAGCAGAAGAGGTTAGTGAAGAAACAGAGGCTATGCTCAACAACATGAGAGTTTATGGAACTTGTATCATCGTTCTGATGGCCATAGTAGTGTTTGTGGGAGTCAAGTATGTCAACAAACTCGCGCTGGTCTTCCTCGCCTGTGTGATTCTTTCCATCATTGCCATATATGCCGGAGTCATCAAGACTGCTTTTGACCCACCAGACTTCCCGTAAGTGCAGTGTCTTTGCTGTGGGTGATTTCACCCAACCCAAACGTTTTGGAGGAAGGGAGTAGGTAGTGTAACCATCTCATATTGGCAAGTTCACCTTAAAACACAAAGCTTACCATTGAAGTCACTCTGCTTGTGTGGTTCATGGGCTTATTTGCTAGCTGAATCTTCCGTTGTTCATGAGGCTCGAACATCTGTGTTGCTGCTTCAAGTTGCTGGCTGCAGCTGCATCCACAGCTAGAGAGCAGGAAGGTGCTTTTTGCTGATAGTAAAGGTAGTTGGTTTGTTGGGTTTTGTTTAGTTTTTTTTGGTTTTTTTAACAAACTGAACTTAAAACCTGTAGAGCGAAGTAAAAAATGAATGCAATATTGTGCCGGTTTGAGGCTAATTGGAATATTTTAATGGAAAAAATCAGATTATAGGCTGTGAAAAGCAAACAGTGGTGGTGTCTGCTTCACTCATAGGCTTGCTGAGATCTAGAACAATGGGTTTAAGCTGGCAGAGGGAAGATTTAGACTAGATGTCAGGAGGAAGCTCTTTACAGTGAGGGTAGTGAGGCACTGGCACAGGTTCCCCAGCGAGGTTGTGACTGCTCCCTCCCTGGAGGTGTCCAAGGCAATTAGTAGTAAAATGAGTGAGACAGTTGATGAGAGATCTTTTAATCACCAGTGCTTTATTAAATCTGCTCAGAATCACAGAATGTCAGGAGCTGGAAGGGACCTCCAAAGCTCAGCCAGTCCAACCCCCCTGCCAGAGCAGGATCTTCTATACAAGATCATGCAGGAACACATCCAGGCAGACTTTGAATATCTCCAGAGAGGGAGACTGCACAACCTCCCTGGACAACCTGTTCCAGTGCTGTGTCACCCTCACAGTCAGCTTCTGTGTGATGCTGTACACTGGTGTCCTGTACTCTTCTCAGGGTGTCTGCTCTTAATCAGGAACAGTCTATCACACTGGGACAATGTTCAGTTTGACTTGGGATGGTTGTTCTAATGTCAAGTTGTGTCTTTGTACTGTTTATCACCTTCATAACTGAGCTTCAGAAGTATCAGATATGTACTATGCTGACTTCTGCTCAGATCAAATGCTTTGTTAGGTCTTCCTTCTGTTATCTTCAGAAATATGATATATATTTCATTCTTAAGTAACAGATAACTCCTAAACATCTCTTATGTAGAATTGTGAGGGTGACAGAGCACTGGAACAGGCTGCCCAGCGAGGTTGTGGAGTCTCCTTCTCTGGAGATATTCAGGAACTGTCTGGATGCATTCCAATGTGATCTGCTCTAAGTGATCCTACTCTGACAGAGGCTGGACCAGAAGGTCTTTTGAGATCCCTTCCAGCCCCTGACATTCTATGGCTCTCTGGTTCTCAGTGTGTCTAGATCCTGACATTCTGTGATTCTGTGTCTTGTTTCTAGAGCCTCTGTAGTCTTTCTTGTTATGAACTTGCTTTTTTTGGAGCTGTTCTGAGTTTTCTAATTTTCTTTCATTTTGGAAGAAAATTAGAACTGTTTTGAACTGTTTCCTGCTATGTGATTCTTTAATTTGTTGTGAAGGGTTGGGAGTTACCCACCCCCCACACTTTGTAAAATATTCCAACTAACCTCAAACCAGCACATTTGTACTCCATCAGTGTTTTCAAAATTTGCTGTTTACCCTTCCTGGCTTATTTCCTACCCCTTGGATTTTAATATGTTTGAGGGACACGTCAGACATTTATTTGCTAGAAAAGGGCATGACATACTTGCTTAATCTTACTGGTTTGTTTTTTTTCTTGTGGTCAGGCTCATCATTACATTAAGCATAATTTAATTTCACTTCTTTCATGGTGGGCTGACTGAATCACAGCCTGTTTAGTGGCTAAGCTGCTTGATTTGGTTGTATTTTTCCAAAGGATAAATCAGAAGGCAAAGTAGCTACTAATATCTTACAGTAGAAATGCATGATCACTGTTTTAATTCCTATGAGTAGTTCTGTATGCAGAGCTATGTACTGGTGTAGTAGAGGAGTATAGGCCATACAATGGATGCTGTGGCAAGTGTCTGAGGAAGTCCTGCAGAGCACTGGAGGCTCATGGTGGTTGTTGTTTGCCTTTGTTTGCAGCATCTGTCTTCTTGGAAACCGTACCTTGTCCAAACGCAGCTTTGATGTGTGTGCCAAATTCACCGAGAGCAACAACCAAACAAGGACTACAGCCCTCTGGAGCCTGTTCTGCGACAGCCCTTTGCTGAACGCTACCTGCGATGACTACTTCAGTCTCAACAATGTAACAGAGATTCAAGGGATTCCAGGAATCATGAGTGGAGTTCTAGCTGGTAAGTTGGGAAGCACAGCGGGTTTTTTGGAAAGTGTTTGAGCATTTCAGAATCACAGAAACATGCAGGCTGGCAAAGCTCCTCAGGAGCACCAAGTCCTACCTAGAACCCTGCTCTACAAGATTCACCTTAAACCATAGCCCTAAGCACCACATCCAAACCACTCTTAAACACATCCAGCCTGGGGGACTCCACCACCTCCCCGGGCAGCTCATTCCAGTCCCTGACCACTTTTTCCTAATGTCCAATCTAAACCTCCCCAGCCTCAGCTCAAGACCATTCCCCCTTGTTCTGTCTCCAGCTCCCTGTGAGCAGAGCCCAGCAGCAGCCTCTCCCTAATGTCCCTTCAGGTAGCTGTAGACAGCAGTGAGGTCTCCCCTCAGCCCCTCCTCTGTTTCACACTAACCATCCCCAGCTCCCTCAGTCACTCCTCATCAGATTTGTTCTCCAGGACCTTCCCCAGCTTTGTTACACTCCTGTACCTGCTCCAACACCTCCACATCTCTTGTGTTGCAGTGCCCAAAACTGAACACAACACTGAGTTGTGGCCTCACCAGAGCTGAGTCCAAGGGCACAATCACCTCCCAGCTCCTGCTGGCCACAGCATTTCTAATCCCAGCCAGGATGCCATTGGCCCTCTTGGCCACCTGGGCACACTGCTGACTCATATTCAGCTCCTGTCTATTACAACCCCCAGGTCCCTTTCTGCCAGCAGCTCTCCAGCCACACTGCCCCAAGCCTGTAGCATTGCTTGGGGTTGTTGTGGCCCAAGTGCAGGACCTGGCATTTGACCTCTTTGAAACTCATCCTATTCATGTTGGCTCATGGATCTAAGCCTATCCAAGTCCTTTGGCCTGTTTGCTAATGGTCTAGTCTGCCACTGCTTGTTTAGTTCTAATCTGTTTGTGTGCAACAAAGTTACCTGGAGCAACTCTTGTAAACTTTTTGTCTGCTATTAGAAGCTTAGTATCTAATGCTTTAGTTTGCTTCATTGGAGCTGTAAAAGCACTCTTTAAAAAGCCATTGTTCTATCAGGAAAAAAAGGCAGGAAAGTGTTTATCATTGCTGACTTTTAAAAACTTGTTTTGCTTCTTTGTATGCCAAATGCACCTACTTCAATAAGCTCTTTGTTCATAAATTCTGCAACTCTTCTTGTGGAGAGGCTCTTTACGGTTTATAGGAGGTCCATTGAGCAATGAAGTCATGTGGCTTGTCCAATGTGGTGCTTGAAGTTAGTGATGGATTTGGAGAAAGCAGTCTTTCTAGCTTTTGGACAGGAGATGTTCTAGAGTGTGCAGATTTTCTTCTGTTTGTGGTGGCAGTTTGGGATTGCAGTTGAACTGGATCACAAGGCTCATTCTGAGCACGCGATGCATTGTATTGTGCACAAAGAACATTTCTCTGGAGGAAATCAGTGCTCTGATAGACTCAGAGAATGGGCTGGGTTGGAAGGGACCTCCAAAGATCATCTAGTCCAATCCTCCCAACAGTCATCAGGGGCATGCTCAGCTAGACCAGATTGCCCAGAGCCTCATCAAACCTCCCCTCTCCTACTTCCCCTTCGCTTAAGGTTTGATGTATGTAAATCTGCAGCTCTGCATAGGAAACTAAGCAGTCACTACTGCCATAGTAATTCAGTTTAAAATATCAATTATACAGTGTATGAATACATAAAAACATACTAAATGAAGCAATAGCCTTCTCTGAATCTAAATTTGTGTGCTTTAAAGTCAGCTTCTTCAGTGAGAAATGGAGTTCATTTCTGTTGAAGTGTTTGTTACAAGGAATGTGACTTGGTTTGTTCTATGTGTTTTATAATTTAGCATTAATGAGGTATGAAATATTTTTCCTGAACTTTTGTACATTCAGCAGACCTCTGTGTGTTCTAACTTCTTGCTTTCTATGGTGTGAGCTCTAAACTGCTGTTTTGCATGTCACAGCTGAGCTCTCTTTTGGAAAAGTCTGCTTTGATTCTGTTCACTAATTAACTACTTGAACTAGCAGTGGTGCATGGAAGTGCATTTCACCATTCTGCCATTACTTGCTGCTCAGATCTCTAACAACCATTGAGAGTCTGCCAAAAGCTCAGTGTGAGGGATACACTTTCTGGTGCTAATTGCTTGATACTTACCCTTGGTGAAGCTCACTGATTGCACTCTGTGCAGTCACTGAGTGTAAAACACGTTGTATTGTGCAGTGCATTTTGCTTTTTGCTTTTACAACTTTAAGTATCTGAGTATCAGCTGTGTGCTTTCTACTAGCTCTTTTGTCCAGCCTGTTTGAGTGTACTGGAAAGCACTGGTTACACCCTGCCACTGATCCTTGTGGAAGCTTACTGGTCACTTCCCTGAATGATTAAAGCTGCTTTTACATTCACTTGGTTGCTGCTTTCTGAATAAGAAACTTTTTTTTAATCTGTGTAAGAAGTTTTGGAAGTCTTTCTTCTTACCTTATGGCTGTTTTTTTTTTTGGTTGAGGAATCATTCAGAAATGTGGGAACTGCAAGTGGACCTAATGAAGTGCATCACCTTAATTTATGGTTTCTTCAAAGAACAGGAATGCTTCTGACAAGTTTCCTTTATAAAACCTATGCTGAGACTTCCCAGATTGCTCAAAACTCAAGGGAGGGGGGAAGGCTCTCCAGGGAACTGTTGTCCAGGGTTATTCTGTACAGCAGATCATAAATACTCAAGTCACTGACAAAAAGTTGCTATTTCTTTGACTTGATGGGAAGACATTGTGATTCTTGTATAAGGGAAGCCATCTGCTTCAAAAGATTGTCACGACCTGAAGTCCTCATATGGAGAGTTGAGACTGATTCTTGTTTGTTTCTGTGTTGTTTTTTGTTTCCCTCCCCTTGTAGATAATCTGTGGAGTGCCTATTCAGAAAAAGGGTCAATAGTTGAGAAAAAAGACCATCCATCAGTTGCTGGATCAGAAGAGACAAAAATGAGTGGACTCCCTTATGTTTTCACAGACATCATGACCTACTTCACAATGCTTGTAGGAATTTATTTCCCATCTGTGACAGGTAGATGCAACTGTTTTGCTTGAGCATGGATCTTTCCTTACAGCTGAACACAGGTTTTTGGTAACATGTGAATGTTTGTGATAGCAAGTCTGTAGGCCCAAGTTTTATGTACCTAAACACCCCTGGTGCCAGAGAGATCTAGCTGGTTATTTTAGGAGGTTAGAGGACTTAAACCAATTCTTGTTTAGGTTTTCTGCTCCATGGAGGGGAAAACAAAAGCTCCATGTGTTGGTAAATGTCTATTCCAAATCAGATGCATGCATAAGAGAACAGTTGAGTATTAATCATAGAATCATAGAATGGTAAGGTTGGAAGGGACCTCAAGGATCATCTAATTCCAACCCCCTGCCATAGGCAGGGACACCTCCCACTAGTACAGGTTACTCAAGGCCTCCTCCAGTCTGGCCTTGAACACCTCCAGGGAGGGAACATCCACGACCTCCCTGGGCAACCTGTGCCAGTGTCTCACCACCCTCACTGTAAAGAACTTCCTCCTAACTTCCAGTCTAGGCTGATTCAGATACTCAAACTGTGAACTGCCTGTGATTTGTTTTAAATGTCCAATTTTTTCTTGCAACCCTAACTAGGAGACTCTTTTCTTGTGCAACTGAGAGGGTAGATTAGTTGTGTAGTGTTTTGATAGGTCACATACCAAACTGAAAGACTCAGAAACATTTTTCTTCAGAAGTCTCAGTCAAACAATGGTAATGTGAAGTAACAAAACAGAACGGGGGTAAGAAGTGGCCACAGTGATTGCTGGAAGGACACCACGTGGAGGTGTCCCTCTGTATTCTTCCATTGTATTGTCCACTTCTGCAGCCCCTGGGACAAGAGGGCTATGGATGTGCTGGAAGGTGTCCAGAGAAGGGCCATGAGGAGGATCAGAGGGCTGGAACTGCTCTGCTGTGAGGACAGACAGAGGGAGTTAGGACTGTGCAGTCTGGAGAGGAGAAATGTGCAAAATTACCTTATTGTGACCTTTCAGTATCTGAAGTGGGCCGCAAGAAGGCTGGGGAGGGACTTTTTAAGATGTCAGGTAGTGATAGGACTGGGGGGAATGGAGCAAAGCTACAGATGTACAGATTCAGACTGCATGGTAGGAAGAAGTTCTTCAGCAAGAGAGTGGTGAGACCCTGGAGGGGGTTACCCAGGAAGGTGGTGGAAACCTCATCCCTGGAGATGTTTAAGGCCAGGCTGGATGAGGCTCTGGACAGCCTGATCTAGTGTGAGGTGTCCCTGCCTGTGGCAGGAGGGTTGGAACTGGATGATCCTTGTGGTCCCTTCCAACCCTGACTGATTCTATGATTGCTTCCAGTTCTCTGCTTCAGGCTTTTACCAACACATCAGAGTATCTACCTTTGTGGCTGGGTTTTCACTGCAGAGATTCTTCCATCCAAAAGCACTGCCACATCTTGATGTGAACTTCCCCACTGGTGCCTCCAACAGTGGGCAGGGCAGCCTAGGAAAGATGACAGAATTAGTTATGGCGTGCTTTTTTTTTTCCCATGTCCTAATTTTGAACCATGAGCTGCCCAAAGCAAAAGGAGTAAAACTCCTGTACTACTCCTGTATTGATATTATAAACAATATTAATTACTATTACTATAAATTAATAATATTTAAACATGATTTGTCTGGGTGGGTTTTTTCCCCCTTTCCTAAATTATCTGGAATTTGTTCAGTCAACAATGGATGGTAATGTAAGCTTCTGAATACAACTGAGATATAAATTGAGGATTTGTACAGGATTATAACACACTTCTATAACCTGTTCCATTGGTAATGATGTTTTTAAATTAGGCTTGGAGTTCCCTGTGTTTGCTCTATCAGTTATTTACACAAAGCTAGTATTAACTGGTTTTCTGACAAACAAACCTGTTTTCTCTGAAGGTATTATGGCAGGTTCAAACAGATCTGGAGATCTTAAGGATGCTCAGAAATCTATTCCTACTGGAACGATTCTGGCCATTTCAACTACATCTTTTATTTGTATCCTTTATGCTGTGACCTGTTTGGTTTTTTTTTTTTTTTGCTGGTGTGGGTTCTGTAGGTGTAATAGTGTAGTTTTTGCTTTGAAATGTGCTTAGAGTTGCCTGAGTATGAAATTAAGTCTAAACTGAAAATAAATATTTGGGTTTAGATGGGTGTTGTTAAACCCTCAAATTTTATTTGCAGTTGTAAATATGTATTCCTATATCCTAATAGTGCTTCAAATTCCAAGATGTAATTTGGTTTAGTTAAGCATATGTAGAGATTTCTTTAGCATGTTATTTGCATTTGTAAATATAGATATATTGTCTATTCCACTGCTGTTTCAAATTTCAAGATGTAATTGTGGTTAGTTAAGTAATGTAGAGTTGTGGGGTTTTTTTTTTCTTTCTAGCATTGTGCTTCAGCTGGCAGATTACTTTCTTCTTAGTCTTGGGCATAACCAGTGAAAGGTCTTAAAGTAAAAGAGTAATAGCAACTGATAGTCCTTCAATACCTAGAAGACACAAATGCTTCTTTAAATGAGAAATAATCTGTCCTGTTGCATGATGCATGGCCTGGTTGCCCTCAGTATTTCACAGATCAACTCTACCTCAAATGCAGTTGTAGAGACAAACTAAAGTTGTAGCATAGAAGAATTTTAAAAAAAAAAAAGAAAAAAAGAAAGAAATCCACAGAATAACCAAACCAACAAACCCCATTTCATTACCATGGGCACTTGGATTTCATCCCTAGGTGAAAAATGATGTGCTTTATCTTGCTGTATGATTGTTTATAGCACACTCTTCCTTCACTCTCAGTAATAGACCTCTCCTGTATAGTGTTGTTTGGTGCCTGTATAGAAGGTGTGATATTAAGAGACAAGTAAGTCATGCTCAGTTTCTAGTTTCACAGGAGGTATGTGTGATCATGAGTTACTTAACAGTGGCTCTCTGGGGAAAGCTTCCATGTGGTCTGCTTTTCATAGGTTAAAACTGGGGGGGGAAGTCTTATCAGTTAAACTGAGATGGCTGCAAAATATTATTGAAAGAAAATCATTGCTGGTCTCTTTGGAGCTGGTGGGCAAGGACAGAGTATTACTGTTGGAAAAGTAACATGCTTCTGAGGAACAGAGATAGGAAAATAGTGTTGAGTTGCATGACAAGGGAGAGTTTCTGAAAGAGTGCAGTGCACCATCAGGCATATAGATTCCACAGGATGTACCTTTTTTTGTTTCCAAATGATTGGTTATAGATCAGCAGTGGTGTCAGTTGTTACCCATGTCATTGCCTGAGGATTTTTGTTTCCAAATGATTGGTTATAGATCAGCAGGGGTGTCAGTTGTTACCCATGTCATTGCCTGAGGATTTTTGTTTCCATATGATTGGTTATAGATCAGCAGTGGTGTCAGTTGTTACCCATGTCATTGCCTGAGGATTTTTGTTTCCAAATGATTGGTTATAGATCAGCAGTGGTGTCAGTTGTTACCCATGTCATTGCCTGAGGATTTTTGTTTCCATATGATTGGTTATAGATCAGCAGGGGTGTCAGTTGTTACCCATGTCATTGCCTGAGGATTTTTGTTTCCATATGATTGGTTATAGATCAGCAGTGGTGTCAGTTGTTACCCATGTCATTGCCTGAGGGTATTTGAGGCACAGTATGAAGCACAGAATTAATACATGTAATGGACATAGGCATGAACCCAGATCTCCAGATTTTGATACATTTCTCTTCTAGGAAAAACTGAGGTGGCTAAGGTGAATCTACTGCAAGTTTTATATTTGTTTCTTTGGTAGTGCCTGCTTCTCTTTTGTACTGAGGCCCAGATTTTGGGTTTGTTGGTGAAGCAGTGGCATTGAGCTGTTTTTTAGATGATCATGAAAATGATGCTGAGACAGCTTATTTAAAAACACAATCTTTAGTCTAGGAGGAAAACCCTAAGTTGACAGCCTAGATTCTAACCAAAGCTACTAAAAGAAGCAGCAAGGGTTTAATTTTTACTTCTACAATAAGTGCATGAGTGAAAAATCTCTGATTTCTTTTTCTTCAAAGCAAATACACAAACCAAATCAAACTGCTGCCTCAGAAATGATGAATTCTGAATTATCAATTAATGCAGTATCTACTAAATTTAAGGTTTTGGAAGCAACATCTTTGATCTTGCCTGGTGGGGGGAGGTGTGGTATGGTTTGTGTTTTTGTAGGCTATGAGTGCAGGTGAGCTGTCCTTAGCACATGATGCATTGTAGCAAGGGCACTGAGTCCATGTTCTTGCGTCTATACTGCTGCCAGTTCTTGTTCAGCTGAAATGCAGTGCTCACAGCAAAATGTACAGATTTTGATCTAGTTTAAAAGACACTTTTTGGGGTAGTTCTCAGGATTTTCACGTCTGCCATGGGATTTATGAGGTCGTATACCTTTCAGCGTTCGTCATTCAGCTCCTCACGCTGTTTCTACTCAATGTTTAATTAAAACACAGGCATTAGAATTTTAATTAAGAATGAATGTGCAACTGTAGAAGTACAAACATTAAAAGTATACAATTGTGTTTTCCTCTGTGTTTTAAAGAGTATGGTTTCTTCTTTTTCTGCTGAAAGCAGTGTGTAGCTATACTTCCAAACTTGGGCCTAAGTAAGAATTTGAACGCTGGCTTCTTACGTTAACCCAATTACAATTTTTCTTGGCCCAGTCTGAGGAGAGATAAAAGATTTAATTTTTCTTTGTAGCCACTTGCTTGTTTGCCATATTCTCTTAAACTGCAGCAGGTAGCAACACTAAATGCACACATGGATAACTTGAGATGGTTGTGTTTAGTAGTTTCTCTGTTGCCCATATGTCGGCATCACGCCATTAAAAAGGAAAGGCTGAAGCTTTGTTTTGCAAATCTCTTGCTTATGCTGCAGGATATATCTATATTACTTGTAGAACAGGCTTCTGCAATCCACTGTCCTGTAGTCACAAGGTTCTAAAACATGCATACATAGAAACTTAGCTGTTGCTGTTGGTTCTGTAATATGTTGCTTGAGAAATCCTATGTTGTGACATGGTGTTTATTGCTGAGAAGTGCTTGAAGCCATAGTAAAAGTTATTTGAATGCTTAATGATTTTTTTATTTTCCTCCCCTTCTTCTCTTAAGGTTTGGAGAAGCAGTTGATGGAAATCTGGTGGTTGGTACTCTGGCCTGGCCTTCTCCATGGGTTATTGTGATTGGTTCATTCTTTTCAACATGTGGTGCTGGTCTCCAGAGTCTCACTGGTGCACCCCGTCTGTTGCAGGCCATTGCAAGAGATGGCATTGTACCATTTATTCAAGTGAGAGGTGTTTTTTTTTTTCTTTACACTATATCACATACATCTTATGCTTTGACAAAAGAGGTGTTTGTGCTATTCCTGTAGAACTGTGAGGAGAAGATTTGGAGCTCAGGTTTAACTGTGTACAGTCATAGACCAAGCGATAGTAAGATGAAGTTTGAGCTTGGATATGTCTGGGCACTGCAGTGCAAGCTTATTTTTATCTTTACATGTAAAAGGTAGTGCTTAGAGAACATAAGTCTTCTGTAAATGAAATAAGTGAAGAAACAACTGAAAACTGAACTTCTTAACTCCCAGGTTGTGTTATGACTTGTATCTGTGAATAGAGTTGATTTTTAATCTCGCTGCGGACTTGCATGGTACTCGGTATATCAGAAAGGCAACAATTACTTATATAATTTATTAAATTTATTAGTTTATTTATTACATTTATTTATTTAAGTTATTTTATTTCTGTAAGCTAAATGAAGTCAGCAAAGATGACTCTGAATGTTAAGATTGTTCTAATACAGAATTATAGAATGGTAATGTTGGAAGGGACCTCAAAGCTCATCCAGTTCCAACCCCCTGCCACAGGCAGGGACACCTCCCACTAGCACAGGTCACTCAAGGCCTCATCCAACCTGACCTTGAACACCACCAGGGAGGGAGCAGCCACAACCTCCCTGAGCAGCCTGTGCCAGTGTCTCACCACCCTCACTGCAAACAACTTCCTCCTAACGTCCAGTTTCAGTCTCCCCTCTGCCACTTCAAACCCATTGCCCCTTGTCCTGGCATTGCAAGACCTTGTCAATAGTCCCTCCCCAGCCTTCCTGTAGCCCCCTTTCTGATCCTGGAAGACTACTGTAAGGTGCCCTGGAAGCCTTACTTGTGTGTTAAAAGTAAATAACTAATTTTTCTCAAAGAAGGGAGTAAAGGAGGTAAAAAACAGAAGATACCTCTCTTTAGAAGCTATTTAACACAATTGATAGGCTGCATCTGCAAAAGCTGGACTTGAGAACAAAAAAAATCATGATGCATAGAGAGCAAAGCTATGATGTCTGATGAATTTTGCAGTTGGCATTTTGAGATGAGCTTCCAAAGAATAACCAACACAACACAATTGGTAACATAACATAGCAAAACCAGCTTCAAGAGTGAAAATCAGGATTGTGTCTAAGTAAATAAGTATTGTGAGAACAGTTGTCAAACTTGCCACACAAAGGAATTGCAGGTAGCCCAGACACTGAAGGTAGCTAGGGGTGAATTGGGGATAAAAATAGGCTGTTTTGTGTAGGGAGACTGAAGGGTGATTTGGAGCATTTGTTTTTATATCTCTTTAGGAGGTTTGGTTCTGTGACCAAACTTGTGCTCGTTTATTCCCCGTTCTACTTAAATTTCTTCCTGGAGTTTTGGTCAGATGTGTGCTCTAAGTCACTCTTTCACATGGAGATATCTCTTCAGAGATAGCTATAATCTGCCTCCAGTGAGGGCTGGGTATAGAACAACAGAAGCCTGGTCTGGTTCCTGGTTTGGGGAAAGTGTTCTGAGTTCCAGTGTTGTGTGACTTGAAGATTCCTTAGCTAGGATATGCCTACGGCTATTGCAAATGAATTAGCTGGAGAATTTGAGTTGTGGGGGAGACATCTGAGGGGGGAGGGAAACAAAAGATGTGTGGGGCTGGGAAAATAAGGAGAAGACTTGTGTGAAGGGGGGAAGGAGTGCACTAGGAAAGGGTCAGAGGAGACGGTTGGAATAGCTGAGAAGCAAAGCAAAATAGAAGATAGTGGCTTTGTGGGGAGTGGCTGTCATTTGTGTGGTTATCCTTTGTGTGCAGGAGGGGTTGGGCTGGGTTCTTTACAAGTAGGCCATACTGCTGTTGCCAGTGTTTTTCTAAGTCTTTAATCACTTTGTTCCATTCTCCTGCTGCAGCTTCCCCACTCTGCCTGCTAAAGCCTTGTTTTAAGTAGGGATATATTCTTTGTATTTTGTCTTAGGTCTCTCTCTTCTCTTGGGCTAAAGGGTGAGATGGTCTCTGGAAATTTATGCTGGTGTTGCTGCTAGGAGCCAGAGCTGGAAGGGCTTTATGAATCAAGAAGTAAACAAGCTAAAATGACAGCAACTGTTTGTATGTTCTGCCAGCAGTGCTTGCAGCAGTGATGCTGCTAGCAGGAAATGCAACTGCCCTGTCTCAGATTCTGCTGTCTTGAGCTGCTCTGCACATAGAGTTTTAGCAGCTTGTTCACTGGAAAGCTATATTGCTGTTCCCTTTGTTTAGGAGCAGCTTTTCTACCAGTGTTGGAGAAAGATGGTGAGGATATGCAAGAGTATCAAACATGCAGCTGCTTTATTTCCCAGTTGAACAGTGATGTGTTCCCTGACTTGCAAGGCCTAGATCTGTAACTAGAAGTAAATACACTAAGTATGCTGGTGTGGGGATCTTGATGGAATTTAACTTGTGGCTGGGAAAGGTTTATAGTGGAATGATTCATGTGTGCTGGATTCTTTTGAGACACACAAATGAAAAATTCCATTTTATCTGAAGTAAAACCTTGATACTTGGTGAGAGCATGATTCTGTTTGATCAGGGCTGGATTTAAAAGGAGCGAAGAATGTGAAGGAAAAGTGAGGGGAAGGGAATCCAGGAGAAGCAGGCTCTCTGAAGAAAGATGTTTGAAGAGGGATTTGGGACTTGAGGAATGCTGCTCCAGGGGCAATCATGGAGTTTAATCCAAATAGCTTAGTGAAGGGGCAAGGATATGACATGTGTAAGAAGAGGGGGGAAGGAAAAAAAAAAAGAGAAAAAGGAAAAAACCAAACCACACAAACTTGAACCATGAGCAGAGAAAATGGCATTTTAATATAAGAGAAGGAGGGCTGATGTATTACAGGAAGCTAAGGGAAAGAGATCACATAGAGAATGAGGGGAAGAACTTAGATGCTTGGGAAGGAGGACATTATGAAAAATGGGAGTGAGGGTTTAGTCTTCATAATTATATGGAGGAGCTTATATGTGGCTGGAACTTTAGCTGAAACATTTTCCTTCACCAGTACAACTGGCTAGAATTATCCTCAAGAAGAGATTACCACATGCAAAATGATTTTTTTAGTAGGGTTTTGTGCAGGATCATAGGCTTACCAAAATCCTCTCTAAAGGTCAGTATTTGTTTGCAAGTACTGAGCTGATGTCCATTTATTTTTTTTTTTCTTACCAAAAAACAAATAGAACCCTCAACTACATTAGCTTTTTATAGAGTAAACATGTGGATTTTAAATTACTTAGGATTAAAACAGCAACTGGAATAGTACTTTAACATTATGTAATTATTGCTCATTTGTAGTAAAACATTTTCATAGTGTAAACGTGTGGGTTTCTAATTTTGTGACTTTTTGTAGTACAGATGACTCAATTTTTCCTTCTTAACTAAAGGCTACCTTTTGGTCTCAGTTAGTTTGCAATCTACACATTTCATAACTGTGTAATGAACAACTTTCTTACTGCCCTCATGAATTGATCTAGGTATTTGGCCATGGAAAAGCAAATGGAGAACCAACATGGGCTTTGCTTCTCACTGCTGCCATTTGTGAAATAGGAATTTTGATAGCTTCACTGGACAGTGTAGCACCAATCCTTTCAATGTAAGTATCAAAGTGGTGGTTTTGTGGTTTTTAAATAGTATTTTATTTTTCAGTTAGATGGTGACTTTTTTTTCCATAAGGAATGCTAGGCTTTGTGTTCTCCTAAGTTACATTCCTATTTGATCTTGGAGATAAGATAAAAGAACAAAATGTTTTGCCTGGAACTGATTTCTAGGCACGAAACCTCTTTCTGTGACAGCTCTTGAACATATTTTAGCTAGCATGAACTTCTAAAAGCCTGGACATGGAAAGAAAAATTCCTGCTGTTTTAGTTGTAAGTGTATCTGTTAGAGACAGGCAAAACAATTCTTCAAGGTAGGAACTGAACTTTGTTGATTTTTGTCTTGGAACTTTATCCTGCGTGTTATGGGTTGATCCTGGTAGACGGCTCAACCCCACACATCTACTTGCTCACTTCCCTTAGTGTGCTGGAAGAGAGAATTGGAAGGGTAATAAAATATTATTTTTTGAAATAAAAAAAGTTTAGTAGGTAAAGCAGAAGCTCTGTGCACAAGCAAAGCAAAATAAAGAATCCCTTTGTTATTGATAGGCAGGTGTTTAGCCACTTCCAGGAAAGCAGGGCTTCTCCTATTACTGCTTCTCTGGAAAACAAGCATTAAATCCAAATGGTCTCCCCCTTCTTCCTCCTTTCCATCAGCTCTCACTGCTGAGCATGATGCCATACAGTATTGAATATCCCTTTGGTCCAGAGGAGGCCACGAAGGTGATCAGAGGGCTGCAGCAGCTCTGCTGTGAGGACAGGCTGAGAGAGTTGAGGCTCTGAAGCCTGGAGAAGAGAAGGCTTCCAGGAGACCTTGGAGTAGCCTTCCAGGATCTGAAGGGGACTACAGAAAGGCTGGGGAGGGACTATTGATAAGGTCCTGCAATGCCAGGACAAGGGGAATGGGTTTGAAGTGGCAGAGGGGAGATTGAAAGTGGATGTTAGGAGGAAGTTGTTTGCAGTGAGGGTGGTGAGACACCCCTATACCTTACCCCCCACAGTTTGCCTTACACACAAGATGAGTTTGGAGGATGGGCCAGGGGAGTTAGAAGCAGAGTGGTTAGTTAGGTTAGCAGAAAGGAGAAGGCAAGGAACTAGAGAGACCATGACTCCCCAAGCCCACGAGTGTCTTATCTATGTTTTTTGTTCTTAAACATCTCAGCAAGCCTATGAGTGAAGTAGACCTCACCACTGTTTTCCTTTTCACAACCTGTAATATAATTTTCTCCATTAAAATATTCCAGTTAGCCTCAAACCAACACAAAGCATTGTTCATCAGCAGCTAATATGTCCCTGAGTTATCAACACAGTTTTGATCACAAATCCAGAACACAGTATTGTATGGGCTGCTGTCAAGAAAATCAGCTCTGTCCCAGCAAACCCAGTATGCCCTGATTGTCAGTTGTTTTGCTGTGTGTTTCCTGAGATTTTTCTGAGGCTCCATATTATGCTAATTCTATGTTTTGAGGACTAATATTCTACAAGAATTAATTTAATCTTGCGTTCTATTTGCTACCGTGAACACAGTGTACAAATTCTTAACCTTTTTTTTTGTTGTTCAACCTTTTAATGGGAAACTATCCACTTAAATTCCCATGAGAAAGTGTTGTTTTGGTTTGTTTGTTTTTTTATTTATTTTTCTCAACAGGTTTTTTCTGATGTGCTACATGTTTGTCAATCTGGCTTGTGCAGTTCAGACACTTCTACGGACTCCCAACTGGAGACCTCGCTTCAAGTATTACCATTGGTAGGGAATATTCCTTCATTCACAAGAGCTAAAACTAACTACACAGCACAAAACTGCTTTGATTTTGTTTTTAAAGTTCTTGCTATGATAAACCAACCTCTGTTCTGACTTTAACTGATTCATGAGCTGAGTAACAGAAGCATTTGCTTTGTGTTGAAAAAGCTGTGATCACAAAATGTAGGGGGCTTGGGAAGGGGCTCTGAGGTGACATTAGTGTTGCACACGAGCCAAGGGATCTTCTGAATATGTGAGAAAGAGCATGAAGAAACAACCTACCTATCTTTTACAGATAATTAGAACTAATAAAATGTTCAGGAGGGGTGATTGATTTTCATTTTATTTAGGGGGGGGGTAGGAAATAAGCCAACAAACCCAGAACTTGCAGAGTAAAAAAAAATCTCACTTAATACACAGCAATTGTTTCTTTAATTATATGATCACTGATTTTAAAATGTCTTGCTTTGGACACTATCTGAGAACTGAGGCAGACAGATGGCTACTTGACAAAGTAGAGGCCAATTATATTCTGGGGTTTTATTTTTATAGATAGATACAGATATTTTATTTTTGTATTTTATATATCAAAATAGGAAGGAAAAGAGGCTGCCTCAAAATAGGAAGGAAGAGAGGCTGCCTCAAAATAGGAAGGAAAAGAGGCTGCCTCAAAATAGGAAGGAAAAGAGGCTGCCTCAAAATAGGAAGGAANAGGAAGGAAAAGAGGCTGCCTCAAACTAGGAAGGAAGGAAAAGAGGCTGCCTCAAACTAGGAAGGAAGGAAAAGAGGCTGCCTCAAACTAGGAAGGAAGGAAAAGAGGCTGCCTCAAACTAGGAAGGAAGGAAAAGAGGCTGCCTCAAACTAGGAAGGAAGGAAAAGAGGCTGCCTCAAACTAGGAAGGAAGGAAAAGAGGCTGCCTCAAACTAGGAAGGAAGGAAAAGAGGCTGCCTCAAACTAGGAAGGAAGGAAAAGAGGCTGCCTCAAACTAGGAAGGAAGGAAAAGAGGCTGCCTCAAACTAGGAAGGAAGGAAAAGAGGCTGCCTCAAACTAGGAAGGAAGGAAAAGAGGCTGCCTCAAACTAGAATAGATTTTCATATTTTATTGTATTGTTTTAGTCTTTTTTAAATGGCTTAAGAGTTCAAACACGTCAAACCAAGGCTGGGAAACTTCTGTTGAAGTTAAATGTTAAAAATACATCTTAACAGTAATTCTGTTCAGAGATTTTAGTACTAAAATGCATTTGAAAGCTGGAGACTACAGGAAATAAACCAGCCCAAATTGATGTTTTAAGAACTGCTTATTATATTCCCTTTTAAAGAAGTGAATGAGAATGAAATGTCACAGCTTTAGCCCAGAAAAAAATCTTTTTTGACTATGCTCAGCAGTGATTTGCTTGTTGGGTACCTGCACATCAAAACACATCACTGTCTCCCAGCCTGACACTGCAAACACCTGGTAGTAACTGCAACATCAAGGATAAAAATGGAGCAGCACTCCCTCCTTGCATGTGGATTGCTGGTGCTGGTTGATTGGTGTTGGGGATTGGGGGTGGGGGGTTTGTCACTGTTTTTTATGGGGTGCTTTGTTCTGTTTTCTTGTTTGTGCTTTGCTTTTTTTGTGTGTTTTTTTTAACCCACTGACCTTATTTGGAGGTACTGATAGTTTCACAATTGCAGTAAGTCTATTGTTATATCTAGTTTATGCTGTCACACACAGGTTCAGAATGGAAATTACTATTATTTTTTTTAAAATAATATAAACTGCAATTGGGGGAAAAACCCCAACTTTATATAGTAGTTATGAAATGGTCTTTGAAGAAGAGTCACCTTTCTGGAAGTGAATTTCTTTATTCTAATTATTTAACTTGACTCTGTAGAACATTTGCATGCCTATTTAAAAAAATGGAAAAAAATGGTTTCTTTTAGGACTCTCTCATTCCTGGGGATGAGTTTATGTCTTGCCTTGATGTTCATTTGCTCTTGGTACTATGCTTTGGTTGCCATGCTAATCGCAGGATGTATATACAAATACATAGAATATAGAGGGTAAGACCATATATCTTATTTATTCTATACTTAATATCTTTTAATATTCAGCAAAAGTCTTTGGTATGAAATAGAAGTAATAGATTTTAAGAGTGTTCCATGAAACGAGGTAAGATCATGATGCTGTTAAGGATTGCAGGTTTTTGAGGCTGTAATTCTCTGGAAGCTCTCTTCCAGACTTCTTGACAGCTGAAACGAATAAAAATAATATGACTGGGAAATTTTCATTTGAGCAGAAATTATGGTGTCGAGTTTTGGTACTTGAGGAACATCACATTTTAATATCAAGCAGCAACTACTACTCTTTTTGGATGTAGTTCAGCACTTATTAGAATGATTCATACTGAACAATCCAGAGCACATGATCTGTTTCACCAAGGCTTAAGTCATCTTTAAATTGCAGCATACTTTGCATTGTGTGCATTTGACAAGGGACACATACAGAGCCAGCATGTAAGAAATGCTGTTCAAGTGGGAAACTTACAGCATCCTGAGTTCTTTTAAAGCATAATTCAAAACCAAAACCCCTAAGCAACATATACAAACAGTAGAGGTGATTGTGACAAGTAATGTATATGTGCTTTCCCTTTCTAAGGAAAGGTACCTCATGCTGAAAGAGTCTAGTCAAGAAGAAATTGTGTGTGTGTGTATATGTATTAAAAATATATAAATTTTATATATATGTAGTAATAAGAAAGCAATAGTAAGGTAGTGAAAAAAGAAACTGAAGGGAGGCCTGTTGTTTTGATCAGTGGTTCAGCATAGATCTTAAGTGGATCAACTGCTATAAACTGTGCCACCTTATGGGTTAACCACCTTGTAATAGCTCCACGTTCAGATTGGATGCTTCCCTGAATTGTAACAGCTCTCTTAACCCAGTAAATAAGGAAATGATTGACCTTTTCTTAGCCAAGCAGTCAGATTAGGTGACAGTTCTGCTCATATGTGTGTAGATATCATAGAACCATAGATTGGTAAGGTTGGAAGGGACCTCAAGGATCATCTAGTTCCAACCCCCTGCCATAGGCAGGGACATGTCCCATGTGCACGTGCATGAAATGCTATGTGCATCTGAGTTGGTGTGGGGACTCTACGTACCACATAGCCAGCATATCTCCCCTGCAGGACAGGTCTTGCTTTGTTATGTTCAGAAGCATGACTTCTTTTCTGCCTGTCTTTGCAAATGTGAGTGCTTATCTATTTAGCAGTGGGGAGAAAGTCACCCTGAAGTGTTCTAAGGACTGCTGTCTGGGGAAAACCTCAGGTTTTGTTTTAATTTTTGGTTAGCAAAGTGAAGAACTTACACAGTCATGCTGTCAGGGTACATTTTGATTTGTCACATTGTTTTTTTTTAATAGTTTTTTAATTGCTTGGCTTATTTTGCCTGAATTTTGGAAGAAGCTTAGAGGTAACAAATTTCATGGAGGATTCATGAATGGAAATAAAAGGGAGGGAGATGGACCCCATGCTGTAGTAGAATCCCTACAAAGGAGAATAATGTCCTGACCAAACAGCTCTTCCTTATTTAGTTGGCCACCTGTCCTATCAAATAGCTTTGTACTGGGAAGCAGAGGGAGGAGGTTGAAAGTTGTCAGGAGGGCAGAAGGGCAGATAAAACTTTAGGCTTATTTGGGAGAGAATCAGGGGAGGAAAGGAAGTCAAGAAAGCTGTAGTGGTGATGTTGGGCAAATGATAACACATGCTAATCAGTACAAAGTCAAACTTTATTCTCTTGCTTTAAAACCAGTTCCTCTTACAGTAGGCCTCACTTTTTCATTCTACTACTGAAAAGCAGATTAAGTAGCTCTCATGACTGCAAACAAAACCTTTTGAAGTATGAATATAACTATTATATTAATTACAGTAATATATTTAATATTAATTAATATAAGACTATTTTATTATTGATTATTAATACGTATTAATCAATACATCCATATAACTAATATTGCTATAATGTTAGACATGAATAAATAGCTCTCTTGAAGGTATGTGAGACTATTCTCTTGGTTAGCTTTCGTTCTTGACTTTAAAAACAGTGTTTTTTTCATGCATTCATGCAAACAAAAACCTTTCTTTGCAATACTTATTGTCCCTTACATGAGAAAATGTGCTGAATTTGTTTAAATATATGAGGCTCTGCTAATTGAATTTCTTCTGCATCCTAAAGAGCGGAAAAGGAATGGGGCGATGGAATCCGAGGCCTGTCTCTGAACGCAGCTCGCTTTGCTTTGCTCCGTGTTGAAGATGGTCCTCCTCACACCAAAAACTGGAGGTAAGTGCATCCCAAGGTCACATAACTTTAGAAGTATTATTGGGTGTACTAACAGGCAGAGTGAAATCCACCATTAGAGCAATGTTTTAACTTGGAAGTGGCAGTGAAGTCACTGCAACAGTATTGGTTTAGTGTACTCCTCTTGGCTCAGCACCCATTAGAATACATCTGGAATCTTGTATCCATTTTTAGGCTCCTGGTTTTATGATAGGCATCAATAAGCTGGAGTGAGTTCAGAAAAATGCTCCTGAGGCACAGGAAGCATGTCTTACGTCGGGAGAAGCTGAGGAAGCTATGCTTACTCATCTTGGACGAGGCTTAAAGGGGGCCCAGAAGCTGATAGAACTAACTGGTAAACATCTGATACCTAAAAGGCTACTGAGAGGATGCCTTACTAGCAGTCTATGGCAGGAGAAGGAAAAAACATGATAAAATGGAGAAAATAGAAGAATACTATATAGTTAAGCATTGAAAGACATTACCCAGAGGTGGTGTTTCTGTCTCTGGGGGTTCTCAAAATCCATCTGGATGGAGCTGTCAGCAATCTGGTGTGCGTTCAATGTTTAACCACAAAGGAGATTTCACTGGATGACCTTGGAAGGGAAATCATTTATATTCCATAATTTGATTGCTAAAATTAAAAAGGTATCTCTTCAGAATGCTGGTATGGTGGCTCATGTAGATATTCTATATCTGAAGTGTTGTTTCTATTGCTAATTACAGTCTTTAAGATCCCTTCCACTCCACATTACTCCAACATTCTGTAACTTCCATGCTTAATAGTTGAATGTTTTCCATTCAACTATCAAGCACTAAATCTGTTTTATTAATTGTTATTTTTAGTTTTCTCATTCTTTCTTACTTTTCTGTATGACTGAGTGTGAGTTTAACTGAAACTAGTTGTTTGGTTTTCTTTTTTTTTTTTTTTTTTTTTTTTTTTTTTTTTTTTTTTTTTTTTTTTGTATCCTCTAATTTTTGTTTTTTTTNNGTTTTATTGGCAGACCTCAACTTTTGGTCTTATTAAACTTGGACCAAGAGCAGTTGGTGAAACATCCTAGATTGCTTTCTTTCACCTCTCAGTTGAAGGCTGGTAAAGGACTGACAATTGTGGGTTCTGTGCTTCAGGGAATCTACTTGGATAAATGTACAGAAACTCACAGAGCTGAAGAGGTATGTAAAAGACAACTTACAAATGCTTGGAATCTCTATTAGTATTGAAATGTTGACTTTGGATAACTTGCATCTTGAATTAAAACAGACTATTGTGAAGTCCTGAATAGAACATCAGTTTTCATTGATTGTGCCAATAGTGCCTGTGCCAATACAGGCTGGGTGGTGAATGGATGAGAGCAACCCTGAGGAAAAGGACCTTGGGGTCTAGGGTGATGAAAAACTCAACCTGAGCCTGCAATGTGAGTGCAACCCAGACAGCAACTGTGTGCTGGGCTGCAGCAAGAGCAGTGTGGGCAGCAGGGCAAGGGAGAGGATTGTGTCCCTTTGCTCTGCTCTCCTCAGACTCCACCTGCAGTCCTGTGTGCAGTTCTGGAGCCCCCAGCACAGGAAGGACATGGAAGTGTTGGAGTGGGTCCAGAGGAGGCCACCAAGATGCTGAGAGGGCTTCAGCAGCTCTGCTATGAGGACAGACTGAGAGAGTTGAGGCTCTGTAGCCTGGAGAAGAGAAGGCTTCCAGGAGACCTTGGAGTGGCCTTCCGGTATCTGCAGGGGGCTCCACGAAGGCTGGGGAGGGACTATTGACAAGGTCTTGCAATGCCAGGACAAGGGGTAATGGGTTTGAAGTGGCAGAGGGGAGATTGAAAGTGGATGTTAGGAGGAAGTTGTTTGCAGTGAGGGTGGTGAGACACTGGCACAGGTTGCCCAGGGAGGTTGTGGCTGCTCCCTGCCTGGAGGTGTTCAAGGCCAGGTTGGAGGAGGCCTTGAGGGACCTGTGCTAGTGGGAGGTGTCCCTGCCTATGGCAGGGGGTTGGAACTGGATGATCCTTGAGGTTCCTTCCAACCTTACCATTCTATGATTCTATGATAGTGATTTTTATATAAAGAATAGATTATGGTGCTGCAAAAATGTTTTATAAAATTTCCCAATAGGATGAGAGAATGTTGATGCTTCTTAGCTTCTTGCTGTGTTTAGCATTGAGAGCCCTAGGCTCACAATCATTACATTCTTGAAAAAGCCAAGTGATAGATTTTTAGCAAATTACTTTTTAAATAACACAGATTCATTTAATTTTTTTTAAAAAATCACATTTTTGTAACAAATGCAGATGTTTGACATTTTCTGGATGTATACATAGAATCACAGGAGCTCTGACAGCCTCTTCTGAAGTCTTTGGCACTGTGATTTTCCCAAACACTTCCAATTCCTAAAAGAAAGGACTTCCCATTCCAAACACATGATGCTTTTTCAGTCAGCAGTTTAGACTTTTGCTGAACAGTGTTCTTTTATCTTTGTCAAGATGTTTTTTACCTGTATCTTCATTGTGTTGTGGAGATAAAAGGATGAATAATTCAAACATTGAAAAGCTTGTATGGTGTCTTTTGTGATTTAATTGTCATGGAATCACATTCACTCTTTTGGAATTACAGCTTGTTGATTTTGGTTATGCACTGCAGCTAATGTTTTGCTCTTATGCTCAATGACCTTTACACTGGTCATTGCCAGCATTGATGATGCTGTTTCATATGTGTAATCTTCCTTTTGCAGAATGTGAAAGCCTTAATGGGAGTAGAAAAGACTAAAGGATTTTGCCAGATTGTGGTGTCTCCCAGTTTCAGAGATGGAATATCCTATTTGATTCAGTCAGCTGGCCTAGGAGGGATGAAGCACAACACAGTCCTGATGGCCTGGCCACAGTCATGGAAGCAGACAGAAAATCGTTTCTCATGGAAAAATTTTGTTGGTGTGTGTTTGTTGACTTCCTCCTTTGTGTTTTTAGCTGTGTGATGGTTTGAATCAAAACAACATGGGTCAAAAGGAAACAGTGGGTTAACCTGGCTACTTTCCCAACATCCAAGTGAGGGAAAAGTAACACAAAAAACTTGGGATTGAGAGGAAAAAAAAAAGACAGAGGAATAGAGTTTACTGATCAACAGTCAGATCAACATGGTACAAAATGCACAGTTACCTTAGCCTGTTTGCAGAAGCAGCACAGCACAAAGCAGCAACAAGCAGAAACAAGCAAGCCAAAAGCCCAAGCCAGAAAGCTACTGCCCCATCCCTCCTTGTCCTCCCACCAGCCTAACACCTAAAATCCTGGATCCCAGACCCAGCAACCAGAACAGGAAACCTCCCATGTTCCAATCTGAATTTGAAGCCCCATAATGCTTTGCTCCAGTTAGCATGCTTGCTTTTGAAGCTGGCGTGATTGTAGCATGGTGTGAACAACAGCAGCAGGTTCAATTCAGTCTGTGTCACTAATGTGTTTGCTGTGTGGGGGAAATGTGATACAGAGCATAGAGTGGGCAATTGAATATTTCCCCACATCTGTTTTAATGCAGAGTGGATTTCCTCCCTTCTTGTTCTCTTCAGCCATGGCTTCTCTTGGGCTAGCGATGGTGTGCTTGAGGTTTTTTGTTTGGCTTGGTTTCTTTTAAGCAGGTCAGTCACTAAACTGAGGGTGGTTCCTCTCTTGCCCCAGCAGAGTCTGGGAGAGGAGAAGGCTTCCAGGAGACCTTAGAGTAGCCTTCCAGGATCTGAAGGGCCCTACAGGAAGGCTGGGGAGGGACTATTGACAAGGCCTTGCAATGCCAGGACAAGGGGCAATGGGTCTGAACTGGCAGAGGGGAGACTGAAAGTGGATGTTAGGAGGAAGTTGTTTGGAGTGAGGGTGGTGAGACACTGGCACAGGTTGCCCAGGGAGGTTGTGGAGCACAGAATCACAAAATGTAATCAAAGATCATATTCTGTGCTTCTGTGCTCCACAACCTCCCTGGAGGTGTTCAAGACCAGACTGGAGGAGGCCTTGAGTGACCTGTGCTAGTGGGAGGTGTCCCTGCCTATGGCAGGGATTTGGAACTAGATGATCCTTGAGGTCCCTTCCAACCTTACCATTTTATGATTTGTTTAATTTAAAACCCCAAAAGCTGTGAATGAGCAGCAGACTGATCCAATGTGCTGTTTTCCCTGGCAGACACTGTTCGAGAAACAACAGCAGCTCAGCAAGCATTATTGGTGGCTAAGAACATCGACTTGTTTCCCACCAATCAGGAACGCTTTACTGAAGGAAGCATAGATGTGTGGTGGATTGTTCATGATGGTGGTATGCTGATGTTACTGCCTTTTCTTCTTCGACAGCACAAGGCAAGGACAACAGAAAATGGCTAGGGTTTAGCTTCCTAGAAGTGAATTGGTTCTGACAGATTGTGAGTTAAATGCTCTTTTGCTGTGATAGTTGTGCACGGTGAGGGCAGTGCTTGTATCATGAATTGTTACAATGCATTGAGTCCATGGGACAGTCTGGCTGAAGGCCTGTAGCAGGTGGAGTCCCTCACGGGTCAATAGTGGGAATAGTGTTATTCAGTGTATTCATTAATGACCTGGATGAGGGCACAGAGTGCACTGTCAGCAAGGTTGCTGACATCACCAAGCTGGGTGCAGTGGCTGCCACACTGGAGAGTTGTGCTGCCAGTGAGAGTTGGGCAGGGAGAATCCGAATGAAGTTCAATGTGGGCAAGTGTAGAGTCGTGCATCTGGGAAAGAACAACCCCAGGGATCAGTATAGGTTGGGGACTGACCTGGTGGAGAACAGTGAAGGGGAGAAGGAGAAGGAGTCCCAATGAATGGCAGCATGGCCATGAGCCAGCAGTGTGCTCTGGTGGCCAGGAGGGGCAATGCCATTCTGGGGTGCATTAGAAGGGCTCTGGTTAGGAGGTCAAGGGCAGTTCTCCTTCCCCTCTACTCTGCCCTGGTGAAACTTCTTCTACAGTATTGTGTCCAGTTCTGGGCCCCCCAGCTCAAGAAGGACAGGAGCTGCTTGAGAGAGTCCAGCACAGAGCCACAAAGATAATTAAGGAAGTTGAACATCTTCCTTATGAGGGGAGCCTGAGGGAGCTGGGGCTGGGAGCTTGGAGAGGAGGAGACTGAGATGTGGCCTCATTCATGTTTATGTATATGTAAAGGTTGAGTGCGAGGAGGCTGGAGCCAGGCTCTGCTGGGTGATGCCCAGTGACAAGAAAAGGGACAGTGGGTGGAAACTGAGGCATAGGAAATTTCCTTGAAATGTGAGGAGGAATTTTTTCCCTGTGAGGATGATAGAGCACTGGAACAGGCTGCCCAGGGGGGGTTGTGGAATCTCCCTCTCTGGAGGTACTCAAAATCCACCTGGATACGTTCCTGTGTGATCTGCTCTGGGTGATCCTGCTCTAGCAGGGGGGCTGGACCAGATGATCTTTTGAGGTCCCTTCCAGCCCCTGACATTCTGTGATCTTTCTGACAGGTTTGGAGAAAATGTAAAATGCGCATCTTCACTGTTGCTCAAATGGATGATAACAGCATTCAGATGAAGAAGGATCTTCAGATGTTCTTGTACCATCTTAGACTGAATGCTGAAGTGGAAGTTGTTGAAATGGTATGTTATGGCATTTTGGTTTAGGTGCTGTTAAGGTTAAACTTAGGAAAATGGATTTCCCATTTCTCAAATTGGTGTTAACCCAAATATTAAAAGGGGTAGATTGTAGTCCGTCCCCCCCAAGAACAAGAAGGTTTTCAAATGCAATGTCTTACCATGTCACAATGCTAGTGTATGTGGTAGTTAGTTTAAAGGTTTTTGCCAAGTAGAGTTGAACCATTTTGATTTGTTTATTGCCTACTTTATTTGTAAGGATTAGTCCATTTGACATAGCTCATTTAGGAAGAAGAAAGGTTGAACTTTTAACATGGAAGACTGAATGGGCTTAATCTAAGAATCCATGACAGGCAGCATGAGAGAGGACAAACATGCCTATCTCTCCAGCTGCTGTGTGAATATCTTTGTGGAATAAGCAGATAGGCACTTCTGTGAGAGTATATCAGTTGGTTTTGGTGTTGTCAGCTTCTGTGGCCCTAAACAGCAGTTCACAAAATAGAGATTCACAAGCTGAACAGTGACAAAACAAAGTTTGTTACTTCTTCACCTTTAAAATACTGCTGAAGAGAAAGGACTAAAACTGGAGTCTGTCTACTCAAGTTTTTGGCAGCTAAGGGGGGCAACTGTTTCCTGCACTCAAAGGTAACCAGTGTGATGTCTAACAAGTACAGTTTCAAACAGGTTGCCCAGGGAGGTTGTGGCTGCTCCCTCCCTGGAGGTGTTCAAGGCCAGGTTGGAGGAGGCCTTGAGTGACCTGTGCTAGTGGGAGGTGTCCCTGCCTATGGCAGGGGGTTGGAACTGGGTGATCCTTGAGGATCCAACCTTACCATTCTGTGATTCTGTATGCTTGGAATTAATGCCATAAATTCATCCAGATCTGAATAAGTACAGGAATGAAGGTGATAGACTCTGAACACTTTTCCTTTGTGCAGTGTTTTTTGTTCTGATGTGTTTGGTGTCAATGTCTCTTGCAGTTTGAAAATGACATCTCTGCATTCACCTATGAGAAGACACTTATGATGGAACAGCGATCTCAGATGCTAAAACAGATGCAGCTATCAAAGAATGAAAGGGAAAGAGAGGTAAGGATTTTGGCTTGGTAAGGTGTTCTGTGAAAAACCTGGAAGTAGCATTTCTTGGCCTTGGCTTTGATCAGTCTGAACTAGTCAAAACCTTTTACAACTGCATCCTACTGTCATGGCTTGAGGTGAATTCGCTGATGTGTAGTTAATACCATGCTGCTGTCATGCCAGATTCAAAAGTGCTGGCTGGAGCTAAGTGTCATGGGGCTGGAAGTTCAGATTGTAACATGAGAGGCTTCTTGTTTGGAGGGTTGGGCTTTTCCACTGGGCTGCTTGCTGTGCGCTTGGGTGGGGGGAGCAGCTTTATTGCTGCCTTCTGCTGCTGCTTATGCTTTTGCTGCACAATTACCTCAACCTATCTGCAGAAAAATCCATCTTATCTCATTAAATTCCTTATCTCAACCCAGAGGGGTGGTTGTGTGTTACTTTCCCTTCAGTCTGTGTTGGGGGAACTGGGCTTGTAAGAGCAGGCTGTGTTAAACCTGCACATCTCCACTGGTTTCCCTTTGACAGGTTTCACTTGCAAAGTTCAAATAATACGGGGGGGGGAATTCCTTTTATATGAACAGATGTTTGGAGTTTTCCTGTTCTTGTTAAGATAAGTGGGAGTATTTAGTAGTCAAGATTTCGAGTGTCAGTGTGGAATATAACCAGAACATTTGCAAACTTGACACGTCTCAGGAGCTAAGGTTCATGTTGTCTCCCTGGGCTCATTACCTTTGTTTGGCACTACTGACAAGGTCTTGCAATGCCAGGACAAGGGGCAAAGGGTTTGAACTGGCAGAGGGGAGATTGAAACTGGATGTTAGGAAGAAGTTGTTTGCAGTGAAGGTGGTGAGGCACTGGCACAGGTTGCCCAGGGAGGTTGTGGCTGCTCCCTCCCTGGAGGTGTTCAAGGCCAGGTTGGAGGAGGCCTTGAGTGACCTGTGCTAGTGGGAGGTGTCCCTGCCTATGGCAGGGGGTTGGAACTGGATGATCTTTGAGGTCCCTTCCAACCTTACCATTCTGTGATTGCAAGCACTACTGAGGAATATAACCATTTATGCTCTTTAGTCAACCTGAAACCAAAAGTATACAATTGAGTATGTACCATTAATAGCTTCATTATCCCAAAGAGGTAAGGCTCTGCAGTCGGTAACGTAGATCTCAGTGGGGACAAAAGAATTTCATTTTAGCTCTACTAGTTAGTTAGGATCTCCACTACTTGAGACTGCTTGGAAGTTTTCAGTTCCTCCTTCTCCTTCCTGTGTATTTTTTAATATTTTGGGGTTTATTTTATCTGAATGGAACCATCACCGTGATGGCTTCAGTTTATTCCTTCATATCAGGCAGGGTAACATCTCACATGTTCAAACAACATTTTGTACCTTGCAGTCTGAAGTAAAATCCTTAGTATCTCAAGAACATGTAGTGCTTCTGCTGGTTTCTCCAAGGATAAACCCCCCACCAATCTCTTGTTTCTGATTAGGCTATCTTACTGTTTTGTTGTTGTATTTTCATCAGAAAACGTCCATGAGTTAAGCCTTCATTGCTTCTAGAGCTAGAAGTTTGTGTATGCACTCAGTGTGCCAGGACCTCTCTGTCTCATCCTTTTAAATCAGCTGAGCCTTCCCCTCCAGTCTTATGATAACCTCCAAAACATTTCTGTCACTAGTATCTCTAGTTCAACCCAGCGTTGCTTTTGTTTTCAGCACCTGTCTCCAGGCACTCCAATTACAACCCTGATATTCCAGTTTGTGGTTGGTGCTGCTTGTGGTTTTGTTGCCTGTTATCACCAGATCAGTATTTTTAACCTCACTTCTGCACTGCTGCCTCTCCAAGCAATGTTCAGACCTTTGCAGAGAGGAGATTTTGGTTTTGTACAGTGTTCAATGCTTCCCTGTTACTCCTTGAGGAATCATCCTCACCATCCACTCCTGTCACTTTTATGTTAAAATGGATCTTTATTTAATCTTTCCACCAGGTGTTCTCATGAAAGGTGGCATGAGTGGGGTTTTTTTTTTGTTTGCATTTTTGAGAAACTTGGCTGATGCTATTCAAGAGTAAATACAACACATTCCTGCAGTAAGATCTGCAGACTTGGGCCCAGCTGCCAAGCATTTATTTGGCTGTGACAATAGCCCTGCAAAGATGAAAAGAAATGTAGAGCTTCTTTCGTGTTCTTGGTGGTTGTCATTCTTCTCTGGCTAGTTCTGACTAATGTCTGTATGGCAAGGCAGCAATGCTGGAGCTGTGAGGCATCCATGCCCCCACCATTTTGGGTTGCACAGAGCAAGTGCTGCTACTAGCCAAGACTGGCAGAAATCTGAGGGCATGTAGGTCAGGAGCAGTTGAGGAGTGTTTGAGTCACTGGGAAGTAAATCACTGTTTTGTATCAGGCAGCAACTTTCTCATCTTAATTTTTTTTTAAAGAATACTTTTGATTGTAACTGAATGAAGTAAGTCCTCATCATATAAAAGAATATATTATAAAGTAATACAACCCTCACAAACAAGTGAGTGTTTGAAGTTCCAATGTAGGCAAAAAGAGTCCATTAACTGTGGTTTCACAAATCTGTATGAAGAGACTTCATAACCAAGCACTAAATAGCTGAAAGAGCCTTGTAGTGCATATAAACAAATGACATGTTTGTGAAGACAAAGCAAGTTCATAACAAGCAACCATACCAAATCTTACCTATTTAAATAGAGACAAGTTCTGCTTTAAATAATATCATCTGCTCTTTGTGGTTGTTGTTGATGGGAGGGGGTGGGGCATATTGAGGGGCTTCTTTTTGGCTTTTTCTGTGTTTTTTTCTGTCATTGGTAACTTTTTTGTCCCAGATTCAGAGCATCACTGATGAGTCTCGAGGCTCAATCAGAAGGAAAAGCTTCTCCAGTCCACAGTCCCTTGGCCAAGATGCACAGGCACTGCTGACTAATGACTATCGAGAGGAGGAGGTAGTTGGACATAGTACTGGCAGGATAGTTACTTATTTTCATTCCCCTCTCCCTGTTGCAACACTTGAAGTGGCATTACTGCCAACTGAACTGCAAATGGACATTCATTGCTAGGGATGTTCTTAATACATTGTCATTTAATCATTGTGGAAAATCCATTCTGTTGCCCTACATTTTTTTTTTTTCTCTAGTTGATGCTTCTGCAGCCTGTGTTACTTCTGTCTTTCCCATGCTTACTGTCCCTAAGAAATGCATGATTCAGAGTGCCTGGTTTTCTTAAGAGCCAGAAGCAAAGGTATTTCTCTACCTTCTAGCTCTTAAAAATTCCTAATAGTGGGTGTTTCATTAATATTTCATGCTTTCACAGAGCATTACTTTCCTTTAATAGTTTCTATGGTGAGGTAATGAAGGTTTCAGTGACCACATAGGTATACTAGGGCCTTGGAGATATATATCCTTATTAAAAAGCCATTATTAGCCCATAGGTGTCATTACAAAGTGAATTTTGAAAGGAAATCAACTGAGCTAATCAGTGGTCATAGTGTGCACTTGAAGTGTTGCTCACACCTAAGGGTAATGTAGCCTGGCTTGTAGAAATGCTACGTAGCTTTGTGTTTGCCTTTCTTTATCGAGTGTGAGAGGAGTGTGTCGTGTATTGTGTGATTCATTTGGTGTTAGAGTAGCACTGACAAAAATGTGCTGCTGTTGTCTTGGCAGTTTTGTAAATGTGTGCTGTAGGTCCAGACTTTCACTTAACCTTGCTGTCCCTTCAAAAAAAAAAAAAAAGGTGACCTTTTGTTGTAGCTTTGTACTGCAGTCATCCTTACAGTTGTTGGTTTGAAATGTTAGCTCATTAGGTACTGCTGTATGACATTTCCATTCTCATGGTAGAACTGTCTTCACCATAACTTCTTGTTCATAGTCTTGACTAATGATTCAGTCTTCTGAGAAGAGATGAAGACCATCAAATAGATATTTATGTGAGCCTTGGCACTCAGAAGCTGTATTTGGGAATCCTCAAACATAGACACTTGGGAAATAATTTAGGAAACATACAGAAGCTCTTGGATATTTTAAACCAAATACAGTTACATTTTGAACCACTAGGAAAATCACTCTCCAGAGATAGTAGATTTCTAATCTGCTTTGATTTTTAGTCACACTTTTGATTGTGACCTCTGCTATAAGGACAGGCTGAGAGAGTTGGAGCTCTGCAGCCCGGAGAAGAGAAGGCTTCCAGGAGACCTTAGAGTAGCCTTCCAGGATCTGAAGGGGGCTACAGGAAGGCTGGGGAGGGACTATTGACAAGGGCTTGGAATGCCAGGACAAGGGGCAATGGGTTTGAAGTGGCAGAGGGGAGATTGAAAGTGGATGTTAGGAGGAAGTTGTTTACAGTGAGGGTGGTGAGACACTGGCACAGGTTGCCCAGGGAGGTTGTGTAGCACAGAAACACAGAATGTGATCTTTTTAATCATGTTCTGTGCTTCTGTGCTCCCCAACCTCCCTGGAGGTGTTCAAGGCCAAGTTGGACGAGGCCTTGAGTGACCTGTACTAGTGGGAGGTGTCCCTGCCTATGGCAGGGGGTTGGAACTGGATGATCCTTGAGGTCCCTTCCAACCTTACCATTCTATGAAATTGATTCTGTGGGATCAAAGCATCTGTGGAGGGGTATGACAGTCACTAATGTGAAAAACTGAGGTTCCCTAGTGGAGTAAGAGGTGCAACTCATGATTTAACATGTCTCTGAAGAGGCTTCACGGCTGTCAAAGACCTTAGAAAACCCCAACCAAACAAAACTGAAGGAACAAGAAAAGAATCTGATCAAACTCCAAAACAAAGAAGAAAACAAAACCAAAAAGCCCACTAACACAGCCCCTAAAACAGAACATCCCAAAACACGCCCAGAAAAATTCCTCCTCACCATACCAACTTAAAAACCTAAGGCACAGGTATGTGTTGGATCTGGAAATACAGAAGTCTGTGGGCAAAGCATCGTGAGAATATGGTAAATATTTCTTCCTTCCTTCCTCGAGAGGAGCAGGGGGAAGGAGAAACAACACAGCAGTGTACGTGCATGTAGGAGCAACAATGCTGTGTTCTTGGAGTTGTGGTTTGAGTGCTGCTACAGGGGAAGAGAAAGCCCCTACACAGTTACAGTGTAATAGGCACATACATGGGATGTAACCAGTCAGGCTTTGTGTTCCTGGGATGAGGAGAGTCATGCTGGTAGCTACACTGTGAAACTGTGTTTGCAACAGTGTCTGAGGAAGTAACTGTACCTGGTGAAGAATGGAGCACAGGCTTCCAGGTGCTTCACTGGCAACCCACCCTCATGCCAAAGTACTGCCGGACTGGATTCATCCTTGCTTTAGATCACTACAAAAACAATCTCTCAGTCCAGATGTAATCCTGCAGATAGAAACAACTATATTTTCATGAACAGATTTATTTCATACTGGAGTGAGAAACAGTTCAGAAAACAAGGTTCATTTTTTCTATATATTCTTGTTTCACACTGCTGAGAAACTCCTCCTCAAAATTTTAGTAACAAATGCTCCTTTTGGCTGAATCTTGTAGCGATTTGTTTGTTTTTCTGGCCAGGCTCAGCTGATCCACGACAGAAACACTGCCTCACGCTCAACTCCAGCAGTCAAGGCAAGCGTGACTGCTGCTGCTGCACCAGAAAAAGTGCACATGACCTGGACTAAAGAAAAGTTTGTAGCTGAGAAGCATAAAAACAAAGATTCAAATGTGTCTGGCTTTAAAGATATTTTCAACATGAAGCCGTAAGTATACACCTGGTCTTTGGGGTCTCGTAGTTAGTTGGATTTTAGTGCTGGGGGCTTTTGTTGCTCCTGGGTTTTGGTTTTTAAGAGGTTCTTCCCATGCACTTCACTTAAATGCCATCCTTGTGAAACTAGCATGGGCTTAAGTTGGACAACAATGACTGCATTCACAAGAATGTTGAGTGAAGCTTACACAGGACAGAGTTGAAGCTGTGAACTCAATTTCTGGGTTGTATCAGTAAGCATGCATGTTAAAATGCTTAATGATGATTGTTTTTTCTCTCTTCCTGTTGGTAACAAATTACTGTACATCCCTGCCCTGTTTCATTTACTCTTTTTTTGTTGGGATGGAGGCAGTGCTGAAGTAGCAGATATGCTAAATGCCTTGAAAGGGTCTGGCAAAAAGACATCAGCTTGCTTGCTTCCTCATGTTGTGTTTCAGGCCTACACTCTTGTCTGAGTTCTGGAAGCATGACCTAGAGTTTCTGCACATGCCCAAAGCAAAACTGTGGAAATCACACAGTATCACAGTATCACAAGGGTTGGAAGAGACCTCAGAGATCATCAAGTCCAACCCATCACCACAGCCCTCAAGATTAGACCATGGCACTAAGTGCCATGTCCAAACGTGTTAATATCTAAAGGAAGCACCTTCAGTTTAGGACTTGTAGGCAGAGTTAAGAAGGTACATTTAGAATGAGCACCCTAAGGTGCTTCAAAGATTTGTGTTGAGCTCTAAGAAGCAGTTTGCCTTCTGCAAATTCCAAACTTCTCCTTGTGCTCTAAAACACCTTTTTTGTTGGTGGTGTGTTGGGTTTCTTTTTTTTGTTTGTGGGTTTGGTTTTTTTTTGTTCTGGGCTACATTATACTGTAATCCTTAAGTGTAAAAGGGGTGTTAATATCTTGGGAATATTTCCTATGGCTACTTGAGAATTGTGCAAGACAGATTTCAGATACTAAAACTGTGATGTGGTTGTGTGTGGAAATTAACACAGACACTGCAAGTCTGAACTGTAATACTGTGGAATTTATGTGCCTGATGGCATTTTTTTTTTTCTTCCCTGTGCATTTGCTTGCCTTCCATTTAGAGAATGGGGAAATCTGTAAGTCTGAATTTCATTTCTCTTGAGCAACATAGGCAGTGTGCCATGGTTCTCATGTTCTTGTATGTGTGTATCCTAAGTCATCATTTGCAGGGCATGTATTTTTATATTGTGTTATATGCTGTGGCTTAGCATTTATCACTGGAAAAATATTATTCACTGTGACTTGTTAACATTTTCTTCTAAATATCATTGCATTTTCTTTCAAGGTATGTTGCAGAGTATGTGCTTTTCTGTAAGAATGCAAAACTTGACAGTACTCATCTGCAGCAGTGTAATATTCAGTTTTGTAATAAATCACACAAATCATAGAATCTTAGAATATCAGGGACTGGAAGGGACCTCTAAAGCTCAGCCAGTCCAACCTCCCTGCCAGAGCAGGATCTCCTAGACCAAATCACACAGGAACACATCCAGGTGGGTTTTGAGTATCTCCAGAGAGGAAGACTCCCCAACCCCTCTGGGCAGCCTGTTCCAGGCTCTGTCACCCTCACAGACGAAAAATTCCTCCTCATGTTTACATGAAGCTTCCTATGCCTTAGCTTCCACACAGTGCCCTTTGTCCTGGCATCAGGCATCACCCAGCAGAGCCTGGCTCCAGCCTCCTGGCACTCACCTACACATCTTTATAACCATTGCTGAGGTCACCTCTCAGTCTCCTCCTCTCCCAGCAGCACAGCCCCAGCTCCCTCAGGCTCTCCTCTTAACAGAGCTGTTCCATTCCCTTCAACATCTTTATGGCTCTGTGCTGGACTCTCTCAAGCAGTTCTATGTCCCTCTTGAACTGGGGGGCCCAGAACTGGACACAGTACTGCAGATGTGGCCTCAGCAGGGCAGAAGAACCCATGCAATATGACTACTTGGGCAATAAGGATTAATTTTTTCACAAAGGGAGATTTCATATTTCATCAGATGCTGTTCTTGCCTCTCTTCTACCAACCCATGCCTGTGTGGGAATAACATAAGTCCAGATAAAGTGTGTGACAGCATGCAGAAAATGGTCTGTTCCATTCTTGGCTGGAACTGACCTGTGACTGCTCTCTCTTTTTTTAATTTTTTTCCCAATTATTTCTGTTTAACAGATTGAGCTTATGAAAACTTCTAGGGCACAGAAAAGGATTTTTCTATGTTTCCAGTTCTACCAGTGTTTGAGGGTAAATCAGTCAGTCAGTCTCAGGTCTCATGGCACACAGTGTTACCTTTAGCCAGTTTGGACCTTTAGTTCAGTGCTGAATTCTTACCCACTCCACCAATTTCCACCCTCCATAATTCCTCTGTGTTTTGTCTTTAGTTTAACAGTATTTATACTTTATTATTATACCCCATTTCAGTACACACTCTTCATAGCTGCTTTACAGTCTTCTCAATGTGCTCTTTTACTTCTGGAAAAACTGAGCTTTGAACATTCTTCCCTACATGGCTGTTGTGCAGTTTCCTTAGGACAGCTGCTTGCTGTAACAAAGATCATAGAATCATAGAATGGGAAGGCTGGAAGGGACCTCAAGGATCATCTAGTTCCAACCCCCTGCCATAGGCAGGGACACCTCCCACTAGCACAGGTCACTCCAGGCCTTGTCCAGCCTGGCCTTGAACACCTCCAGGGGGGAACAGCCACAACCTCCCTGGGCCACCTGTGCCAGTGTCTCACCACCCTCACTGCAAACAACTTCCTCCTAACATACACTTTCAATCTCCCCTCTGACACTTCAAACCCATTCCCCTTGTCCTGGCATTCCAAGACCTTGCCAATAGTCCCTCCCCAGCCTTCCTGTAGCCCCCTTCAGATCCTGGAAGGCTACTCTAAGGTCTCCTCAAAGCCTTCTCCTCTCCAGGCTGCAGAGCCCCAACTCTCTCAGCCTGTCCTCACAGCAGAGCTGCTGCAGTCCTCTCAGCATCTTGGTGGCCTCCTCTGGACCCACTCCAACACTTCCATGTCCTTCCTGTGCTGGGGGCTCCAGAACTGCACCCAGGACTGCAGGTGGGGTCTGAGGAGAGCAGAGCAAAGGGGCACAATCCTCTCCCTTGCCCTGCTGCCCACACTGCTCTTGCTGCAGCCCAGCACACAGTTGCTGTCTGGGCTGCGCTCACACTGCAGGCTCAGGTTGAGCTTTGCATCACCCCAGACCCCCAGGGCCTGTTCCTCAGGGCATCTTTAAGTCCTTTACTTGCAATTTCTTGAACAGATCCAGTTAGTTTTAAAATATCTCTCAAACAGGATTCTCAGTGATTCTGACTTCATTTCTACTGAAAAAATATATTTGTAAAAGAGAACTGATAATGGAAAGATCTTTGTACCTTAGCAATCTCCTTAGAGCTGTCTGACTTTCAGAGTTAATCTGTCCTTTCAAAGGAGGGAAAAACCCCTCAAACCAACCAGCTTTTAACCCTAGGCATTCCTTTTTCTCAGCTGAATTTTGAATGTGTACAACTAGCAGTGTCTGTGGAAAAAGCAGCTGCTTCTGTGTGCATGGAGATTAGATTTAGAAATTTCAGATGCCTGAGTATTGTGCTAATGCCTCAAACATTTGTTTCCATTCTAGAAACCAGTCAAATGTGAGAAGAATGCACACGGCTGTGAAGCTGAACGGAGTTGTGCTTAACAAATCACAGCATGCTCAGCTGGTTCTCCTGAATATGCCTGGACCCCCTAAAAACAGAAAAGGGGATGAAAACTGTATCCTCCACTGTCATATCTTCATGTTTCTTGAGATTGGGAGTTGTGCTTTTTGTGGTGGTGCTACTGTCTCCAGGTTGATATGCTTAGCATGTTTACCAAAGGTGAAGTTTGCCCTTAGGAAAAGGACTTGATGCCACAGGAAAAATTAAGAAATGTTGATGGCATCTGTGGGTTTTGTTAGTGATATAAAGTAATTGTCACTCTTCAGTTTGTTTTATCATCTCTGTCTTATCTTTACTGCAGGTGAGTAGGGCAGGATTAGAAATTTTCCCTAAACTGGAACTTGTTTCTACTCGAGCAAGCAGGTGGATTACATAATCAGGAGGTAAAGAGTGACCTGTGAAAACTCCTTGATGAAATTATTGAACTTGATTTTTGCATTATTTCAGAGGGTTTGAGATATGGGTGGTTATCTTGTCTCTTTCCTGAATAAATTCCTTGACCTTGATTATTTCAGACATGGAGTTTTTGGAAGTTCTGACAGAAGGTCTGGATAGAGTACTCCTAGTCCGAGGCAGTGGACGTGAAGTCATCACCATTTATTCATAACCTATTTGCACACTTTATTCAACAGCCTCCCTTCACCACCCCAAAGAAAAACAACCCATCCAGACAACCCACACACACAACAAACAACAGAACACTTCTCCCCAAACACACCACAAAAGCCCCAAAACCAATACAAACCCCATGCCCAAACCCAAACTTGGACTTAATTATTCGCTGTCATTTGTGCAGCTTCATTAAGAATCTTTGATCACTGAAAATCAACTGCAGGCAGCATTTTCTGATGATGTGTTCTGGTTTTTTTCTAGTAAAAATTAATATTTAGATTATATTTTAAGATAGGTTTTTAATGTAGAAAATATTTCTGTAGTGAATTAATGGTGGCTGGGTTAGGATATTTATATGTATCATATTCTGGCACTTGTTAAACTGTAGCGAAACCCAAGGAAGGAAATTAGGACGCAACTCAGACATGTGAGCAACTTATTTAGGTGCACAACAAAGATTGACTACATCAAAAGGGAAAGGTATTGGGAAAAGCTGGCTTCCTCCTTTACCAAAATGCTGCTTTCTTGCTTCTGTTGGGACTAGTCCTAGTTCAGGAAACTTCTTTCAGAAATGTATACCACCACTCAAATTTGTATATTATGTGCATAAAGTGTTTCCCCCGGAGCTCATTATTTGCCACGCTTTGTTTTAAATGATGTTGCTGTGTTTAATGTACTTAAGTAGCTGAAACCTCCAGGTGGCAGTGATTGTAAATAGACAAGTTAGTGTAGGCTAGGTGGGTTTGGTTTAGTTTTGTTTTTCTCATGAGCTACTAGCAGTTACAGTCTCTTGTACAATTATGCAGGTGACAGCTGAGAGCATCCAGCTCCTAGGAAGTCTGTGATGCGGTAACTCAACCTCGTTGCAGGTAGGATTGTAACAACTGATAAACCACAGCAAGTTGGTTTTACAAAGTGCAGTCTCTTCTTCTCAAATATGTATATTTTGAAAATGTTGTATGTATGTGCTGCTGTTAAAAATCTGCTTTTCTGAACTGAAAGAGCTCTTAAGTGTCTTTCATTTGAAACTGTTGAACATTTAGCTTAGGTGCTCAACAGAAACTTTCTGCACCTGTTGGAACTCTGCCCCTTTTTGGAGGCTGTTTAGTTTCATACATTTTTAAAGTGCTTGAGTAGAGGAAGAATTATCTTACTTAAACACATGATACTGTCAGCACCTCTTGCTCAATCTGAGACCTGGATCTAGGCCAGTGCTTTTATCACAGCTCCCCCAGGCAAAGCAAACCAAACAGCAAAAGCTGAAGGCAGCTATTACCTATCCCTGTAGGCTGATGTACAGCAACAGAGGGAGAACAAAGGTAATCAGCTGACCCAGTGCACTTCAGCTGGCTCTTAACCACTGCTGGGGCACACCAAGTAAATGCTTGGAATGGCCTGCTGCATACCAGAAGGCATCCACAGATCACTGGGTGTGGGTGCTGCTTTAGGCTTTTTTGTTTGTGTAGGCACTCGGAGGTGCCCTGGGGCTGCACCAAAGGTACTCCAAGGGCCCTTATGTAGAGTGAAAGACGCAGAGGCACTCTGGACTGATGAGTAGGCATCTGAAGGTGCAAGATTTGAAGATCAAGAAGTTGTACTTCTTGTACAAGTACTGAGAACAGTCTGAGGTAGACTTGCTGCACTCCAGATGGCTCTTAGCTTGTCCTGGCACAACTATTTTGCCTTGAAAGACAGAAAATTATTTGTGATAATTTGATTTATAGTAGCCTTCCAGTATCTGAGGATACCTACAGGAAGGCTGGGGAGGGACTACTGACAAGGACTTGCAATGCCAGGACAAGGGGCAATGGGTTTGAACTGGCAGAGAGGAGATTGAAACTGGATGTTAGGAGGAAGTTGTTTGGAGTGAGGGTGGTGAGACACTGGCACAGGTTGCCCAGGGAGGTTGTGGCTGCTCCCTCCCTGGAGGTGTTCAGGGCCAGGTTGGATGAGGCCTTGAGTGACCTGTGCTAGGGGAAGGTGTCCCTGCCTATGGCAGGGGCTTGGAACTGGATGATCTTTGAGGTCCCTTCCAGCTTTACCATTCTATGATTCTATATGGCAATGGCTTCTTTCAGACTGATCATAAAGCAAGCAAATGGTCAAGACAGGGTCATACTAAAAAGCTGCAAACAACTCACACATTCAAATTAAGCTCAAGTGAAAGAAGCAATCTGCACAGTAATGCTTTGAATATTGACTCTATTACATGTATGCCATAGCAAGAATTACTCATTCCTGGCATCATTCCTGCTTGTGAAGCACAGTAATTGCAATTACATTTCCTAAATAAGTCCAGCCCTTTACCTCAAACAACACAACTGCCTTTTGCCAGACTTGCCTGGTTTGGATAAAATGTTTGGCAAGTCACGACAGCCATCCAGTCTGACTTCATAGAATGTTTAGGTAACTGCTCCAGTCCACAAATCGTGTAACAAGCTGAAGCATATTAGAGTCATTTATACTCCATCCTCTTGTGCTAGCAATTACACGGCATCCTAAAATTGTTGCCAGAAGGTGGAACTGTGAAACCACAGAAAGCTCTGAGACACACTTGGCAGTGGAGCAGAGCATGTTGAAGAGCAATCCTCACTATACAAGATAAAAAACAGCAAAGGGGGAAACTTGCATGTGGTTTCTATACACTGACCTTATAAATAGCTAAATAATACTTCTAATTTTTAACTTCTTAAGAAAAAAAAATATTAGCCCAATTGTATGCAATGTTCTGGCTTTTAATATTGCAGGTGTCAGGCTAGCTGATCACTCTGCTTTCAAAATCCATCAGTCCCTTCAGGAGGAACCGGAGCAACTCTCCACCTCTGCTTTCAGGCTTTCCCTTTTATTCACACGTTTCCTCGGTCCCTCATGCTAGGACAAGCTTCTCTCTCTCTTTTTTTTTTTTTTTTTTTTTTTTTTTTTTAAACATATAAATCGCAGTACAAACTCCAGAGCGCTCCTGCCTCACGCTGGCCGCGGGCAGGAAGTGCGGCCCGACGGAGACCGAAAGCCCCGCGGCGCCGAGCGGAGGAGCCCCTGCAGCCAGTGCCGCATGGGGCCCAGGCCCTTATAGGGCTGCTCTCCATCCCGTCCCTCGCTGCGAGTGGAGACCAACCCTGGGGTTCGCCGCTGCGGCACCTCACACACCACCCTCCGCCCCCATTGCTCCGTCCCTATCAGCGCCGCCATCTTGTTGTACGGATGACGCAGCTCCGTCGCTCGTGCTACGCTCCCTCGCTGCTCCGTTATGGCGTCATCGCACCGTGCTCTGTGAGGCGTCCACGGGAGACTCGACGCTGCGCCCGGTAGCGGTACTAGTAATGGCCATAACTGCGGGGTCCGGTAGCGGTACTAGTAATGGCCATAACTGCGGGGTCCTGCGCTGGGTAGGGAGCAGGCGGAAGGACTGGACAGGCTCCAGGCACAGCCGGGCTGTGAGGGCAGCGGGCCTGGGCCGAGCGGAGTGGCCCAAGGTCGGGCCGAAGTCTGCCCCGTTTGGGCTCGGCACGGCGAGTTCGTGTGGAGATGGTTCTGCTCGGTTCTGCTTGGTTCTGCCACGCTTCTGCTGCTTTGGACATCGAGGGGCTGGAGCGTGCCCAGAGAAGGGCAAGGAAGCTGGGGAAGGGTCTGGAGAATAGGCCTGGTGAGGAGCAGCTGAGGGAGCTGGTGGTGGTTAGCCTGGCTGAGGGGAGACGTTCTGGCTCTCTAAAACTCCCTGAAAGGAGGTTAGGGTGAGGCAGAGGTTGGTTTCTTCTCCAAAGTATCAGGTGATAGGTGAATGGCCTGAAATTTTGTTGGTGAGGTTTAGATTGGAGATGATGAAAGATTTCTTTCCTGCAAAAGTGGTGAGGCATTGGTTTAATGGCTATGGTGCTCTTAAGTTGAAGGTTGGATTCAGTGACCTTAACAATTCCATGTTTCTATGATCCCCTACCTGGCTCCACCCTCCTTTCGGGGAGCTGGAGAGAGCCAGGTCTCCCCTCTGCCTCTGTTTCTGCAGGCTGAACACACACCACAAATTGGACAGTTTCCTGAGCTGTAAATCTCTGAAGGCTGGAGTGAGGAAGGGGTTTCACACTGGCTGCTTTTCAGATTCTCTTCAGTCTCCTGCTTGGGCCACTGCTGGGAACAGCCAGGCCAGGCTGGTCTTTGGTCTGACCACCGTGATCGCACCATTCCATGTCTGATTTGATTACCCTGCTGTTCTGAGAGCCTCATTGCTGCTTGCTCTAACGTTTTGAGGGAAAATGGTTCTTTGGGCTTGCTTACAGGAGTGGTATCTGAAGTGTTCTTATTACAGTGCCCTGGCTGCGCCCGAGGGAATGGAATCTCCCTGCCCTCTACAGTTACCAGCATGACAGGTACCTCCTGATGGGTTCTCATGTACTCTGGTAGGCTTCTCTGAGAGATTGTAGGGAACAGTAACACTCTAGAAGGAGTGGATAGGATGCTGCTATCTGAGTAGCTTTCTCCATCCTTCTCACAATGGTTCTGCTATCTGTAGTGAAGTCAGGGCCACGTCCTCACTCAGCTCCACTCTTCCACTGTTTGGAACTTAACAGTTTGAGCAGCTCTTTTTTCTGCTGATACGTGGGCCCCTCTAGTGCATGACTGCAGTGCCACTCTGCCAGGTTCATATTTTGAGGGTCTCAGAGTCTCTCCTTTCTCACTTTGTTCCACTGCCCTTCAGACATGGCTTCCCGGGGAGGTTCTTTGACTTGGGTGAAGGTCTGGAGGCATTCAAACCAACCTGTACCATGGCCAGGTGATTCTCAGCCACCATCTCTCTGGGTGTTTATGTGATTCTGTAGCCTAGACACCAAACCACATCGGCCGTGTTTTGTCCCTGGGCATGCCGGCGGGAGCTGTAGTCCCGGGAGACGGAACGGCGTCGGCCATGTTGTCTCTCGGGGCATGAGGGGAGCGGCTTATGTCCCATAGTGCAGCGCGTCCCAATAAGCAGCGGTGCCGCCGGCCCGGTGCGCAGTGCTGCCGCGCACTGTTTAATTGCAGGTACCGCAGTGCTGTGTGCAGCCCCGTCAGGTGGGGGCGGCGTTGGGGTTAGGGTTAGTGGTACAGGTTGAGGTTAGGGTTAGCTTTAAGGGTTGGGTTTAAGCTTTGAGGGTTTAAGCTTTAAGGGATTAGGCATTATGGGGTAGGTTAGGGTTTAGGGTTTGGGTTGGGGTTAGTGTTTATGGTTTGGGCTAGGGTTAGGGCCTAGAGTCTGTTAGGGTTAGAGGGTAGGGTCGGCATTAGGGGTTAGGTATAGTGTTAGGGCATAGAGTTGGTGATACATTTGGGGTTAGGGCTGGGGGCTGTAGTGTTTTGGTTTGTGTAAGGGGGTTAAGCTTAGAGTTGTGCTTATGGGCTATAAGTAGAGCTTAGGGTTCGTCTTAGGGTCTAGGGTTAGGATTAGGGGTTAGAATTTGAATTTGATTTAAGAAAGAGTAATGTATTTATAAATGAGAAAAACAAATCCCATGATCTTGCTGATACTGAGCATTACCTTCTCTAATTAAGGTTTGTGGGTTTCTTTTTCTTTTGGATTTATTTATGTAGCCAGCAAAGTGCACAGGCTCTTAGTTGTGGCCATAGCCGTTTGGAGAAATCCTGTAGACTGCTCTTTATCAGCCTTTACCACGGAGTGTTGGGTTCAGTTTGCTACAGCTATAAATATGTCATATTTGCTGTGATAAACTTATGATTCTTTAAACCCATTCCTCCTTGTCCTGTCATCACAAGACCTTGTCAGTAGTCCTTCCCCAGCCTTCCTGTAGCCCTCTTCAGATCCTGGAAGGCCGCTCCCAGGTCTCCTGGAAGCCTTCTCTTCTCCAGGCTGCAGAGCCCCAACTCATAGTCTGTCCTCAGAGCAGAGCTGTTGCAGCCCTCTGAGCAGAGCAGAGCAAAGAACACTTGGGGTTCTCCACCCTCACTGTAAAGAACACTTGTGGGGGGTGACATTCTTGACCCAAGAAGATGCTTGCCAACACCATCCTTGTGCCATGTGGGGCAGCATGTGCAGGCTGCTGCATGAAACTCAGGAGCTAGTAAGTAAATCCAAATTTAGTGTTAAATTGCTGCATATAAAAATAATCTGGCTTTTAGAAAGCAATTTATTTATGCTTTCAGTACTTGCTTAAATATTTATGCAGAAAAGGAGGGGGGAAAAGCCCACTCAGAGACAGGCCTATCATTGTAGCTACAGCCTTTAAGATTAATGGGAGTGAATTAGCCTGACGTTTTATTTACATCTGCCAAAGCCATGGTTAAACTGTCCTGGTGATGGATTTTCTTCATCAGCTGGGCATCAGCCTGGGGTACAGCTTGTGACATTGTTTCTTACACCTGGTTAGACAAACAGTTTATCAAAAGAGTATGAAATTGTCAGGAAACAATGCAGATTAATGGCCAGTAAAGGGAAGATCATTGAATTTGTGCTACAAGGAGCTTAAGAAATGCCTCATTTAGCTGAGGGCTATGCCTTAGATCAGTGCAGATCTGTGCACACAGAGGTGCTGAAACTCCCCTCAGGATCTGCTCACCAGGGCAGCAGCTGTGCCCCACTTCATCCCTTCACAGAGGTCTCTGTGCTGGGGCTTCACCTTCCTCCTCCTTCCCTCCCCATAGGTCAGAGTTTATTTTTGTCACTGCCTACTTAGAGCTTGTGAACATTTTTCCTCCCGACCAGAAAGCTCTTAGCCTGCAGCAGCTTCAGGGCTGATAACCTCACCTTCTGTCTGAGCAGCATTAATAGTTTCTGCAAGCCCATGCGGTGGTTTTGGTGGCTGCTGCAGCGATGCCAAGCGTGCCAGTAACTGTCACAGTAACAGCCAGGCCTTCTCTGCTCTTTGGAGAAAATCTGGCAGAAGGGACATGGGGACTGACCTGCTGGAAGGCAGCGAAGGGGAAAAGGATTTGGGGGTCCTAGTGGATGGGAGGCTGAGCATGAGCCAGCAATGTGCTCTGGTGGCCAGGAGGGGCAATGACATTCTGGGGTGCATTAGAAGGGCTGTGGTTAGTAGGTGCAGAGAGGTTCTCCTGCCCCTCTACTCTGCCCTGCTGAGGCCACATCTGGAGTACTGTGTCCAGTTCTGGCCCCCCCAGTTCAAGAAGATCATAGAACTGCTTGAGAGAGTCTAATGCAGAGCCACAAAGATGCTGAAGGGAATGGAACAGCTCTGTTAGGAGGAGAGCCTGAGGAGCTGGGGTTGTGCTGCTGGGAGAGGAGGAGACTGAGAGGTGACCTCAGCAATGGTTATAAAGATGTGCAGGTGAGTGGCAGGAGGCTACAACCAGGCTCTGCTGGGTGATGCCCAGTGCCAGGACAAGGGGTACAAGCTGAGGCATAGGAAGTTTCATGTAAACATGAGGAGGATTTTTTTCTCTGTGAGGGTGAGAGAACCCTGGAACAGACTGCCCAGGGGGGTTGTGGAGTTTCCCTCTCTGGAGATATTCCAAACCCTGCCTGGATGTGTTCCTGTGTGATCTGGTCTAGGAGATCCTGCTCTGGCAGGGGGTTGGACTGGATGAGCTTTGGAAGTCCCTTCCAGCCCCTGACATTCTGTGATTCTGTGATTAACAGCTCATGGATCCCTCCCTTGTGGCTCTTCCAGCACTTACCTCTGGACTGGTCATTAACTGTCAGCTAAGGCAATCAGGGGAAAGGAGATCAGGAGCCTGGGGGAAAGGAAACATTCCTGCAGTGACAGAGGGGGCTGTGTTTCTGAGATTCTGAGGTCTTTCACCCACAGGCTCAGGTTTTCAAGCTTCACAAGACGGATTTGGGGTGCTAGTGCCACTAAAACACTCTGGTTTGACTGGTGCTGTGGCTGCTGGTCTGTGAGTGCACTTTCCAGAGGGTGGCAGTGGCTGGGCAGACTCTCCTTCCCCTGCACCTGCCAGGGGATTCTGAAAGGCTTCCTCTCTGGACTGGCGAATTTCAATCTGCTACAGCATCATTAATTCCCTTGCACCCTAATCTTCCCAGCTCAAGCTGGGCTCTTCTCCAGCCTGGCTCAGGTTGTACAGAGAAGGAAGCTGCTCAGACCTTCCCTACCTCTCCTCTCAGATGATGCTTTTAAACATGTCTTTCTACAAGGTCTCATCTTCACAAAGCAATTTGCTTGCTCTTGGTGCAGACTGCCTTTTTGTGCTGCAGTGGTTTCACTTCCCTGCACACTGCATGCTGATGCTGCCTCCTGCATGCTCTGCAAAGCAACCAGACTCTGTCTATTTTAATTGCTTTTGCCCACCTATTTTGATTGATTTTTCCCACCTCTTTGCCTGCCCTCTCATGAGGTTTAGAGGATGTGGGGCAGTGGAAGGTCTGGGAAATACAGAATGTTTGGGTGCTAAGAGGTAAGCCAGGTGTCTGATGGGCTGGTGGATTCGAGCCCTGGCATGGTGGGAGCAAAGGTGTTGATGTGGGCACCTGCATGGATATGGGCAATAATTTCTCTGTCTTTGCAGAGCTGTGGCCTTGAAGTTTGCTTCTTATTCTGTAGGCACCACTCACTGAGTGCAAAAAACAGATGCCATCTGTCCACCATGTCTCATAAATCAGATTTTAATCATCTTGGGGAGAGAGGTGTCTCCTGCCATGTGCTGCAACCAGGTCTGCAGGAGTTACTCTGCAAAATTTCAGTTTCTGAGGTGAGCTAGAGTCATAGAATCATAGAATCAGTCAGGGTTGGAAGGGACCACAAGGATCACCTAGTTCCAACCCCCCTGCCATGGGCAGGGACACCTCACACTAGATCAGGCTGCCCCCAACCTCATCCAGCCTGGCTTTTAAACACCTCTAGGGATGAGGCTTCCACCACCTCCCCGGGCAACCCATTCCAGGCTCTCACCACCCTTCTTCCTAACATCCAGGCTGAATCTATCCATTTCCAGCTTTGCTCCATTCCCCTCAGGCTTGTCAGTACCTGACAGCCTAAGAAGTCCCTCCCCAGCTTTCTTGTAGCCCCCTTAAGATACTGAAAGGCCACAATAAGGTCACCTCAGAGCCTTCTCTCCAGGCTGAACAGCCCCAACTGCCTCAGTCTCTCCTCACAGCAGAGCAGCTCCAGCTCTCTGCTCATCCTCGTGACCCTTCTCTGGACACCTTCCAGCATCTCCACATCCCTCTTGTCCCAGGGGCTTCAGAACTGGATGCAGTACTCCAGGTGGGGGTCTCAACAGTGTGGAGTAGAGGGGCAGGATCATTTCCCTCACCCTGCTGCCCACACTGCTCTTGCTGCAGCCCAGGCTCTGGTTGCATTCTGGGCTACCAGAGCATACTGACAACTCATGTTGAGCTTCTTGTCCAGCAGCACCCCCAAGTCCCTCTCCTCAGGGCTACTTTCCAGGCAGTCACTTGGAAGATTGCCTCGACCTAGCTGCAGGACCTTGCACTTGGTCTTGTTGAACTTCATGAGGTTGGTTGTGCCCACCTCTGCAGCCTGTCCAGGTCTGGGTAATGATTAATGAAAGGACTCCAGCTTGAAATTCAATTTCTCTCCTTGTAGATTTCCTGGCTGATGCCAGAAAGTGGCTTAGGTCATGCCTATGTCAGTCAGGTAAAGTGCTTTCACCTCCCGACTGCTCTGTCGCCCCAACAAGCTCTCACTGCAGTATGTCTGTATCCAGCTTGGGCAGGGAGACTCCCACGACAAGGGACACATTTGGGATGGGACGAACAGAGGCCTCTCCAAGATCCAATTTGCTCTAAAGCAACAGATGGCAGCCATGCTGGCATTGGTGCTGCTGACTCCTCTGGCACTCTCACACCATTGCTCAGCAGGTAGCACATTTGTCTGAAGGGCTGCTGGGTGCTGCAGTAAGTTACAGTGAGCAGTGGAGGAGAGAGCCAGCAAGAGAAATGGCACAGGGTCAGACTTTGCCCCTGCACAGCCTTACACAGTTCTGTAAGGCAAATGGTGTATTCCTAGAATAATAAAATGGGCTGCTGAGGATGCTCAGAAGTAGCTGAGGATGCTCAAAAGTACCATGCTCTGTCCTTATCCCCCTTTTAAAAATCATTTTGTATTGAAAAATCATTGCTGGTATGACAGGGAGGCTGCAATCTGTTGCTTATTTACCCAGCCACATGTATCCCCACCACATTAGAAACACAAACTAAACTGACAGTGCCACTTATTTGAATAGATTTTGTTCACTTCCATTTAAAGAGCTTAAATAACCACACTTGTCCCTCTAGCAGGAGTGCCCACCTGATGTGCATCTGCTGGTACCCCCAGCCCAGCTCTCCAGAGCTCCAGATGTTTTGGAGCTTAGTGCCCAGTATATGCCCTAACACCTTGCCTACTGACAGCCACGGTGCTGCAGCACACCAAGTGATGATACTCTGAGCTCCTGCACTGAGTTGCTTCAGACTAGGCACTGCCAGGAGCAAGCTGCCCAGCAGTCACTTGGAGGCAGCTCAAACCACACAAGTCTGGGTGTAGTGTGGTGTAGTGGCAGGGCTGCCAAAGAAAGCTCTGCTGCCTGTGGGGTCACTCTGCTTTCCTGTTACCTGAGGTGTGTCTGTGGAGCCATAGGGGCAAGGCTGAGAAAGGGCAGGGGGCTGGCACACAGGGGTGTTTTTCACTGGGCATCCCCTGCAAAGCTCTGTGGGCCACTTTCTCCCTGAAGGGTCTTCTCCTCAGTTAACTCAATGTGATGGTTCCAGCTGGCCCTAAGTCATTGTCATTTTCCTGTTTCTCACTGGCTTTCAGACTCATGGCCAGGCTTCTGCCAGCTCTCATTAGCTGCCCTTCTGGTGCTAGCAGAGCAGCAGCAACCAGGGGAAGGACCAAGGAGGCTGCCAGGAGATAGAGGCAAAACAAGGAGAATCAACCTGGGGAAGAGGTTTTGGGAGAGATGCTCTCGGATGTCTCCAGGAAGCTACTAGTTGTGTTTCACACACCAGGCTTCATGTTTCAGATGCCCAAGCAGGCAAGAAGAGCAGCACACACCACCCCTGGCATTAGAAAATGTGATGATTTGGGGCTGGGCTTCTGCCAAGCAGTTTCCCCATGGTTTGCTCCTCTGCTTGCTTCTCCTCTGACCAAATGAGGCAGGCAGGCTGTCAGCCTGAGCAAAGGAGCATCAAGAAACCATGAGTTCAGGGTGATGTGTGCTCTCCTTTCCACTATGCAAAATGGGGTGTGTGCCCCAGCTGAGCACAGCATCTACTGTCCTTCCACTGCCCCTCTGAGCCCACTTGGAAGCTCTTTGGGAGAGAGAGCCCTGGGCTACCCTTTGTACAGCTCTGCTCTATGGCAGCAACCCACAGTGGTGCAAGGCTAAGCCTAGCCAGGTGCAGACTGGGACTGAAGCATCACATCCCACCTCAAAAGTGAGATTATCTTTTGCTCTTGGTATCACAAGTCTCTCTGCACTTGGAGGCAGCTTTCAGGTCCTCTCCCACTGGTTGCTGGCCAGTTTGAAGGACTGTGAAGCAGTGCAAGCAATAAAGTGTGTCCTGTGGGAGTGCTGGCCTCAGTCCCTGCCATTCATCAGAGCAGTTTCCTCCTCGAGGTGTGAGTTTCACACTTTTCACCCACACAGAGAACCTCTGCCACATGAAAAAGTTAACTCAGGGCTGCTGCATGTGTTCCACTATACTCTCCATCTTTACTTCTTTTTCTTGAGACACAGTGTGAGGCACCTGCCAAAGGGTTTCACATGTGGGAACTGTGAACTCGTGGAGCAGACACTGTAGATAAAGACTGTCCAGACCCATGCCGGCACCTGGGGCTGACAACTGCAGGACACCGAAGATCTGATTTTGAAGTACCAGCTTCTAGTTGAAGTATTTTCATAGAATCACAGAATGTCAGGGGCTGGAAGGGACCTCCAAAGCTCAGCCAGTCCAACCCTCTGCCAGAGCAGGAGCACCTACACCAGATCACACAGGAACACATCCAAGCAGGATCTGAATATCTCCAGAGAGGGAGACTCCACAACCCCCCTGGGCAGCCTGTTCCAGTGCTCTGTCACCCTCACAGGGAAAAAATTCCTCCTCATGTTTCAATGAAACTTCCTATGCCTCCGCTTCCACCCAGTGCTCCTTGTCCTGGCACTGGGCATCACCCAGCAGAGCCTGGCTCCAGCCTCCTGGCACTCACCTGCACATCTTTATAACCATTGCTGAGGTCACCTCAGTCTCCTGCTCTCCACCTGATGGCAAAAGGGAAAGAGTAAGTCCTCCAAGCCTCTTCATGGGCAAACTGAGAAAGCAGCCCTGTTCTTCCTGTGGTTGGGGGTTGGCATTCTGATGTCAAGTTCAATGTGTGGGTTTGAGGAATGCTTTGGCATCACCTTGCTGGAATTTTGCTGGGGTTGAAAGTCAGAAGCTGTCAGTATTTTATTAGTTGTTCTTTTACCTTTGAGAAGAACATGCATTGCTCATTAGTTTAAGAGAAGTACAAAGGATATGTTAAGTTCTTTAATAATTATCAAAGTTCTTCTTTAATGACTTCCTTCAGCTTAACCTCGTATCAGTGCTCCGTCTCATGCAGGAGAGAATCCCCAAATCATAGAATGGTAAGGTTGGAAGGGACCTCAAGGATCATCCAGTTCCAACCCCCTGCCATAGGCAGGGACACCTCCCACTAGCACAGGTCACTCAAGGCCTCCTCCAACCTGGCCTTGAACACCTCCAGGCAGGGAGCAGCCACAACCTCCCTGGGCAACCTGTGCCAGTGTCTCACCACCCTCACTCCAAACAACTTCCTCCTAACATCCAGTTTCAATCTCCCCTCTGCCACTTCAAACCCATTGCCCCTTGTCCTGGCATTGCAAGACCTTGTCAATAGTCCCTCCCCAGCCTTCCTGGAGCCCCCTTCAGATCCTGGAAAGTTAATTAAGCATAAGTAGAAGCAGGAATTGGCATCACTCACCAAAAGGTGAGAGTGAAGCAGGTGAAGAGTCTGTCCAAGCCACCCTGCAGGGTCGATGCCATGCCCATGTGGTGGTGGCAAAACAAAGGGATGCTGTGGCTGCTGCATGATGCATAGAGTGACACAGCTAGCCCCGAAGGTAAAGCAGGCAGTTGCAGTGAGCTGTTTGAATAAACACCCACCCAAGGGAAGCTCAATCGAGCTGGAAAGTCAGCACAAAGGGCAGCACCAAGCAGCATTTCAAGGTGTTGATTGCTGCCAAGTTATTTCAAGCAAACAGGAGGCTGCTTGGCTTCTCTGTTCAAACGTGCCAACAATTAATTTAGTGATCAGCATGTTCTGAAAGAATGATTTGAGAAGGTGACAAGGAGGGCTGGGTCCTCAGCTGGTGTAAATTCACACCAGCTTGGTGCAATGCAGCCAGCCCCATGCTAGTGAAGGGTTTGGCTCAGGCTGCCCTCGGGGGATGTGCTGGGGAAGGTGGCATGCTTACATAAGGACGATGATGTGCCTCACACACATGCAGATGGTGATGCTTCTCATACCACCCACAGCACAGATGGACTGTCAGTCATCACATTGAAAGTCGTGCCAGCAGTGTGCCAGCCCCAAGTCCAGCAGGGATGAATTAAGTGCTCCTTTATCCTCTCAACCTACCCTGCCTTAGAGCACATAGACATTTTGTACATACTGTAGCACTAAGTCCTCTACACAGCTCAGCAGATGAGGTACAGCAATAGAGACACTGGTTTGGTTTCATATACATTAAATTATGTTGTGCTTAGAGTCCCTTTCACCCAAAGTCCTTGCTGTGCAGATGGACCAATTTCTGCCCTATAGAGGTTAAAGGCTTGGGTCAGAGCCCCTGCCAGCTCACCTGCAGTAAAGAGGGCAGGGATCCATCCAGAGGGACCTGGACAGGGTGGAGAGCTGTGCCCAGGCCAACCTCATGACATTCAACAAGGCCAAGTGTAAGGTGCTGCACCTGGGTAGGCACAATCCCAAGCACAACTCCAGGCTGGGTGGGGAATGGCTGAGAGCAGCCCTGAGGAACAGGCCCTGGGGGTCTGGGGTGATGAAAAGCTCAAGATGAGCCTGCAGTATGAGTGCAGCCCAGACAGCAACTGTGTGCTGGGCTGCAGCAAGAGCAGTGTGGGCAGCAGGGCAAGGGAGGGGATTGTGCCCCTTTGCTCTGCTCTCCTCACACCCCACCTGGAATCCTGTGTGCAGTTCTGAAGCCCCCAGCACAGGAAGGACACAGAGAAGGCCACCAAGATGCTGAGAGGGCTGCAGCAGCTCTGCTGTGAGGACAGACTGAGAGAGTTGGGGCTCTGCAGCCTGGAGAAGAGAAGGCTTCCAGGAGACCTTGGAGTAGCCTTCCAGGATCTAAAGGGGGCCCACAGGAAGGCTGGGGAGGGACTATTGACAAGGTCTTGCAATGCCAGGACAAGGGGCAATGGGTTTGAACTGGACAATGAAGCAATGGGGAGATTGAAAGTGGATGTTAGGAGGAAGTTGTTTGCAGTGAGGGTGGTGAGACACTGGCACAGGTTGCCCAGGGAGGTTGTGGCTGCTCCCTGCCTGGAGGTGTTCAAGGCCAGGTTGGAGGAGGCCTTGAGTGACCTGTACTAGTGGGAGGTGTCCCTGCCTATGGAGCTGGATGATCTTTGAGGTCCCTTCCAACTTTACCATTCTATGATTCTATAAATGTGGCTCTGTCCAAGAGACAACTCCACCAAGCGCAGTGAAATGTGTTTTTAAACATGAAGCTGTCATTCTCCTCAGGTAAAATAGGAAAAATGCAATACTGCTCATACACACATTTTATGGCAGCAATAAATCAATCACAATAGAAGATTCTGACAGATAATAAAAAGTAAACAAATACTGAGGAGGTTTGCAGCAGTTTAATGAAGGCTCTCGTACCAAATCCTGAACTCAAAATTACAATCAGAGTTTTTGGAAAAAAAAACCAAACCCAAACCATTTTAGAATGGAAAAGCTGATGAGAGCTGCCCACCTAGCCATGGAATTAACTGTGGTTGGGCACTGCCCTTAAACACTCAGCCACACTATAGAAACTGATGTAAATCACGACCAAGGGACACACAACTCACTTCCATCCTGCTTCAATTACACATATTAAGCAGGCAATTTAACCTCTGGAAGTTACTCTGAAGAACACAGAGGTTTCCTTTATTTATTTATTGTTGTATAAGAAACACTCACAGGAAATAAATACCATTTAAATACACGTGGAGGACAGTAAAATGGACACTTAGGCACTGGTACAGACTAGTCCTCTTCAGCCCTCTACGAACCACAAGACAAGTTTTAAACCACAGATGGAGTGGAGAGCAGGGCAGAGCTGTACAGGTACTGTGGCAGGTTATGTACTACACAGGAGCACATCTGCAAAAGGTCCCAGGAGATTTTTGTTGAAGATGCAGCGTATCCACACCAGGTATATTGTGAAGGGCTTAATGTTCTCTGAGAAGGTGTGATTCTGATGGGACAGTATATAAGGCATGTAAGTGTTTTCCCCTTGCTCTTGTATCCAGACTTCGTATTTCACTTCTCTGACCTTGAGATATTTCAGGTTCCAGGGGATCTGCCAGGACACAGCCAGTTTAGCTTCACTTGTGCCCTGGACCGAGGCTTGACACTTGGCATCCCTGACTTTGCCAGGGTAGAGGCTACCAGACCACTTCTGCTTCTTCAGCACAGGCTTGGACTTCACAGTCTGCCTGATCAGGTGGATGAGAGAGGGGATGTTCACTGTGGTGTCCTGGTAGGCGCGGAACAGCCACTCGGGGTTGCGGCAGCAGAGGTGCCGTGGCACCTCTGTGTTCTTTATGATGCGCTCTTGCTCGGCTTTGTCCAGGTGAGCAATCCCACCCTGATCCCAGGGTCTGTCCGGGTAGGTAACTGTGTCTTCCCTGTTGGTGTTCTGCCAGGCAATGTACTGCAAGTCCATGCCAGGAAGGGTTGCCAGGGTTTTGTAAGGGGTATAGTGTTCAGGGTTGATAGCATAAGGAAAAAGCTCCACCACCGTGGCACCCCTTGGCAGGAAGAGAGACGTGACTAACTGGGCCCCATGCATGCTGACCAGCATGGAGGCATTGCTGATCAAGCGGACAATGTCAGGAAAGGAATGCTCCTCCAGAGAGACAGTAATAGTTTTCATCTGAAACTCCTGAGCAAGGGCCAGTATTAGTTCTGCCTCATTTAGGATAAGTCTGTTGATTGTTCGACTGAACACTACGATGTACTCCTCACCGGAGCCTTCCTCCAAGCTGACGTTCAGCTTCTGCATCATGAATTTGGTGAACTGCCTGATCTCGTTACCAGAAACTAAAATGTTAGCCTTTGGCCCTTGTGGCTGGACAAACCCATATTGGTACCAGGTGGTGATTTTGGACAGGCCCACATATGATTTGGTAAAGCAGAGGAGCCTGCCCAGGGTTTTAAGCTGCTCCCTGAGGAGCGGCTGCTTGTTACTCAGTAACTTGTAGAGGTCAAAGTGAACACCTTCACTCCACCCTTCCATGAAGAAGAGCCGTGCCTCCATATCTAGATCAGAGAACTGCTGCATGGTGTAGTAAATGGGGAGAAGGTCGTCATGAAAGACATGCATCAGGTTGTCTGGGTTGAACCTGTTAGCAATCAGTGCCACATCAGGCACAAACACTGGCTTTGGCATAAATTTCAGGGCAGCAGCTGGTAGCTCCACAAAGTTGAAGTACTGGGTGTTGTGGTCTTCCACCGAGGAGAGGTCGAGCAGGGCTGGCTGGAACCTTCGGGAGCCCAGGTTGGGCAGCATGACCGAGGAGTTGCTGTGAAAGTAGACAAACTCTTCGGCCTCGGTAGAGTAGCAGAGGGACTCGAAGCGGCAGACGCGGTCGGTGTGCATCCTGCCAGTGCACACCATTCTGGTACCGTCCTCCACCAGTGCCTGCAGAGCTGCATGGTAGTCAAGCTGAACCTGAGAAAGTTCCTGAGACTGGCGCGTGAGGACCAGCTCCTCTTCGATCACAAAGGCATGTTCGCGCAGCTTCGTGTACTGCCACAGCACAGCCGCCAGCACGCACACCAGCAGGGCATTCAACACCGCTGCTATGTTCATTCTGTACTTACAGCCTAGCAGGAGGACAGGTGGGGAATGCAATGGAGAGGGAAGACATCATTAACACTCCTTGACATGGCCAGAGCAAACACCTGTGAAAGATAAAGAAAGGAACCATTTAAACATCAGGTTTACAGCTCTGCCACAAATCACTTTTTAGGGACTGTTCCACAGAGTTAGGCTTTTTTTTTTCTTCAGTGTTTTGGTTTGGTTTTTGTTTTTTCCCCTTCCAGGGAATTAGGAAAAAGAAGGAAAAAAGAGTGCCAAAG
>VWZE01023905.1:572228-588367 GCA_013396675.1 Eubucco bourcierii
CCCCAGAGCCCTAGAGGAGGCATTCAGTGAGAAGTTGGCAGGGTATAAGGGGAAGAGGGCAAGGAGACAGTATCAAAAAGCATGCTAACTGCTCTCCCCCTGACATACACTGCAGCCAGGAGCACCAACAGAACTGAATTCAGAGCACAGCAAACAGAGCACAGTTACAACAGCACCCAGCAACGAAACAGTCACTCAGGGTACCTGCAACCCTTCCAGTCTTGGAAGTGCTGCCACTGGTAGCTGAGTGTTTGAGCACATGCAGACGTACCTGGTGCTGCTAAATAACAGGAAATTCTAGCCGGTGTCTCTTTCACAGAAGAGGAGGGGGGTGGGTGGGGAAAAGACACTTCAAAGCTATGCTTTGCAGGTGAATGAACAATTTCCCGTCCTCTTCTTCCCTAGCACCACAAAGAAAAAGGAAACATTCGCCTCTGCCAGCTGTCGGCAGACCCGTGTGCTGTCTGCAGCCTGAACTACCTTTCTCCTCCAGGTCTGAGCATGCTCCGTCTGGCAGCAGTGTCTGTGGCTCCAGCTGGCTCACCTCAATTTGTTAGCCTCCCAGAGGTCAGCCTTGCATGCAGGATGATTTGCTGCAGTATTCCTGCAACTCCCCAACGGGCAGCCACACTGAAACGAACACCACCGAGCTGTTCCACGAAGCTGAGCATGTCTTGGAAGAGAGGCAGCAAGCTGCCTGGGGGCAGGGGGGGATGCATTTCAGAAATCCTGCTTTTGAGTATTATTAGTGCCACTACTACTCCCAAACACATCACACAACAGAATGAAACAACAGGAGAGAAAGGGAAAAAATGCCCCTTGCTAGAGGGCAAGGAAAGCCATTTGAAATGCTTTCTAGGAATTCCCTGGGAAGCAATTTCCCTGATGTGACCGACAGCAAATGACTCAGTATTGAACAAGGCTGTGAGTGCCCTGCTTCAGAGGAACAGTATTTTCAAAATGAAGTTATCTTTTACTGTAGAAACAAGTAATTTCTAAACACAAAGGCACAAAAATGAGCCAGGAGCCTCTGAGAGTCGTTTACTGCATACAAGCTGAAGGTCGTTGAGGCAAAAGCATTTTAGATCAATCTTCTCAGGAGAGTTTGAATCTGTGGGAACTGAGCAGCTTCCTGAGGATGGGTAAGGAGGCAGTACCACAGTCTCACAGTATCACCAAGGTTGGAAGAGACCTGAAAGCTCATCAAGTCCAACCTGATACCACAGCCCTCAAGACCAGACCATGGCACCAAGTGCCACATCCAAACCTGCCTTGAACACCTCCAGGGATGCTGACTCCACCACCTCCCTGGGCAGCCCATTCCAGCAGTCGATGACTCTCTCAGGCAAGAACTTTCTCCTCACCTCCAGCCTAAACTTCCCCTGGCACAGCTTGAGACTGTGTCCTCTTGTTCTGGTGCTGCTTGCCTGAGAGAAGAAAGCAACCTCCTCCTGGCTACAAGCACCCTTCAGGTAGCTGTAGACAGCAAGAAGGTCTCCCCTGAGCCTCCTCTTCTCCAGGCTAACCAATCCCAGTTCCCTCAGCCTCTCTCCATAGGGCTGTGCTCCAGGCCTCTCCCCAGCCTCGTTGCCCTTCTCTGGACATGCTCAAGCACCTCAGTGTCCTTCTTTAATTGAGGGGCCTAGAACTGGACACAGTCCTCAAGGTGTGGCCTAACCAGTGCAGAGTACAGGGGGAGAATGAGCTCCCTGCTCCTGCTGGCCACACTATTGCTGATGCAATTCCTGATCCAACTAGGGACATTCCAAGTTCTAGTCCTGAAACTGGATCCACATATGGGATCAGAAGAGCAGCCCAGTTTTGCCCACAGCTCTCACCAAAAGACATGGCAGGAAGTCAGATCAAGAAACACTGTTATTAGGAGTGAGATGCCAGCCTATCAGGGACATAGTTGCAGATAGATCACAAGCAAATGGAAGGCTTGTTGCAAATGTGTTCTCTGTGTATTTCCAGCATACATCTTGCTGACTATCTAGGAAGCTTTTTCCTTTCAAGTGAGACCTAATAGGTGAAAGAGGAACAGTGAAAAAGATGGAGAGCTCTCTAACACCAGTGGGTACACACATGTATAAAATAGAGTAGAATAGACTTAATTTGCAATGGACCTAAAATGGTCATCTAGTCCAACTGCTATACAGACACCCTCAGATGAAGCACAGTCATTTCACATAAGGAAAAAGAAAAGGAAAAAAAAATAATCTCTGAGGTTTTACTCATGGCAAGAATCATCCTCATTTCCAAAATGAACAAGTTGAAATGATTCTTCATTAAAAAAACAAAACAATTAGGTAAGATTCAGGGTATGTAAAACCCACCTAGGAGAGGCTGGCAGCTACATAGGTTAGCATAGAATCATAAGGTTGGAAGGGACCTCAAAGATCATCAGACAGGCACAGGTCACTCAAGGCCTCCTCCAACCTGGCCTTGAACACCTCCAGGGAGGGAGCAGCCACAACCTCCCTGGGCAACCTGTGCCAGTGTCTCACCACCCTCACTGCAAACAACTTCCTCCTAACATCCAGTTTCAGTCTCCCCTCTGCCACTTCAAACCCATTGCCCCTTGTCCTGGCATTGCAAGGCCTTGTCAATATCCTACAACTTCTGGGGCAGGGATCCACCAGCATTTCAAGTTAGTACAGGTGACAGGTTTTTCACTCACCATCAAGCACCCTGACCTTATTGAAGTCAGGACTCCTTGCTGGGGGAGACCACTGCATGGGAACAACCTGCAACCTAGGATGGCACTTGGGTATCTCTTCCTTTCTCCTAGGACACAGATCCATGGCCTCAAAACTGGGACATCCATCAGCCAAGCCTCTCCTGCCTGCTGTGGCAGAGGCAGAGCTTTGTCCAGTAAAAGATGAAAGCAGGATAGTCCTGAGGCAGAGATCTAACAGAACTGGGCAGCACAAAGCAGCCCTAGGAACAGCATGACTTGCCATGTGCAGTACAAGACTGCAGCTGCTGTCAGAGCTGAGAAATGTGCATATCATTCACCAGCACACATGCTTTATAACACAGTAATACTATGGAATTTATAACCTTGGGTTTCTGACTGCCAGTTTTTGACTGCCAAATATAGAAGAAAACTAAGCTGAAAGAAACAGTTCTGCAAAATCAACAAAAACAGTCTTGACAAAGATAGACCTTCCCAATGAGCCTAAAAGATGATGATCAAACACAACTGTTTTATCTAATAAACTAGGGCATCACAGAAGTAAACCAGACACTTTCTCATTTTCTGCTCTAAACTCCTCCTTTTATAGACTCATAGAATGGGAAGGTTGGAAGGGACCTCAAGGATCATCCAGTTCCAACCCCCTGCCATAGGCAGGGACACCTCCCACTAGTACAGGTTACTCAAGGCCTCCTCCAGCCTGGCCTTGAACACCTCCAGGGAGGGAGCAGCCACAACCTCCCTGGGCAACCTGTGCCAGTGTCTCACCACCCTCACTGAAGAAAACTTCCTCCTAACATCCACCTTCAATCTCCCCTCTGCCAGTTCAAACCCATTCCCCTTGTCCTGGCATTCCCAGACCTTGTCAATAGTCCCTCCCCAGCCTTCCTGGAGCCCCCTTCAGATCCTGGAAGGCTACTCTAAGGTCTCCTGGAAGCCTTCTCTTCTCCAGGCTGCAGAGCCCCAACTCTCTCAGCCTGTCCTCATAGCAGAGCTGTTGCAGCCCTTTGTGGCCTCCTCTGGACCTGTTCCAACAGTTCCATGTCCTTATACCTCTGCCTTCTTGGTACAGAAGTAGCAAAATGTTTCTGTCCTACCTGGAAGTATTAAAAATCACTCAGATTGATAGGACAAGTTTCCATCTACTTTAGCACTCTCCTTTCCAGGTCTGTGTCACCTCTTTCCACCAAGTCAAGGTGGACTTTGAAGTACTGCTTGACCCTGTGGCTGGCTGAGAGAATCTAAGAGAGTCACTGGTTAGTCACAGCTGTTTGGGGAAAAGAAACAAAAATAATTTAAAAAGAGCAGATGCACTCTTTGACAGGCCCACCCAATGTCCCCAGCTTGTCCTGTTGGCACTAAAGATATCCAGAATTACCATTCTACTTTTGGATCATCTCACTGCCCCCTGATCTCCTTGAATGCAAAGGTGCTGAACAAGTTGGATGTTTTTCCTCTGAATTTTGAAACCTGAGGGGTGGAATTAGATTTGTAGCTGACTTCACTTTACAAAACATGCCTTGACATTGTGTTTTCTGCATTCTGAGAGCTCCACAGACCTTCATGAAGCTCTGGCTAGGGACTTGACAGCCCAGAGATACCTCAGTGGGCTCCCTATCTTAATTTTAACAGAGGAGAAAGTATAACATTTACAGTGTAGTCTTCTCTCTGCAAACAAGCTTCTTCTCTGCCTCTGGAATGAAAATACATCCATAGATTTCACAGGTACCATTAACTGCATCACATCACCTTGGATAGTTTAATCCCAGTCCTGAAGAGGGTCCTGTTGTTAATCTGCCACACTTCAAATTAACTGGACAAATCCACAGGATTAAAAGAGGAGGAAATGACAATCAAACACACAAAAATAACCAAAGAAATCCAGCAGCTCTGAAATAACTACATGTTACTGCTGTACCACAAGGCACTGTGGCAATCTCAAGCTCCTCTGGAAGAGTTAGCACCGCTGGCCTACTGCAAGTGAAGTTTGTGTTTGGCTCAGAACTAAGAGTTTGATAAATATTTAATATCTCTCATAAAGCTGTAGGTTCTACAAAAACCACCACAAAAGAAAAAACAGTTAACACTTTTAGAACTCCTCAAAAGCAAGACAGCACAAACAAAACTTCTCAAGGTAGCAAACAAGTCTGAAGAGATCTTTCTTGGCTTAGGACTGCCAAAGAGCAGACAAATCATTATTTACTGAATCTCTGCCTTGCATATATGTCTTGCAGGGATGCACACATCACTCCAAGACACAGCATTTATTATTTATAGTCCCAGTAGCACACTCTAGGTGAAATTGTTCTTCCTGGAGTGCTTTTGAATTAAAAGTGCATCTCAAGAAGACAAAGTTCCACACCTGAACTGACAAACCCAAGTCTTTCTATTGATAAATACACAAGGAGATAGAAGCAGCATTGGGTTTCTAAGATCAGGACTCCACACACAAAGGATGGCATTTTAGAATCATAGAATGGGAAGGTTGGAAGGGACCTCAAAGCTCATCCAGTTCCAACCCCCTGCCATAGGCAGGGACACCTCCCACTAGCACAGGTCAACTCAAGGCCTCATCCAATCTGGCCTTGAACACCTCCAGGGAGGGAGCAGCCACAACCTCCCTGGGCAACCTGTGCCAGTGCCTCACCACCCTCACTGGAAAGAACTTCCTCCTAACATCCAGTCTAAATCTTCCCTCTGCCACTTCAAACCTATTCCTGTCTATTGTGTGTATCTCTGCTTGTCCATTGTGCTGAGCTGTAAATAGAGCTTCAGTCCTTCACTTCCAGCTGGCTGAGTCTAGGCTGGGGGAGTTTTCATAGTGTGGGGGGTGGGTAACTCCCAAACCATCACAAATCTTTAATCCAAATCTCCACATAGGAATGAGGCAATCCTGGTTTAATGTCAAAATGTTCCTTTTTACCAGTGTCACCTTCAGAACATGCCACAGCTGAAGAAGGGGATCCTGGCTGCAAGCGTGCAGAAGAGTCGACCCGTCAGTAATTGCCTAGTTCTCTGTTTCATTCTACAAGGCAGAGTTAAAGGCCAGGGGAGAGGACACTTCCATCTGTGTTTTGAAAGGAAAAGATGAAGCATTTCACAATGGAAAAGGGAAATGTCAATTGGTTCAGATGTAAAAATAGCCCAGCACAGCCTCTCACAGGTGCAATCTTTGGTGCACAAAACAGTCAAAGGGCAAAGCTGCAGGCAGGATGGGGAAAACTTGGTGAAACTTTTCAGCTGTGAGTATGAAAATGCTGTGTAAGGTTCATAAAGGGGCAAATTACTGAACTCTGCTTACAAAGCATTCCTAAGGAAAGCTTCCAAGTTAAATCCAAATAGCCAACTGTACTTCACAGAATCACAGAATGTCAGGGGCTGGAAGGGACCTCAAAAGATCATCCAGTCCACCCCGTCCACCCCCACCCCGTCACCCTCACAGGGAAAAAAAATTCTCCTCATCTTTACATGGAACTTCTATGCCTCGACTTCCACCCATTACCCCTTGTCCTGTTATTGGCCAACAGCAAGAGGAGTCTGGCTCCCTCCTCTTGGCACTCACCCTTACATATTTATAAACATTAATGAGGTCACCCCTACTTAAACTCATGTGCACCTCTTCTCTAACATAAACAAAGCAAACCAAAAGAATACAGAAGAAAAAGGACTGAAATAAAGCGAAGGAGGAAAAGAAACACATAGAGAGAACAAAAAGAAGACATGTTGCACAAATGATGTACAGCAGAAGAATGTGCAACCTTCAAAGACTGCTTCAGAGAAAAGCAGACCAGACTGGGAGATTATCTGCATTTACCAGTGAAGCACCAAGGAATTTCCAGTCGTGAGCCTGAAACCTCACTGCAGTATATGAAGTAAACAAAATCACTTCAAACACAGGAGATGGATGTAAGAACTGCAGTGCCAGCTGCATTGCTGCAGGGACCAGTAGGAGGTAATCAAGTGAAAACGAAGATGGCATCAAATTAGCATGAGGAAGTATCATCCCCCATCTTTCTTTTAGAGTCTGAAGGATGTAAGAGGGATGGCAACTAATTCAGCTGCAAAAAAAAGAAAACCCAAAACGTTTCCATCTCTTCACACAAATAATGTCTCCCCTCAGAATGCAAGCTCAAACACAGCAGCAAAGGGAGAGTTGACTTCATACAACCTGGAGATGTGGACAGCACCCAGAGCAGAGAATACACTGCTTCCTCAGCACGCCATCCAGTTCAAAGCACCATGAAAATGAGCTGAAGTGGAAGGGATAAAACAGTCAAAACCTGTGTTTCCACTGAAGGACAAGCAGAATGAGAGATCACTCTGCCTACTGCACACTGCCACCAGCAGCCAGGAAAAAACCCTCAATCTTCCTTTAGCCACTTTTCCAAGAGGTTCCCTTCTCAGGTGGGCTCAGTAAGCCGATATACACAGATTTGGTCCAAAGGCTTTTACACTGGGTAGGAGGGAAAGAGGTTGGATTGCAAATTATTGAAACATTCTACATATATCACTGTTTGCAACAGAGAAACAATTACTGCCTTGTAGCATCCTCAGGCAGCAAATGTCAAACCATTACAGCTTCCATCTACATCAGTTCATACCAGAGAGTCAGTGACAGCAACCAGAAGAGCAAAATCTGCACTACTCACAGGCTGCTCTTCCAGGTGACTGGAAGAGGCTCATTTCCTTTTCCTACAAGTCACACAGTGTGCTGAAAGGTAAATGCACCCAGTGGAAGCAATGCCTGCACTTAAATCTAAGTACATGCTTAACTCCTGGCTCCATCAGCACTTTCAACTCGTATCCTTCTGGGCCAAGGATTTACATTCTTACACATCTTTACCTTTTCCAGGACATGTAATTTATCACTCTGCCTGGGACAAAGGATGGCAACATTGGCTCATTTCTCTTGCTTTCAGTACCCTGTAGAAAACAGAAATACAGATTCCACAAGAGAAAGACACCCATCTCTGTAACATATTGTCACCAGGCTTGAATTAGACAAAGGGAAAAGACTCAAAGGGACAAAAAAAAACCCAAAAAAAAACCAAACCAAAAGAAAGAAGCAGGAGATAGGACACTCACTGCAATAGAAAAACAAAACATCCCTTTGCAGATCACAGATGAACAGACCATCTATACAAAATGTGATCTCAGAAGAACTGACTGGATAAATCCATGTGCAGTTCCAGGTATTTCAGCCTAAATATGTTTTATCAGTACTATCTAAATACACTTTCTTGGTTCAGATTAGACATATAACTTATCCTATACCCACACTGTAAATACACAAAGCACAGCAGTGGATTTGTGTCACAGAAACAAGATTTTAATCCAGTGGACATGAATGCTCACTACTTTTAAAAGACAACAGCTCCCTATTTTTTAAGACATTTCTAAATGCTGTATGGGCTGAGTATCCCTCCAGACAAACAAACACTGATAAATTATGTTCTGTCTCTAGCCAGGCACTTCAAGTAATCTCCACCCTCCCACCTCCTTGCTACATGAAATAAAGATGAAGCACCACATGATGTCAGTCACACTGCAGATCCATTCAGCAGCCACCTCTGAAGCAACAGAACAGACATGTCAAATCTTCATTAATCTCCACTGTGAAAGGCTGAAATTTTTGCTGTGACAGACTAAGGTGACCTGCAAGAGGATGTTGGCTAGTAAGTGCCCTGCACAGCCAGCATTATGCTGCACTGCATCCACCTCCTCCCACAAGCTTCTCCCAATGGAATTGCTCTCCTTCCAAACTGAGTGTTGTATTTTATGCTCAGACAAGTGATTTCCAGGACTGCATTTGTGGACTTTGGTATCTTTAACAAAGAATGTAGTGTGCTCCATGACCCAGCTGCTCCCCATCCAATGTTCCTGGAGGAATGCTGCCTGGAGTATTAAGCCTGTTGCATGTGCCTGAGCACACACATCCTGTTTCTTGCCTGTTTCATTACCCTTTCCCAACAAGCTCATCCAGAGTTAATGTATTTTAAAGACTGAAGACCAGTCTCACCTCCCAGCACTTTTATCAATCATGCTACAGGCAGAGGATTTGGTCATTCATCCTATGGTGCTTCCTCCAAAGTCTACCTGGGACAATAGCTGAGCTGATGCATTATCAATTTGAGAACAGTGCTCTATCCAAAACAACCCACCACCACCACCAAGTGCCTGTTGTACCCTCAGCTCTGCCCCTTGCACACCACAGTGCCTCCCCTGCAGCAGATAGACGATTCACCAATCTCCTGATCTGGTATTCACAAAGTAAGAAACTGCAGAAGAGCAGAGTACAAAACAGTGGATACTTTTCCCTATAATCAGGCTCCACTGGCCTGGTCAGTTTAGCATGATGTGTCTACAGCTGCAGAAGGACCCTTGCAGTTCCCTGACTAGGAAGCAGTGCAGAAGAAACACAGGGATAAGAAGAGGCAAGTAAATGCTTTCCAGCTTTTTTCTTGAACTGCAACAAGAGTCCCCCAGGATTGGAGACTGCCACCTTCAGCTTCAAGCCTTCACAGAATAAAGTCTTTTGCTATCCATTTGCAACTTCCACTTTTATCAACATTTAGAGCAGGAGGTCCAGTTTAGCCACCACATCTTTGAGCAGAAGAGGGGAGAGAATCTATTTCCAGAACCACACCTGGACATGCCTTTGCAGTGCAATCCCATCTTTGCATACAAAAAGGCTTCCTTCTAGCCCATTCATAAATATCTGTACTATGCCAGTGCTATACAAATTATGAACCTTTAAAGTTCAAATGCAAATCACTTCTTTACTGATCTGGCCAATTAAAAAAAAAAAAAAAAAGGAATGATAATGAGTTGTGAAATATTTCTCATTGCCAGCTGAGTTGCTACTCTGGGCTTCAAATTATGTCAGAAGAAATGACTAACAAAACAAAACTGTTTGTAGCTTGCTTGGATCCTGGTTTACAAAGTAGGGCATTATCTTTGCAACGTGTAAGGAAATGCAATTGCACTGTGGTCCTCTACATAAAAAAGAGGGCTTGAATTAATTGAGTATCTGAAGGTCTTTTCCAAGCAGGCAATTCTAGGATTCTGAATATTAAACCAGCAAGAAAAGAATTACTGTAATTGTTTCAGAGCTGCTTACTGCTTTCATACATCTGATTGTCTGCAAAGGTTAATACTCATTTGCCAAAAATATTAATCCCATTTACTGCAGAATTATTAGGGTATTAGGATTAGTATGCTGTGATACCATGATTATATGGGTACCTGGTGGTTTCCTACAAAAAACAGAGATGTTTTGAGATCTCCTTTCTAAGGAGGAACATGAGGGAAGGACTGAGGAGTAAAGGAGGGAAGAAGGACACAATTTAAATGAGTGTCCACCGATGGGGAGTTGAGGACAGAGAGAGAGAGTAAGTGTCAAAGAGAAAAAAGAAAAATTCATAACAAAACTAGAGTGGACTACAAACCTTCTAAGCTAGGTTACAGTACCTTAGGTGCACTTAGATGTACTCAGTTTACAGCTCACTCACTCAGCTTTCTTTGCTAGACAAGTCCACCACAGGTACCAGATATTAAGCCTCACTAATCAAAAGCAATCAAGGTTACATTTTTAAAACTCACTCTGCCCTTCTCCTTTCTCTCAAGCTTCCAACTTCCATTTCAGGACTGCCAGTGTTTGTCAGCACATCATATAAGAAACTCATCTGAACATACAATATAACTTGACAGGCAATACATCAGAAAAGCCAGACCTGACAACAGCAAATTACACCAGATGGTCCTGGATCCTATTCATTCATTAAAAATTAAAAACAAACAAACCCACAAAACTACACCACAGAAAAGCAGAATTCTGAAGAAGAAAAAAAAAAACCCGAACAGGCATACATACAGTTTCATCCTTTATCCTGTCCATGCTGGAAAAGGAGACATTTAACAGCTCCTCCTCTTGTCCTCACATTAATGCCAACCTGCATTTCACCCTCCTACCCTAGGAAAAGGCTTCAAAACAAAGATACCACTCTATTAGACATAGTTTAGCACCAGGTTTAGTAGATCTAGACAATGGCTGGGCTTGATGATCTTACAGACCTTTTCAACCAAAACACTCCTATGATTCTGTGACAAAAAAAAAGCAGTTATGTGCTAGCAATAATGGTGCCTTCCCTTTGAGAAAATTCTCTCAGCAACTATGTGCAGATGTACTTGTTTTGCTCTGTGAAAATTGTGTGTAACTGGAAAAAAACCCCAAACATACAGCTTTGTCCTTTCAGTTGAAAGTAAAAGGTCAACTATATTTGAAATTGGTAAAGCAAATAGAAACGAATCTGAAAGCACAGAGGGAGCAAAGCCAGTGAATAAGATGGCATTATTCTACCAAACATTCAACATGACATGATTGTGCTTCAGAGTTCTTTGGAAAGCTGAGAGAGTTTTTGAACACAAAGCTGTCTGTGGTAGAAAGCAGATCCACTCTGTGCCAGCATGGAAGATGCACCCCACAGCTTGGGACTGCAGAAATATCTCTGCAGGCCACTGTGTAAAATGCAGTTTGCACCAAGAAATGAGAATGGCCCTTTAAGAAAAGATTATTTCTCATATTAAAAATGCCTATTTTCCTTCCCCTGAGGAAAGGTCCTTCCATTCTAAACTTTCCTTTGCTGTTACAAAAATGTGCATCTATGTGCTGAGTGAGAAACACCTGTGAGGGAGAACACTGCAGTGCACTAGTGGGGCATTGGGCTGCAGTTGTGCTTTAGGAACTGCAAGTGAGTGGAGGGGGCCCTAGAGATTACTAATGAAAAGGCCTCTTTCAGCAATGACTGATGACTACTCACTTCTGGAGGAGCAGTTTATTGCCTCCATCCAATCCATTTTGCAATTACCAGCTTTAGCACAGACAGAAAGCTATTTTTACATCAAGGACCAGAGGAAAAAAAAAAAAAAAAACAACCCACTTACAAAAAAGTCAATTCTCCTCCTCACACTTCAGCAAGGGATATATGGCTTTTTTACTCTGTCATTTAAACATTTGAAAAAGTAAGCAATGTTCTCAAGTTTTGCTCTTGTGCACCAGTGGGTTTTCAGCACAGGAACATAATTATATTTACAGACATTTCTGACTTGAACTTAAATGTTGCAACAGCACAATGTTATATCCTAGAGGTAAGGAAAAAAAGGCATTTAGCTGAAAATGTATGTTCTGATTAAACTTAAAATGGATGCTCTCTTTTTAGTTGAGTGCCTTTGGCATCTAAAAAATTTTCTATAAACACCAGACTGTGATTTTTCAAAGCATCGATTTTCTATACAAAGAATAAAAAAACAACTTCCTATTTAATTGTTCTCAGCAGAAATACTCTAAACCAGAAGGCATATGAATATGTATTTAATAAAACTGGTGAAGTGCCATGTCCCCCCATTCTGATATTTAATTATATTTCATTAGAAAACTAAAATACTACAAATCAAAGCTGCTTATTTGTTTACAAGCATTTGTGTAGCGTTTATCACCACAGCAACCAAGAACTTCTTTTTTCTTCTTGTTCAAAGGTTAAGTTGTAATTTTGAAGTGTGATCCTTTGATGTCTCAGTGCAAATATTGATATTTAATTTTGATATTTTGATATTTAATTATATTTCATTAGAAAACTAAAATACTACAAATCAAAGCTGCTTATTTGTTTACAAGCATTTGTGTAGCGTTTATCACCACAGCAACCAAGAACTTTTTTTTCCTTCTTGTTCAAAGGGTAAGTTGTAATTTTGAAGTGAGATCCTTTGATGTCAGTGCAAATAGGTACTTAAATTTTATGCTGCAAACATTTAGGCAGGTGCTTAAAAGTACATAAATAGATAGGAGTCAAAGGCCTGGTGAAAGGGACAGGAACAAAGGCAGGCAAGGAAATCAGAAGAATGTAAGAAGGAATCAAAGAGTAACGGGCTTTCCTATGAGGATTCACAGAGCACTGGGTCCTACAACTAGCAATGAACTCCCCAGGGCTTTTTTTTCCTGTAATATAGTGAGCAACTGGTTCATGAAGCACAGTTCAATTAATCAAGAGCAATCAACAACTTCCCAGTTCATGCTGAAGACACCAGTGAATATTCTTGATTTCAAGGATTTCTAACACGCTAGTAGCTTACAAATGAGGCTGCAGAGGGCTGCCTTTCATTTGAGAGCCCAGAAGACAGTGACCTCACTTTGACTGCTACTCTCTTCTGATTCCCCAGAATTAATAGACCTTACTAAAAAATGCCATCTGTTCAGAAAACATCAAAGAAATTAGTAAATTAGAACATTGCCCCTGCTTACACTATTACTGAATGAACTACAAGTACGTGATGCAGTGGCAGTTTCCCCAGGATACTGCTAGTGTGCACAACACAAAACTACTTTGCACACCCTCAAAAGAGACTGAAATTGTTTTACGCTATTTCATCTGGTTGCTTCCCACCACCACACAGATTATATAGCTACATGCACAGTGTGAACACAGTGTAGTCAGATCCTTTTGAAAAGCTAGTGAACTTCTAAATGGCACTGAAAGAAAAAGAGCTCTTTGGTTTGTTGTTATCAAGACTGCCTCAACACACTGGTATATGAAGATGTTAGCTTCAACTTTGCATTTAGCTTGCCCTGTGTTCTTCATAACCAATACTGTCCAAAGCAGTTGAAGTGTTCAGTTGTTGCTAAGCCAAAGACATAAATCTTTACTCAAGACTGGTGGTTATTTTGTAGTCCTTCTTCAAGCTGTATTCTAAATGCAGAAGCTGCGTGTGTAAGAGAAGGAAAAGCGATGAGCTCCTTAAAAAGAACCAGCAGGCACTCTGATAAGAGCAGAACAGTTCTTTCAAAGAGGACTGATGAAGCTCTTTTTAAAAACACCTAATAACATCACAGAGGAGAATGTGATCTATGCAAAGGTGACCTGTGCAGCTCAATACTTCTGGGAGGCAGCTAATGAAAAAGGAAGCTTGCCAGACACACACTGCATCCAGTCAATGGCTTCGAAAACTCAACAGTTTAAATTCCACCACGCTGAGTCCAAAACCTGCTCACAGCTTGCTCCAAACACAGGCAGAGCTGAGGGCTGTCTGGCATGATCTGATGTAAGCAGCTGCCTTTCCACTGCCAATGCCACCAGGCAGAGTTTGCATGCTTGGAGTGCAAAGAAACACATTGTTTCCAGGACCTCACACCTATCAGCTCACTTTCTGACCAGAGAGAGACAGTTGCAGGGTAAAGAAGGCAGAGCAGTGTCAGAACAGGCAGTATGCTCTCAGAGGAGGAAAGAATGAATTCTACCACAGCGAGTGAAGGAAAGAGGGTCTCATACCATGCTCTGCTCCTTCATGGCCTAGGTATGCTCCATATGGAAAAGCAATTTTAAGTAGAAAGGTGGCTGTTCTGCTGAGAGAAGTCATCTCTGTTTATCTGAATAACATGATAGCTTTATTAGTGGAGGATCTCTAAACAACTATGTTTTAAAAGAACTCCTAAAGACTTTTCTGTGTCAGTGCACAGGACACACAAATCTGTCAAAAACTCTGGGTAACAGTAACAGAATGCGGGCTGCTGTCACAGGGACTGGTTGAACTTACTGAAGGCTTTCAGGCAGCAATTTTTAAGCAAATGGGATAAGAATAAGGGGTATGAGAATATCAAATTTTCAGATGATTGAAGCAAATGTCAGTAAGTTCACAGTGAGATGCAATTCGAAAGATTGGCAATTTCTGTATAGTCAATCAGTTGTGTATGTTGCTTAATAGAGAATGGGCTCCAGGTAAATTGTCCCAAAACATTAACCATGTACCTAGAGGGCACATTCAGCAGTGTGGGGGCTGAACTCAGCTTTGATGGCAGCTAATTAAAATACAAAAGTGAGACTCCAAGTAAAACTGCCACCGTGCAGTAACGAACCATTCGAAATGCACTCTTGCACAAAAACAGATTGCAAAGCAGTTTTCTTGCACCTAGTTCACACATTTGGTATTTGCCCTGTTTTTGAAATGACACTGCAAAATAAACACCCTGTCTTATGGTCGATATCTTTAGCATACAGACATCAGGTTCGTTTAGGGGAGAGACTTGTCCTAGGCTGGAAATGTTCTGGTTGTTAACTAAGTCAAGGCTTGCTCTAGCAAGCCAGTTTATGGGTTGAAGTGTTTGGAGATTGCTATTACAATGAGCTCTTACTGCTTTGTTACCAGAGTCAACTGAGTCTCCTGAATCGGCAGGCACCATTTAAAAGCACTGGTCAACAGTTACCCAACTATGGTACTGATGTGACAACACCAATATGTTCCTTTGCCTTTCTCAGTTGTTCAGGTAGTCGTTATTCCTATCAGCAGAGAACAGTATGCCACGTCTGTTTCTTTTTTTTTCAAAGCAACAGCCATTACCTTAATACACATTTAAACATTAGGTTAACTGAGAGGGGCTGGAAAGAAGTAGGAGGACAGAGGAAGACAGGTAAGCCTGACCTTAGAACCTGCAAGTGCAACGCACCTAGAATCAGAAACACAGAATGGTAAGGTTGGAAGGGACCTCAAGGATCATCTAGTTCCAACCCCCTGCCATAGGCAGGGACACCTCCCACTAGCACAGGTCACTCAAGGCCTCATCCAGCCTGGCCTTGAACACCTCCAGGGAGGTTGTGGAGCACAGAATCAACCAATGTGATTGGGTGATTTGATCATATTGGGTGATTCTGTGCTCCACAATCTCCCTGGGCAACCTGTGCCAGTGTCTCACCACCCTCACTGCAAACAACTTCCTCCTAACATCCACTTTCAATCTCCCCTCTACCACATCAAAGCCATTGCCCCTTGTCCTGTCATTGCAAGACCTTGTCAATAGTCCCTCCCCAGCCTACCTGGAGCCCCCTTCAGATACTGGAAGGGTACTCCGAGGTCTCCTGGAAGCCTGCAGAGCCCCAACTCTCTCAGCCTGTCCTCACAGCAGAGCTGCTGCAGCCCTCTCAGCATCTTTGTGGCCTCCTCTGGACCCACTCCAACAGTTCCATGTCCTTTCTGTGATGGGGGCTCCAGAACTGCACACAGGACTCCAGAAGGGGTCTGACGCAAGAGAAACTTCCCCGCCACGCTTAGTCAGCACAATTAATTAATCAATTAAATTAACAATTAATTAAAAGAGGCAGGATGTGATAAATTCAGCACCCGTACCCAAGTACACGAGGACTAGCAAGCTTCCACGGCTGAAGACAGGTGTCTAAGGGGGCGCCCAAGATACTCAGCCATCCAGGAAAATTGTCAGGAGAACATAATTACAGATTTACTTGTTCCAGGGGTTTAAATCTGCAGCATCTTTGACCTCTAGGGAGGTTATCAGAGTTTTAAGTGAACGGCGCTTCTGCGGTGCAGGCACCCGCCCGCCCTCTGTCCCGGACGGCTCCTGCTCCCCGGCTCGGGAGCAGCAGGAAGGTTTCCAAGTTCA
>VWZE01023906.1:0-18605 GCA_013396675.1 Eubucco bourcierii
GCTAGAAGGGACCAGGTTAGAAGGGACCTCAAAGACAGTCTAGTCCGGGCTAGAAGGGACCAGCTTAGAAGGGACCTCAAGGACAATCTAGTCCAGGCTAGAAGGGACCTCAAGAAAAGTCTAGTCCAGGCTAGAAGGGACCTCAAGGAGAATCCAGTCCAGGCTAGAAGGGTCCTCAAGGATAATCCAGTCCAGGTTAGAAGGGTCCTCAAGGAGAATCTAGTCTGGGTTACAAGGGACCTCAAGCAGAATCTAGTCTGGGTTAGAAGGGACCTCAAAGACAANTTAGAAGGGTCCTCATGGAGAATCCAGTCCAGGTTAGAAGGGTCCTCAAGGATAATCCAGTCCAGGTTAGAAGGGTCCTCAAGGAGAATCTAGTCTGGGTTACAAGGGACCTCAAGCAGAATCTAGTCTGGGTTAGAAGGGACCTCAAAGACAATCTAGTCTGGGTTAGAAGGGACCTCAAGCAGAATCTAGTCTGGGTTAGAAGGGACCTCAAAGACAATCTAGTCTGGGTTAGAAGGGACCTCAAACAGAATCTAGTCTGGGTTAGAAGGGACCTCAAAGACAATCTAGTCTGGGTTACAAGGGACCTCAAGCAGAATCTAGTCCATCCCTTAGGTGCTTTAGTGTCCCACACCAAACAAGACATTCTGGGTTGGCTTTGGGTGCAGTTTCAAACGCGGTTGTTGTCACCTCTGCTGCCCAGCTCACGACTGGGTGTTCAGTCAGGCTGCTTGGTCCTGTCAGTGCTGGCCTGGATGGGATTTGTGATCCCATCTTTCCCCAGGTGTGGACTGCAGTAGCCAGGCAGCCTGTGCCGCACTTAGATCTGGAATGCCGAACTAGGCAGAGGGGAAGCAGAGGCCAGTAGAGGGCTCCGTGATTTCATGAATGAAGAGCCAGAAAGATTTAGGGCACTACGACATTCCGTGCCTGCCTAATTTTTTACCAAGGAAAGCCTTTCACCTTTTTTTTTTTTCCCCCCTCAGTGATGCATGACACCTGAGACTTCAGAGGCAATGCTGCTTTTCTGTTTTCTCTTAGAGCCCTTGGGGACTCCAAATACTTTGCACATAAAAAGACAAGGGAAAGAGTCTGTGGAACAATTTCTGTGATGGTGAAAATAGATTTAAAGACACAGATCTGTTTCCCATTTCTCCCTTGTCGTGAGGCATTAAGCAATTTCTATCTGATCTAAATAGCAAACCCTTTCCAAATTGCCACTTCCTCCCCTTCCCCCTAAGTTCCTGCCTGCATCCGAAGTTGTGCTGGGAGAGGATTGAGCTGATGTTAGGTGAACTTGAACGGTCTCAGCCCCTTCCTCCTATGCTAAAGAGAGCAGAAGCAGAGGCAGGAGTGCATTTATCTAGGAGTACAGAGTGTCCTTCACTTGGTGCTGAAAGGACTGAAACTGCAGGGACTTAGCAGCCTCTCTGCAGATCTATGCCTGGAGTCTGGGACTGGCTCCCCCTGCGTGCTGAGAGAACAACTGATTCCCTACTGCCTGCATTTTGAGTTAGAAAACTTCCAGCTGCCTTTAGTAAATTCTTTCAGAGCACAGTGTAATAAAAGTGAGCATGAATTTACCCCGGTGTGGCTTTTGCTAAGCTCATTGCTGTGCCCCAGCAGTGAGGTTAAGCTTGTGTGGACAACCTGCCCTCCCCAAAACCTTGTGGAGTCAAAGTCTTCTAGGAAAGAGCAATGAAATTAAAGGATTATTCTGAACATTTAAAAGAAATAAAGAGAGGTTAGACAAGTGCATCGTTGAGTGAACTAAAACTGAACACCTAACCATACCAAATCAGCAGGCAGTGGTTACCAAAGTGCTTGTTTGGAGTTAACTGAAGTGGTTTTAGTCACTGGGTTTTACCCTGCCTCTGTGTGGGGGCTGTTGAGGTTCTCCCTGTGGGCTCTGCCTCTCTGCCCTGGGAAACATTGACCTGTGATGCTGGGGTCTGGTTTCCTTACATGGAAAGGAAATTGCACACCTTGATGGACCTCCTATGAAACACTTCAGCACAGACCCTGGGAAAGGCTCTCTAGGGCTGCCTCCCCTACTTACAGGTTCACCAGAGAGCTGAGGACACACCTGCTGCACCCAGTAGCACCAGAGAGCCCTGAGCAGCTCTTCCACCACACTGGTCCACCTGTCCCACCACACCAAGCTCAGCAGTGCCAAGATCAACAAGCCCCACAATGGCTGTGATACCGCTTTCAGACCCACATATGCCTGGGTGCAAGGCAGGGGGATGATGAAGACCCTACCTGCAGTGCAAACCCTCCTCTCCATCACTCCTCCTCCACAGAGCTGCAAGCCTGAAGCCTGGAGGTTCACTAAGAAGGAGGCAAAAACCTGCCTTGAAGGTTGTATGCAATGTATGGTGACAGAAATAGTTTTGAAACAGGAGGGAGTTGGGAATGAAAACAAATTACTGTAATTAAGTGATGACTACTTCTTGATCATCATTCCTAATTCTTTTCTCTCTCTCTCTCATTAAGATAATCAGAAGCACAACCCTCCCCCGTTCCTTGCTGTATGGCTGCCTGAGTGATGAGCTATCAAACTCTGCCACAGAGGGGAAGTAGAGCATCAGAAATCCATGGCGGTGCAAGCAACAGCTCCTGCTCTGGGATGGAGCTCAAGCCTTGTCAGTAAAAGCTGGAATTCTCAGCTTTTTCCTGCACCAATGGCTTTGAATTTTATTTAGAGAAAGAAAGGAAACTTTTCTGTGTTGTAAACCTTCCATTCTTCATAGTTTCTGTTTTTTCAGTGTTTCAGAGAATCATACAGAAGCATCCAGGCTGGCAAAGCTCCTCAGCATCACCAAGCCCAACCTAGAACCCTACCCTACAGGATTCACCTTAAACCATAGCCCCAAGCACCACATCCAAACCACCCTGAAACACAACCAGGCTGGGTGACTCCACCACCTCCCTGGGCAGCTCATTCCAGTCCCTGACCACCCTCTTCATGAAAAACTTTTTCCTAATGCCCAATCTAAACCTCCCCAGCCTCAACTTGAGGCCATTCCCCCTTGTTCTGTCTCCAGTGACCTGTGAGCAGAGCCCAGCAGCAGCATCTCCACAATGTCCCTTCAGGTAGCTGTAGACAGCAATGAGCTCTGCCCTCAGCCTCCTCTTCCTCACACTAACCATCCCCAGCTGCCTCAGTTGCTCCTCATCAGATTTATTCTCCAGGCCATTCCCCAGCTTCGTTGCCCTCCTCTGGACCTGCTCCAGCACCTCCACATCTCTCTTGCATTGCAGTGCCCAAAANTGCCCCAAGCCTGTAGCCTTGCTTGGGGTTGTTGTGACCCAAGGGCAGGACCTGGCATTTGGCCTTGTTGAAACTCATCCCACTAATGCTGGCCCCTGGGTCCTGCCTGTCCAAATCCCTCTGCAGAGCCTCTCTACCCTCATTCAAATCAACACTGCCACCTCACTTGGTGCCACCTGCAAACTCACTGCTGACACTCTCTATGCCTGAATCAAGGTTATCTATAAAGATGTTAAAAAGAAGTGGTCCCAACACAGATCCCTGAGGAACACCTCCAGTGCCCAGCCACCAGCTGGATTTAACTCCATTGACCACCACTCTGGGCCCTGCTGTCCAGCAGTGCTTTATCCAGCAGACAGTGTGTTCATCCATTTGTTATGAGTGAGGGGAAACTACCTGGAAACAGGAGGCTTACATGTTGGATCTATTTTTAGGTTGCAATGTAAGGCTTGGATTCAGCAGAACTTCCCTAGGCTTCTGCTGGAATGCCAGGATTGTGGCTTGAAATGAAGAAGGTTGTTATAAAGGGGACTGATTAACTGCTAAGCAGTTGCATGTTCACTGAATTGGCTGAGGAGCAGCACAGGAGTTTAAGGTCACTGAATCATAGAATGGTTTGGGTTGGAGGGCACCTTCAAGATCACCCAGTTCTAATGCCCCCACCATGGGCAGGGACACCTTCCACTAGCACAGGGCACTCAAGGCCTCCTCCAGCCTGGCCTTGAACACCTCCAGGGAGGGAGCAGCCACAACCTCCCTGGGCAACCTGTGCCAGTGTCTCACCACCCTCACTGCAAACAACTTCCTCCTGACATCCAGTTTCAATCAAAGATCACATTGGGTGCTTCTGTGCTCCACAACCTCCCTGGAGGTGTTCCAGGCCAGGTTGGAGGAGGCCTTGAGTGACCTGTGCTAGTGGGAGGTGTCCCTGCCTATGGCAGGGGGTTGGAACTGGCTGAGCTTTGAGGTCCCTTCCGACCTTACCATTCTATGATTCTAAGAGGAGTGAAGAGTAAAGATTAAAACTGCCTAAGTTCTTTCAAGCAGCCTCTGCTGCGCAGAAGCTCAATTTGGAAAGCAGGTCCTGGTAATGCCCCCAGGTTTACTGATGCCACTGGCTTGATAGAATCTCAGAATTACAAGCATATGGACATGGAGAGCTGACACCAGCCCTGTTGCCTCTGCAGGGAGCCTGCTGTGCTCTCAGATAAACCTACCAGAAGCAGTGGTGCAGCCCGAGGAGAATCTCCTGAGGAAGACTGTCCCCACTGAAGGGAGAGGGAGGGATTGTTTCTCACCCAGGTGTTAACGCTGCAGGATGCTGTCCTCTGATCCAGGCATGCTGCTTGGGGGCTTGCTGAGGGGCAGCAGCAAAAGCTGCCTTTGAAACCTCTGGGTTTATGATTTTGCTGTCTGGTGACAGCCTGAATGCTGATCTGGGTAAGGCATTAATTATTGTATCACTTCTTCCTGGCACGCAACAAATTGTGGAGAGATTCAAGAGCCCAAGGAACAAAAAAATCCATCTGAAAGGAAAAGAAGGAGGTAGAGAGCAACAGCTGCAAGAGTGAGCTGGCAGATGGATTGCACCCCAGCCCTCCAGCTTCCTGGGGCTCTACCACCCATGTCCCTGGCTTGAGCTGGATTCTGCTCCCAGTTGTGATACAGGACAGGGTCTGGTGGTAGATCTGAGCACCTGGTCTGAACTCAGGCCTTCAATCCCAGCTGCAAGGAGTGGAATCTATTCCTGTAATCCCCATAGGAGCCAACGAGTGATTTGTCACTATGGGGATCTTAGGTGCTGCCCTGTGAGCCTCAGGGACGTGGCTAACCTTATTTTGCTCCCATTAAATCTTTTGCCACACTTAGCCCAAGTTCAGACTTCTCTGGTGGATATTTCCAAGGCTGATGTGTGGTCCTTTGGCAGGTTGCAATGCAGCAGTGATGTGGCTCCCTTTGGCTGTGGAATTTGGTCACCCATGGCACTGCAAAGCTCACTGGAGTTTCAACAGCAGAAATGCTAACTGCTTTCATAATGACTGCTTGTAACTCAATTAGAAGCCTAATTGCAGTAGTATACCAGATGCATGGTCCTCCTAGAAACCCATCTGTGGCTATTAGCTCCCTGCTTTGGAACCAGGCTCAAATAGTAGGGGGCATATTGTAAAGTTCCTCCTGTTCTCCTTTTCCTGGTCTGACACAGCCTGCAGAAAGCCTGGGACAGGCTTTGTCATCACAGGGCCAAAAGCCAACGTGCTGCAGAAAGCAAGTCCTGTCCCCTTGGCATCCTGTGACCTCTCTTTGCTCTAATCTCTGTCATTATGGTTTCATTCAACAGGTGCCCACTTTGTGAGTGTGAGGGTGGGCAGCCTCATGGCACAGGCAGGCACAGAGGCTCCCTTTTTACTTTTACTCCCCTTTTGGCATCATTTTCAAGGTGCCATGGATGCTCCCCTCAGATGACTTTCCCCTCTCTTCATTTTCTGTGGAGTCAGAGATGTATCAGTGGGTTTGGAATTAACATTTTGGGTTTGTGATGCCTTCTTTTTTTCTTGATGCTTGACTGACCTCTTAATCTTTTTCTTCAATCAGGAAAGATTACTCTGCTGATGCAATTGTCCATTCAGCTGGAGTGAGGCCAATCTCTCACCACTTCAGCTCCCCTTGATTGTTTCCTGCCCAAACCTGAACACTACAGAGCCATGGCTTGAGCTGATCCCCAGCAGCGTGGGCAGCAGGTGGAGGGAGGGGATTCTGCCCCTCTGATCCACTCTGCTGACACCTCCCTGCAGTGCAGGGGGCAGCTTTGGAAGTCTCAGCACAGAAGAGACAGGGACCTGTTGGAGTGGGGCCAGGGGGGACCACAGCAATGATGCTGCCATCATCTGGAACCCCCTCTGCTGTGAGGCCAGGCTGACAGAGTTGTGGTGGTTCATTTTGGAGAAGAGAAGGCTCCAAGGAGACCTTCTTGTGGCTTCTCAGTGCTTAAAAGCTGGGGACAGACTTCTGAGCAGGACCTTTTTTGACTTGACAAGGGGTGATGGTTTTAAGCTAAGAAAAAATGGGAGTTTTAGACTAGAGAGAAGAAACTCTTTACAATGAGGGTGTTGAAACACTGTGTCCTGGTTAGAATAGAACTTCTTCTGCCCAGTGATATTACTTTTCAGCTCAGTCTCTCCTTAGGAACAGCAGTTTCTGAAGTCAGCAGCATGCTTTTGCAGACAGTCTCTGCTTCCAGCAGTGACAGCACAGATGCTTGTGGGCAGTGCCAAGCACTGGTGTGCAGAGCAAGGTCACTGCTGGATCTCATGTACCATGCTGGGGCTGCAGAAGGTAAAAGACCTCACCTGTGGGGAGGAGATCATAGGCTGAGACAAAAGGCAGACTCCTTGGATGACAGCCACTGAAGAAGAGACTTCACTCTTCTGATCCTTCAGCTTTTTCCTGAATATGATGTAGATGGAATAGAAGCCCTCAGTGGCCTTTTGTCCTGTACCCTGGCTCAGGGGAAAACATATTGCTCTTTTTAACTACTTGAAAGGAGGTTGCAGAGAGGTGAGATTTGGTCTCTTCTCCCAGGTGACAAGCAACAGGACAAGAGGAAATAGCAGCACCAGTTTAGGTTCAACATCAGGAAAAATTTCCTTCCCAAGAGGGTTGGCAATCCCTGGAACAGGCTGGCCAGGGAAGTGCTTGGCTCACTATCCCTGGATTGAAAAGTCCTGGAGATGTGGTGCTGAGGTTTAGTGGTGACCTGCAAATGCTGGGGTAATGGTTCAATCAAAACAATTCCATGGTTCTCTTCCTCCCTCTCAGGCTGACAAAGGCTAGCAGAATTACCCAAGCCAAGCTTCAGTTCCCAGGTGTAAAGTGTCACTTCAGGGATTTTAAAATAAATACCAAAAGCAAAACAAAACAAACCCAAGAATCCTTCTCCTGGAAAAAAAAAATACAAAACAACAACCAAACAAACACCACCCCTCTAGCCTTCATCAGATCAGATGCAATTACAGTGCCCAGTCCCAAATTAATCCTAACAGGCAGTTAAACCAATGTCAAATCACTTCAAAATTGAATTAAAGACAATGTGCATGAGTCAGGAGATTATTATTATTAATAATAATAATAAAGGTATTTTATTAATTTTTTTTTCTCTCTCCCTTAGGCAACAACAGGATTTCAGAAGTGTTCTGAACAGCCAGTTGAAATGCTGCTCTTTAAACATTCACCAGGATTGTCATTTGCCTGGGAGCATCAATGCCAACCCAAGTCACCATGGGAACAGTATGTGACTCTGACATGCCTTTAGCCTCTCTAATCCCAGGGGTAGAGGACTGGGCCAGAGCCCTGAACTCTGACAATTATAATTTTGCTAGTGGTTTTCAGTCCAGAAGGGAACATACTGAGTGGGGTGGGGGGGAGATGATTCAGATATATTAACAATATAAACTCTGCTTTGAAGAGCATTGCCTCTTCTACCCAAAATAGCCAAGTGCCCACATTACTCAGGTTAAGAAGCCATTTGAAAGCCATGTATGAACCCCCTAGAATAAAGTTGCTCTGTGTTCCCAACCTCAGCCACTGCAGTTCCTCTTCATCTTGATTAATTACTGATCAATTACTCTCAATTAGCATTCAGAAAGAACATTTCCCTCCCCTCATTTCTGCTGTTTTATTCAGATCTGGAGCTGTAGAAAGTTTCTATTTAAGTCCATGGTAGATTGAATACTTATTACAGGAACTCCTATCAAAGCAATAAATGCCCCTGGCCTAATTCTGCTGTTCAACAAATGTGTGTGAAACCTACAAGCAGACAAATCTCAGTTTGGAGCTAAAAGCCTCAGTAGCAGCCTCATTGTAGTATCAGATCATAGAATCACAGAATTCACAGGATCACAGCAACATGCAGGTTGGCAGAGCCCCTCAACATCACCAAGTCCAACCTAGAACCCTACTCTACAAGATTCGCCTTAAAACATAGCCCAAAGCACCACATCCAAACCACCCTGAAACACAGCCAGGTTGGGTGACTCCACCACCTCCCTGGGCAGCTCAATTGTCAGGGTTGGGAGGGACCTCAAGGATCATCTAGTTCCAACCCTTCTGCCATGGGTTGGGAGGGACCTCAAGCATCATCTAGTTCCAATCCTTCTGCCAGGAGTTTGGAGGGACCTCAAGCATCATCTAGTTCCAGCCCCCCTGCCATGGGTTTGGAGGGACCTCAAGAATCATCTAGTTCCAACCCTTCTGCCAGGGGTTGGGAGGGACCTCAAGCATCATCTAGTTCCAGTCCCCCTGCCATGGGTTTGGAGGGACCTCAAGGATCATCTAGTTCCAATCCCTCTGCCATGCGCAGGGACACTTTCCACTAGGTCAGGCTGCCCACAGCCACATCCAGCCTGGCCTTAAACAATTCCAGGAATGAGTCTTCTTTGGACAACCCTTTCCAGTGTCTCACCACCCTTCTGGCCTGGTATTTTGGAGTTTAATAGATATAAGGAGATCTACTGCACCATTAAACCTCAGCCACTGCAACCACCTCTGGTATTTTAGTAGCAAGCTCAAAAGAAAAGATGATGACAAAAGGATAAGGAGAAGAACACGAAGCCAAATGAGTAAGGGCAGAATTTAATGCTTAAATTGCAGCTGCCTCACCTATAGCACACGTGCTGTTTGTTTTAAATAGCTCTGCCAAAATAAAAAAACTCCAGTAGGAGGGTGAAAGAGGTTCTAGTGTACAAAGCCTTGATAAAAAACCATGTCACTGAAGAACCTATTTAATCCATCTTAGATCAGCAGCAAAGCCAAAATGAGCACTTGGAAACCTCACTCTTTCCATCTCCACATCACCTGCAATCTGTGCTCTGTGCTCTCTGGTATAATTTTGGAAAGTCCAAGTTGCTCATTATTTTCTTCCCGCTGAAAGGATGCCAAATACGTCTCCTCTGAGCTAAAAGGGAGCTAATCATGCTGTGTTTAGTCAGTCCTGGCTGAAAGGACAGCTCAGAAGTGTGGAGAGATGTGTATCTGGAAGCAGTGAGGAAAGAAGAAAGATCATTTTCAAGCGGCCCCCAGCCTTTTAGTCTTCTTTGTTCTTTCTACATCTCTGGCCAACGATTAGAGCATATCTTTTGTCATCTAAATACTACAAGTGGCCAATCTTTTTGCTGCCTTACAGGCTTCTGCACAGACTCTTCATGGAGCTGGTATCATTTTGTGTCCAGTTATTCCCAGGCAGCTTGTAGGAAAGTGCAATGGAAAGCAATACTTAACAGAGACGCAGCAAGGCTGCACAAAAGGTGTTGCAGAGCATGGAGACCACAGGGGAAGTGCTTGGAGCATAAAAGCTGAGCTGAATAAAGCAGGCCAAAGCAGGTCAGTTTTAGCTGAAGTTATGCAGAATGGTGTAGACCTCAATCAGGTCTAGTGGAGGCTTTAGAAATAATCAAATCTGAATGAATTCATGGGTTCATAAATTCATGGAATGGTTCAGGTTGGAAGGGACCTTAAATGTCATCTAGTTCTAAGCCCCTTGTCATGGGCAGGGACACCTTCCACCAGCCCAGGTTGCTCAAAGCCTCATTCAACCTGACCCTGAATGACTAAAGGGAAGGGGCATCCACAGCCTCCCTGGGCAACCTGTGCCTGTGTCTACCCACCCTCATTCTAAAGAATTTCTCCCCAATTTTCAGTCTCAATCTACCCTTTTCAAGCTTCAATCCATTCCCTTTCACCCTATCACAACAAGCCCTTGTAAAAATTCTTGACTCATAGGTTGTCCAAAGAATAGCTTGGACATGAAGGTTAAAATCAGGTCAGCAGCAGCATTCCTCAGCCTGCTGCAGTAGCAACCCTGGCATGTTTTAATGGTTTGTCCTCTTTGGCCCTCTCACTATGTACCCTTGCACAAACAAAACTAAAATGTGATTAGTTAAGAACAACAAGCTCCTTAGTCTCTATTAATGACATTACATGTTTCCATTCCTTGTCACTGATTTTATTAAGTCTTTGTGGAGAATCTGAGCCCTCTGATGAAAAAAAGCCTGGGAGGGTTCTTCTCATGATCTTCTTTACGCCATCTCAGAGAAAACACAGCAAGAGTCAAAATGTAGGAGGCTTGGGAAGGAGAAGGGACCCCTTTGGTGTCAGATTGAAGGACATGGAAGTGTTGGAGCAGGTACAGAGGAGGCCACCAAGATGCTGAGAGGGCTGCAGCAGCTCTGCTATGAGGACAGGCTGAGAGAGTTGGGGCTCTGCAGCCTGGAGAAGAGAAGGCTTCCAGGAGACCTTAGAGTAGCCTTCCAGGATCTGAAGGGGGCTACAGAAAGGCTGGGGAGGGACTATTGACAAGGTCTTGTAATGACAGGACAAGGGGCAATGGGTTTGAAGTGGCAGAAGGGAGATTGAAAGTGGATGTTAGGAGGAAGTTGTTTGCAGTGAGGGTGGTGGGACACTGGCACAGGTTGCCCAGGGTGGCCCCTCCTGGATGGCCCCTCCTGGAGGTGTCCAAGGCTAGGTTGGATGAGACTTCGAGCAGTCTGGTCTAGTTGAAGGTGTCCCTGCCCATGGCAGAGGTGTTGGAACTGGATGATTTTAAGGTCCCTTCCAACCTAAACCATTCTATGAATCTATCAACCTATGATACAAACACTGTGCAACACTGAAAATCACAATCACAACACATTTCTAGTGTGAGGTGTCCCTGCCCATGGCAGGGGGGTTGGAACTAGATGATCCTTATGGTCCCTTCCGACCCTGACTGATGATTCTATGAGATTGATGTGAGGAGTAGAAGTCAATAAAGCTTTGAGCTCCACCTTGACATTCGAAGCCACTTCCTTTACTCTTCATTGTTCCATTCCAGGAAGATGGAACACAAATGTTATACTAATAGGGTAAAAAAAGTGAAGTTTGATGTCATTTTGGAAGTATCAGCCAAGGGATGAAAATAAATGAGAAGTGTCTTCCTCTGTTCTTCATCTGCTTTTTCTCATTTGAGTCAAGAGGTTGGTGTATCTTTAGAGAAGCAGGATGCAATACAAATTCCATTATGTGACTTCTAAGGCATTACAATAATGTATTACAGTCAGTGGCTTCAAAAGGGACTCACATTGTAGTTCAAAATGGGTTCTTGCATCCCAGATGCACTCTCTGCAGACACTTATCTGCATAGACGTTTGCTCCTCATGAAAAATGCATGAGCTGTGTTGTGAGAATAAATGAAGAGAAGCGAAGCACAGAAGCTCCATTTTCAGCTAATTGCTGTCTGTCAGGCTGCACCTTACCTCAGCTCTGCCTTGTCCTTTGGTCTCTGTCACTGCTAACATTGGTAATTTTGCAAAGATCCTAAGCTTCACTCTGCAGGTTCAGCCCACAAAGTTTGGCTGAAGTCAAGGAGGATGTTGGGCAGCTAAGGAAGCAGTACCGAGTGGTGCTGGTGATGCTCCTGGTGGATTAAACTGGGCCAGGTGATGGGGGGAACTAATTCAACATGGCCAACAAGTCCCTCTCTGAAAGGTGCCACCCTGACCCTGTCATTGCCAGTTTGCTTTAGACAACCTCTAACAGAAACAGCTACTCCAGAGAAGTAGAAACCATGGAGGTGAACTACTTCAGCCTTCCAGCTTCCATATGGGTCTACAGGCATAGGAGGTTTGAGGCATAGGAGGTTCCATGTGAGCCTGAAGAAGAATTTTTACCCTGTGAGGGTGACAGAGCACTGGAACAGGCTCCCCAGGGAGGTTGTGGAGTCTTCCTCTCTGGACATATTCAAGAACCATCTGGATGCTTTCCAGTGTGATCCTGCTCTGGCAGGGGGGCTGGACCAGAGGAGCTTTTGAGGTCTCTTCCAGCCCCTAACATTCTATGATTCTATGATTCTGCAATTCTACAGCCACAGATGCTGCTAGGAGTTAGGTGGTAGATGCTCCATCCCTGAAATGTCCAAGACCAGTTTGTTTGGGGCTCTGAGTATCCTGCTCTAGTTGCAGATGTCCCTGCTAACTGCAGGAAGTTGGACTAGATGACCTCTAAAGATCCCTTCCAACCCAAACCATTCTATGGTTCTATGATTTTGAACCAACTTACTTTGCTTTAATCTCTCCAGGACCAGGTTGATTTGGTCCCAGGGGATAAGTACCTTACTGATCATTGCACTGCAGGGAAGGAGAGCTACAGGTAGCCTTTTGCATTACTTTTGTGAAGCTCATTTACATAATGAAGACTTCAAAGTGAAATCTCAATATATATAAAACAAAACAAAACAAAACAATCGACAAACAACAGAGCAAGAGCTGTACTGAAATTTCTGACATTACTTTGGTCCCTTTCTGTTAAAATTGTTTGGGAATTTGATAAAAATTCCTGAATCAGAGGATCATCCAAAAACATATTTACAGGTGAATAATGTAAATGAAGTGTAATAGAAAACCTCTCCCCATACAGATCTGGATTTTACTTTTCTGGGTTCCTCATTCTTCATCAGTTATGACTTTGAGATCAAAGCCAGTTCTGTCTCTGGGCAAGGGCTGATGCGTGGAGATCGACTGGGAGAGTTGGGGCTGTTCAGTCTGGAGAGGAGAAAGCTCTGAGGAGAACTTCTTGTGGCCCTCCACTATCTGAAGGGGGCTGCAAGAAAGCTGCTGAGGGATTTTTTTAGGGTGTCAGGTAGTGATGGGACTGGGGGGAATGGATCCAAGCTAGAGGAGGGGAGATTTAAATTAGACATTAAGAAGAAGTTATTCACTGTGAGGGTGGTGAGACACTGGAACAGGTTGCCCAGGGAGGTGTTGGAAGCCTCATCCCTGAAAGCTTTTAAGGCCAGGCTGGATGTAGCTTTGAGCAACCTGCTCTAGTGTGAGGTGTCCCTGCCCAGAGCAGGGGAGGTTGCAACTGGATGATGCTCAAGGTCCCTTCCAGCCCTGACAATTGCATGGTTCTGTGCCACTCTCCCAAACCGTTTGCATGTACAGGATGCACACAATCAGTTTTTCTGAAGTGAAACCTTAAGAATATTGTTTCAATGAAGACTTTTTATTTGAAGACAGTGCCTTTAAAATTCTCTTAATTATTGCATTTGACTGCTCAGTATCTTTCTGTGTTTCCATGGCAGCGGTGTGATGGTGAAGTGCTAAACTGTGTTATTTGAAATCCCCATACCTGGGAATATAAATTATTCCTACTCAGAGATATCTCCTTGCTACCTTGAAGGTGTCCTGCCAGAGGGTTTAGCGTTTTTCCCCCCTATCTGTTGTTACTCAGATGTGTTTGGTCTGTGAGTTTAGACAGGCTGCTAGACACTTAGATGGTTACCACTACAGGTTTCACCAGGACCTCTCAGCACACTGATGCCTGTTTTTACTACTGCCATTCCACAGTATCACCAAGGTTGGAAGAGACCTCAGAGTTCATCAAGTCCAACCCATTACCACAGACCTCAAGACCAGATCATGGCACCAAGTGCCACGTCCAAACCTGCCTTGAACACCTCCAGGGACGCTGACTCCACCACCTCCCTGGGCAGCCCATTCCAGCAGTCAATGACTCTCTCAGGCAAGAACTTTCTCCTCACCTCCAGCCTAAACTTCCCCTGGCACAGCTTGAGACTGTGTCCTCTTGTTCTGCTGCTGCTTGCCTGAGAGAAGAAAGCAACCTCCTCCTGGCTACAACCACCCTTCAGGTAGCTGGAGACAGCAAGAAGGTCTCCCCTGAGCCTCCTCTTCTCCAGGCTAACCAATCCCAGCTCCCTCAGCCTCTCTCCATAGGGCTGTGCTCCAGGCCTCTCCCCAGCCTCATTGTCCTTCTCAGGACACATTCAAGCACCTCAATGTCCTTCTTCAATGGAGGGGCCCAGAACTGGACACAGGACTCAAGGTGTGGCCTGAGCAGTGCAGAGTCCAGGGGGAGAATGAACTCCCTGCTCCTGCTGGCCACACTATTGCTGATGCAGGCCAGGATGCCATTGGCCTTCTTGGCCACCTGGGCACACTGCTGGCTCATGTTCAGGTGGGTGTCAATCAGCACCCCCAGATCCCTTTCTGTTTGGCTGCTCTCCAGCCACTCCCACCCCAGCCTGTAGCTCTGCATGGGGTTGTTGTGGCCAAAGTGCAGCACCTGGTACTTGGATTTGTTGAGCTCCATCCCCTTGGACTCTGCCCATCTGTGCAGGCTGTTGAGGTCCCTCTGCAGAGCCCTTCTGCCCTCCAACCTTTTGTATTTATGTATTTATGTAGGATTTATTGTATCCTAACAGATATGACGTGGCCAGGAGGCTGTTGGAGTCAGCAGTCACATCCAACAATTTCAGTGGACCTCAGAGGAATCATAAAATGAAAAGCCTCTGGGTCGTGTTGGTTTCTTTTAATCACTCTAAGATTTGAGTTGAAAACAAAGAAAGTGCTTAAAACTTTAAGGTCTTTTTAGCAACCAAGGATTTTAAAACCAAATTAGCAGTATATAAATTGAGAAAGAGATCTAAATGACAATAAAACCCTAAGTAATGGACTAGACTGCCCTCCTCGAGCTCTCCAGACAACATGTGGTGTGGACACTGGGTGCTGCTGCCTGTGATTGCTTTGCTGGTTACAATGGAAACCAGTAGGATTTCCTATGGTGAATGTGCTGCTGAAGCAAAAACAGACAGACAGAATTAAAAGACAGAAGAATGCATGGCAAACAAATGTTAAATTAACTTATCTCCAAGGCAGGACAACTGAAATAACACAAGATTGGAACCTGGAGAAGAAGAGAGCCTGAGGTGGCTAATATGCCTTTGATGTGAAAATTGATTTGCTCCAGTGTGAATGCTAAAGTAAGATGAAACAAGGAAATATCTTTTTGAAGCAAGAGTTTGAGTTTCTAAAGCTCTATCAGAACAAGAATAGGTTTTAAAGCTGAAGCTTTGGGGCTTTAAAATGTCTAACCAAATCAAAAGTTTTGCTGGTTCAATTTTATTCTTCTCCTCTCTTGTATTCTTAGAAGCTGCTGGGCAGAAGCACTTACATGATTGGCTCAGGATGCTAAATATCTGTGTAAACAAATTACCAATATCTTTGAGAAAATTCATCCTATTCAGCCATTTAGCTGCAGGAACTCTAAATTACCTTGAAAATACTAATGGCCCAAACCATCTCTGACTCCATAATTGTAGCAATCATCAGGATTTGTCCCTAACAGTAAAAAGGACTCATGACAAATGATTTTTCCCCCTGTCCTTCTCAACTCTTTCACTAATCTTTTAAAAAGCTCCTGCAGAAATTGGTGTCCCCATAAGAATCTCACCTGCACTGACTGATGATGCTCCCATGGGATAAAGCTTGCTGGGATCCATAATGATGTTAGGAAGAAGTTGTTCAGCATGAGGGTGGTGAGAGCCTGGGAGGGGTTGCCCAGGGAGGTGGTCAAAGCCCCATCCCTGGAGGTGCTCAAGGCCAGGTTGATGAGACCTTGAATGACCTGTTCTAGTGGGAGGTGTCCCTGCCTATGGCAGGGGGGTTGGAACTGGATGAGCTTTGAGCTTCCTTCCAATCTAAACCATTCTGTGATTCTATGAATGTAACCTTGAATGTGATTCTATGAATGTAACCTTGATTCCAGATCTGAAGCAACCTCAGAACCCTCAGAGTATTCTCACACAGTTACACCCTTTGGATATTTCCCAGTGGAAGGCATCTCCCATTTCAGCTGACTTAGTGCTGGTTTACTCCTACAGTTTTTTTCTCCTAGAGAAGGTTTTGAAAGAACATAAAGGGCACTGCTAAAAGTCCACACCAGAGCAAGGACATGCAACATTAGTGACAAATAGCCAGGCTGACACTCCATTATTAACACTTGCCTCTTGGTGCCTTGCTTAATGCTGTCAGGAGCAACCCTGGCTGGACTTGTTTGTGCTTCTGACCTCCAAGTGTGCTTTCCTGTGACTGAAAGTGAGCATTTCCTGAGGAGTTAATGAGGGGGAGTGCTTTAAAATCAAATTGGCAGCAGAAATACTACTTTGCAATGCTGTCGAGGCACAAGTCACAAAAACAAAAGGCTTCATCCAGCCTTTGTCTTATCCTGCATTTGGAAAGTAAGGGAACAAAGCAGGGTTAAGCTGCACATCCTGGAAATCACAATTCCAGGTCTACCCAGCTGAAGGGACATGGTACCAACCCTCACTCTCCTGCACAGCAATCCAGTCTCATGAGCTTCTTATTAAGTCCTAGTGATGAGAAGCTGTGACCATTTATGTCTTCCAAAGGAAATTATTCCTTGAAAGCAGTTACTGCTACTGAAATTCCTTTTTATTTCTTCCAAAGGAAAGAGAAAACAGTTATTGATATTGAAATTCCTTTTTATTTCTTCCAAAGGAAAGAGAAAACAGTTATTGATATTGAAATTCCTTTTTATTTCTTATTTTTAAGAGAAAGAAAGAAAAATATGGGGGTTTCTTCCTTAGATTTTTAACCACACTTGAACACCACAAACTGATAGCCTAATATTTAACCCTAGAGCTCGTGGATACATCCAATATTTTCCTTACTCTGCTGTCCTTGGTTTTTTTTCACTCCACACCTCCATCCATTTCCCAGTGTTTTGGAAGACTCATTTGTTTGAATAAATGAAATAAATGGACCTCAGAGAGCCCTCTCAGAGTTGAGTTTGCAGAGAGCATCCTTGAACTTGAAAAGCGGACTGAATCATGTCGGTACCTTCAGTGATGAAAAAGCCTCGCAAGGTTTTAAACGATGCCTTGGGTTTAAAAGTGTGAAAAATGTAGTATTTCAAAATGAACACACAGATGAGCTGCTGGGAAAAGCTATTTTTAGACCAAAAGCCTGATGGAGAAAGATTTTCAGTTTGCTAAATTGGAGAGAGGCAGTGGGAAAACCTCCCTGGGTGGTAATTTCCATCTGGCTTTGTCTGAGTTCAGTAGGTCTTCACCTCTGCTCTTCTACAAATTTAAGCAAAAGCTGTCAGAAGAAAAAAAAAAAAAAAAAAAAAAAGGTTGTGAGTGTGTCATGGAGGTTTTCCCCTGCAGTTTGGAACAAAGTCACAGTGTCTGTGCCATGACCTCTGCCACAAAGAGCTGTGCACAGAGCAAATGTGCAAGGTCATCCAAAATTCCCTCACTCCCTGTATTTGGCTGCTCAACATCTTCACAGGTCTTGAATTTGGGGGACTTTACCAAGGGCAAATCTTGTCCACTTGGAGACCAGTGCCAAGTGGTGTCCCTAAGGGGTCAGTGCTGGCACAAGTGCTGTTTAACATCTTTGTCAGTGCCATGGACAGAGGAATCAGTGCAGCCTTCGCAAGTTTGCAGATGGCACCAAGCTGTGGGGCACAGTCGACTTGCTAGAGGGCAGGGATCCATCCAGAGGGACTTGGACAGGCTGGAGAGGTGGGCCCAGGCCAACCTCATGACATTCAACAAAGCCAAGTGTAAGGTCCTGCACCTGGGTAGGCACAAACACAAGCACAACTCCAGGCTGGGTGGGGAATGGCTGAGAGTAGCCCTGAGGAAAAGGCCCTGGGGGTCTGGGGTGATGAAAAGCTCCAGATGAGGCTGCAGTGTGAGTGCAGCCCAGACAGCAACTGAGTGCTGGGCTGCAGCAAGAGCAGTGTGGGCAGCAGGGCAAGGGAGGGGTTTCTGCCCCTTTGCTCTGCTATCCTCACACCCCACCTGCAGTCCTGTGTGCAGTTCTGGAGCCCCCAGCACAGGAAGGACATAGAAGTGTTGGAGCAGGTCCAGAGGAGGCCACCAAGATGCTGAGAGGGCTGCAGCAGCTCTGCTCTGAGGACAGGCTGAGAGAGTTGGAGCTCTGCAGTCTGGAGAAGAGAAGGCTTCCAGGAGACCTTAGAGTAGCCCACCAGGATCTGAAGGGAGCTGCAGGAAGGCTGGGGAGGGACTATTGACAAGGTCTTGTAATGCCAGGACAAGGGGCAATGGGTTTGAAGTGGCAGAGGGGAGATTGAAAGTGGATGTTAGGAGGAAGTTGTTTGCAGTGAGGGTGGTGAGACACTGGCACAGGTTGCCCAGGGAGGTTGTGGCTGCTCCCTCCCTGGAGGTGTTCAAGGCCAGGTTGGAGGAGGCCTTGAGTGACCTGTGCTAGTGGGAGGTGTCCCTGCCTATGGCAGGGGGTTGGAACTGGATGATCCTTGAGGTCCCTTCCAACCTTACCATTCTATGATTCTATGACTTTCACCAGGTGAGCTCAACTTAAGCAAGTGTCTCAAGACACAAAAGCTCAGCTGCAGAGAAGCAGAAATAAAACAGGGGCTAAAGCCATCAGCCAGTTAGAGAAGCAGAAATAAAACAGGGGCTAAAGCCATCAGCCAGTTAAAAAAA
>VWZE01023906.1:18670-46314 GCA_013396675.1 Eubucco bourcierii
TTTCCCAAGGAAATGCAGAGAAGCAATTTTCATTAAAAAAGTTGGAGGTTTAATTGGACAAGAGTGCAGCAAACAGTCTGAGCTGATAAAGAAACCGGGTTAAACATGTGTGGAAGGCAAAAAAAAATATCATTTGAATGTAATAGAAAAATTAAATTTGCCTGTTACATTGCCATTAAGCTATTGTATTCCCACTGGAGTGAGCAATTGAATCACACAAGTCTTGTCCTTTTACAGGCAATTAATACTCCAGTGAAAATAAGCTGTTCAGGGAGATTTATAGCCACAGCAGGAATTAGCCTAATTCTGACTGCAGCAGAAAGATAATCACCATCATGGTGGTGCTTTACACACTTCTTCCACAAGGATTTTTGCAGCTTTCTGGATCAAAACATTATGAAAAAAAACCACAGTGGAGCCCTGCAAAGTTATTTAGAGAATAGAATCATAGAATGGTAAGGTTGGAAGGGACCTCAAGGATCATCTAGTTCCAACCTCCTACCATAGGCAGGGACACCTCCCACTAGTACAGGTCACTCAAGGCCTCCTCCAACCTGGCCTTGAACACCTCCAGGGAGGGAGCAGCCACAACCTCCCTGGGCAACAAGTATCTGTATGCCAATAAGTGCAAACACCAACCCATTGCAGGCAGGAGATTTTCACCACTAAGTCACAGAACCTTAGAGGTTGGAAGGGACCTCCAGAGATCACAGAATCACAGAAACATCATGTGAGAAAAGCCCCTCAGGAGCACCAAGTCCAACCTAGAACCCTACTCTACAAGAGTCACCTTAAACCATAGTCCCAAGCACCACATCCAAACCACCCTGAAACACAGTCAGGCTGTGTGTCTCCACCACCTTCCAGTCCCTGACCACTCTCTCCATGAAAAACTTATTCCTGATGCCCAATCCAAACCACCCCAGCCTCAGCTTGAGGCCATTCCCCCTTGTTCTGTCTCCAGTTCTCTGTGAGCAGAGCCCGGCAGCAGCCTCTCCACAATGTCCCTGCAGGTGGTTTGTATGCCAATAAGTGCAAACATCAACCCACTGGAGGCAGGAGATTTTCATCACAGAACCTTAGAGGTTGGAAGGGACCTCCAGAGATAGTTGAGTCCAACCCCCTGCCAAGGCAGGACCACCCAGAGTGGTTGGCAGAGGCAGACTTCACCGCTGGATAAATGGGTGAGTGTGCTTTAATCACAAGGTGAGGAAGTTCATGATAGGTGAGAAACTGAAACGGCAGGAACAGCATTTCTTTGCAAGCTGCATAGCTGCCTGAGTTGAGTTTTTGGCTTCCAAACCATTCCTATCTTCTTGAGAGTGTTTAACAACAGCTCTGGCTGTGTTCTCAGAAAGCAGAATGCAGTCAAAGCATCCACCTCTGACGTCTGCCACTTTGCTCTTCATCCCATGTGGTTGATAAATATGCAGCCTACTGCCTTGTACCAAGTCCCTGCTTGTCATGAAGCAGTAATGCTTCCTCACTTGCATGTTACAGAATCACAGCACCCCAGCATGGTGGGGTTGGAAGAGACCTCTGCAGATCACCCAGTCCAACCCCTCTGATAAAGCAGTCACCCACAACACCTTGCCCAGGATGTCCAGGTGGGGTTGCAATTTCTCTAGAGAAGGAGACTCCACAACCTCTCTGAGCAGCCTGCTCCAGGGCTCTGGCACCCTCACAGGAAAGGATTTTTTTTCCCTCATGCTGATGGAAATATCATGGGAAGAAAGGAATTGTTTCAATTAAAGAACAGTTTTTCTGCTCCATCACATGAGTATGTGCTGAGCAGGAGTGAATTTCAACTGGTATCATGAAGCTTAACTCTTCACAGCAGCAACAGCTCTGGAGCAGATTTTAATTGGAGCAGTGGCAAGAAACCTTTTTCATTTCAAGGCAGAGCTCAGGGAGTGTAATAACACCTTTGGAAGTTCATCTGACTGAATAAAGTCTTTGCTATCAGGTCTTTGTTGCACTGTCAAAACAAATAATTACTGCATATAATTAATTCCATGCTTCGGTGCTCTACTGCTCATCTGCAAGGCTCAGGAAGACTTTTTTTCCACCCTCAGGGAATAGCAAAGCTCTTGAGTTTTATTCACTTGCCCTCCTCTAAAACAGTGGGGATAGAGCACAAGTTAATCAGTCACTGGTACTGGTAAAGCAGAGTTTGGTTCCTGCCTCTTCTTCATGATGGGGAGGCTGGGAAAGGTCTTCCCTCGGGATTGCTTGAGGGGAATCCCCAGGATTTCACACTCCTCTGCAGAACAGATCATTTGCTGCTCCCTAGGACCAGTTGAGCTTTGAGACCTTTGAACATTGGGTGCAAACCTCATTCAGGCACAGAAGTGTTTTGGATCCTCTCCTCTCTCTAGCTCACATGCTTAGGAGCTTACTGCACCCAGTTCTGGTGCCCCCATGCTAAGAAGGACACAGAGCTGTTGGCCTGAGTCCAGAGGAGCCCACAAAGTTGATCCAAGAGCTAGAAGACCTCTGCTGTGAGGGCAGGCTGAGGGAGTTGGGAGTGCTCAGCCTGGAGAAGAGCAGACTCTTGGGAGACCTTAGAGCTACCTTCCAGTACCTGAAGGGATCCTCCAGGAAGGTTGCAGAGGGACTTTTCGTGAGGGTGTCTAAAGACAAGACAAGGGGCATGGTTTGAAGCTGAGGGAGAGCAGGGTTAGACTGGAGCTTAGGATGTTCTTCAGTATTAGGGTGGTGAGACTCTGGAACAGGCTGCCCAGGGAGGCTGTGGATGCTCCTGCCTGGGGATGTTCAAGTCTAGGTTGCATGAGCAGCCAAATCAGCGGAGAGGGGACCCCGTCCATGGCAGAGAGGTTGGAGCAGATGATCTCTGAGGTCTCTTCCAACCTAAACCATTCAATGGCTCTGATACTGCTCCATGCTGTCCATTGGCAAAAGGACTGAAAGCAAGGCAACAGGAGGCAGAGACCTGCCACTGGGATTAGTGTTAGCTGCAGGCAGTACTTGGGGGTTTATCACAGTGCTGTCTTGACACTGTGCCACGATTGATGGCAACACTGACCATGGCCTACAGGGACCAAGGGAGGTTCTCCTCCCCCTCTACTCTGCCTGGTGAGACCTCATCTTGAGTCCTGCCTTCAGTTTTGGGCTTCCCAGTTGAAGAGGGACAGGGATCTGCTGGAGAGAGTCCAGTGGAGGGCTACAAGGATGCTGAGGGGACTGAGCACTGCCTGGTGAGGAGAGGCTGAGGGACCTGTGGCTGCTAAGGCTGGAGAAGAAAAGACTGAGAGGAGATTTAATCAATGTTTATAAGTATCTGGGGGCAAGGGCTGGTGGGGACGGTGGGGGATGGGACACAGGCTCTGCTCACTGCTGCCTGGGATAGGACAAGGAGCAGTGGATGGAAGCTGCAGCACAGGAGGTTTCAGCTCAACACAAGGGGCAACTTCTTGATTGGAAGGGTCTCAGAGCACTGGCACAGGCTGCCCAGAGAGGTTGTGGAGTCTCCTCTGGAGCCTTTCCAGGCCTGTCTGGATGTGTTCCTGTGTGCCCTGAGCTGGATTGTTTGGTCCTGCTCTGGCAGAGGTTGGACTGGATGAGCTCTTTGGGTCCCTTCTAACCCCTGACATCCTGTGAGCCTGTGGAATGTATTTTCAAACCCCCATGATTTGAAGACTCTAACAGAGATAACTCTGCAGGCAGACTCAGTAACTATGGCACTGTTTGATGCAAATAACAGCAGAATCTGACCCTGAAGAAGACTCCAGGAACACAACTGCCTGCAGTAGAACTCAGCCCAGTCTGACCCTACTATTATTTCCTTAAAATCTGTCAGAGCTTAGCATTTGTGTATCCCTTGAAAGGTAGCTCTCTCCTGTCAGGGTGCTCTGATGACTCAGCCTCCAAGCTCTCACGAGCCAGAACAGCCAAGAGTTCTCTCAAATTAAGGTTAGAAATAAACAGGAATTTGGAGCAGTTTCCTAACCTTTTCCTAGACAAAGATTAGTCCCTGTTTTACCAGGATCTGTTTGTGAGAGGTCCCACAGCCAGGAGTGACTCAAGCAAAGAGCAGGCTGATGGGAGCGTGCAATGGGTGAAGCCTGGCGGGGGAGGGGTTGGGTGTTGTTTGCTTTTAAGAAATGCTTTGCACTCAGTCATCAGAGAGTACTGGACAAGTAAGGCTGTACAAATGTGTATCAATACTTTAAAATGTGGTAACCATCACAGTTGCAGACTGTGGTTTGAATTGGTAAGACTTTGGTGCAAACCAGGAACCTGGCGAGGATGATGGTTCTAAAGCACAGCATCACAGAATGGTTTGGATTGGAAAGGACTTTTAAAAGGTCATCTAGTCCAAGTGCCCTACAGTCAGCAAGGACATCTTCAGCCAGAGCAGGTTGCTCAGAGCCCTGTCCAACTTCACCTGGAATGTTTCCAGGGATGTGGCTTCTACTAACTCTCTGGGAAACCTAGGCCAGTGTCTCACCATCCTCAGTGTAGAGATATTCTTCCTGCTATCTAGTCCAAACCTCCTCTCTTTTAGTTTAAAATCATCATCCCTTGTCCTGTCCCAACAGGCCCTGCTGAAAGTCTGTCCCTATCAGTCTTACAGGCCCCCTTAAAGTGCTGAAAAGTCTCCCCAGAACTTTCTCTTCCCCAGGTGATGCTTTATGCACTACCTCTAATTCTGAAACCTGAATTCTGAGCAAGTGATGCCACGTGGTGAGATATTTCAAGCCCTAAAAAAACCTGAGAAATGCCCAGCACCAACAGCTCTGATGACAAATGCATTGCTCTGTCATTTCTTTGACTTCACAGACAGAAATTTGCTTCCAGCAGCACATTGCCCCAGAAATGGATGCTTTAATTTTCCTAGGCATGGTAAAACTACCACAGCTCTGTAAGCTTAGCTTTATGGGGATTGTAGCAATTTTCTTGTGAGGTGAAAGAAATTATTCAATTGAAACTTTGAGACACACTCTAATAAGAGAAGTGAGAAGTGAAGAGGAGAAGTGAGTCTGAGGAGAAGAGATCATGGTTTCTGCATGGGTTTTTAAAATCTTGTATGTTTGTCTCCTTGCCACCTGGGGAAAAGACAAAGAGCTGAGTTTTCCCTGTGCTTACTTCAAGTGGTACTAATAGCATAAAGGCATTTATCTGCATAAAATGGATTTGAACACCATTTGCTTTCAAATGCCCAGAGAGCAGAAAGTGGTGTTTAAAGTGTCTGAGGCTATTTCTCATGGCACCTTTTAATTTGGTTTCTCCTTCTTTTTGCACGTGGCCAGTGGTAAGAAGAGCTCTGTAAAAGCTGATTTTTAACCATCTGCTCTCGTTTTCAACGTTGCCTGTTTTTTTCCCAGCCCTTCTTCCTGAATCTGAGAGCAGATAATTCCCTTTAAGCCTTTCTTAACAGCATTTACTACCACTCTGGCTCACAAATTCTCCTTTGAAAGGATGCAAGGAAGCACTGTGCATTAGGAGTGTGTAATCCACATCTTGAGCCAGACAAGTTGTTTGTCTCAGACAGCTACTCAGAATTAAAGTCCTCCTAAAAATCCTCTCCTAGTTAATGCATAAAGTGACTCAAGAAGAAAAAAACCCAAACACTTCTTATCTAAGAGAGCATCATAACATTCTTCTTGCTCTGGTCCTTAGTATGCTGGTTTGAAAAGAACTGATTCTGTTCAGTGCTGTCACTGCTCAGTTCAGCCTCTGCTCAGTCACTTTCTGTAGTTCAGGGTAGCTTTGCTCAGTCAGGGACAGCTTCTAGCAGAGGGAAGTTGATGGGAGAAATCCTGCCAAGGGCTGGGCTGCAGAAAGGCTCTGCCTGAGGCCTGCTCCTGTGCAGAGCAAGGGCACTGCCACAGCTTGTGCCACACCTTGGGGTGCAGGAAGTCAGAGGTGGCAGTTGTGGGGAGGAGTGGGTGGGACAGGTGACCCTCAGCTGTTCAACAAGGGGTTGCAGCCCATGGATGGCATCCTCAGGTTCAAGTGAGGGATCACCAGGGTCAAGCTTCTTTTTTAACAGCCAGCATCCAAGGTGGACTCTGCCTATTGTCAATGCTAATTCATGAGGTCCTGAATCCAGCTCCTAAATCTGTTTCCCATCTGCTGCTGAATCCAATCTGTGACTTCACCAGTGCCTGCCCCAGCATCAGTAGTGCCAAGGGTGATGTCATTGCCATCAGGGCTTGGATTCCATATAAGTTTCTATCTCTTTGTCTCTATTTCATCCCACCTGGTTTAGTTTCTTTCCCAACCTGTCAGTCTCTCTCTCTCCTTCCCTTTCTCTTCCCTTTGGGAAGTCAGAGAGGTTCATGGAGAGCCTCTGGCACTCCTGCATTGGCCAGCCCAGCCCTTACCATTGCCACTCAGGCAAACACAGTATGACTTCATCTGAAATCCTCCTATCCTTGAGCAGGCTTTCGTGGGTGCTCAGCCCCTCCTGTGCAGGCAGCATGGGCTCTGCATTCTGAGCATCCATTGCAGGCTTTTGGGGGTGTTCAGTCCCTCCTGTGAAGGCAACATGGGTTCTGCATTCTGAGCATCCATTGCAGGCTTTTGGGGGTGCTCAGCCCCTCCTGTGCAGGCAGCATGGGCTCTGCATTCTGAGCATCCATTGCAGGCTTTTGGGGGTGTTCAGCCCCTCCTGTGCAGGCAGTATGGGTTCTGCATTCTGAGCATCCATTGCAGGCTTTTGGGGGTGTTCAGCCCCTCCTGTGCAGGCAGTATGGGCTCTGCATTCTGAGCATCCACTGCAGGCTTTTGGGGGTGTTCAGTCCCTCCTGTGCAGGCAGTATGGGCTCTGCATTCTGAGCATCCATTGCAGGCTTTTGGGGGTGTTCAGTCCCTCCTGTGCAGGCAGTATGGGCTCTGCATTCTGAGCATCCATTGCAGGCTTTTGGGGGTGTTCAGCCCCTCCTGTGCAGGCAGCATGGGCTCTGTATTCCTGAACATTCATTCCAGCACTGGCATCTGGGGCTCTCCACGGTGCAGTCTTCCACTTTGCTGAGGTGACATGAGGCAGAGAGACAGGGGATGAGGCTGCTGCCATGTGCTGAGCTGGGAAACTGGCAGAAAGTTAACATCATTACATTTATCTGTCTTCTAAAAAGCTTTGTGGCCTTCTGGAAGGGTTAAACTTCTGAGCATGGCAATGCTCAAGATGCATTAAAGATTTTTAGGGAAGGTTTTTTTCTCCCTGATGCTTCCCCCACATGCTGATAAAAGCCTCTCCCCTACAGGCCACATTTGTGTCTCAGCTCTAATTTTTTTCTCTCTAGGGCTTCTTTCCTGCCAGTGTAAAATATTGCCTACCATTTCTGCCTCACCCTAGTCAAGGCTAGACTGCTTCTAACACTGCCTTCAGGGCTTATAAAAGTATATGCAATACTGTTGAGAAAGGTGATGCAATTATGTGGGAGGAAGAGAAAGTTGGATGCCATGATGAGGTATGAATATTACAATAGGAGATTGCACTGTGCTGAGAGCCAAACAGACAGATGGGCACTATTTAAGATTGCTGCAGAAACTTCTTGAAATCAAAGTTTGCTCCTTTCAGCAGAAAAGTAAAAACAATCAATAAATTAGACTGAAGGACAGATGTGATCAGCCACAGTTTCTCTCTTGTAGCAGCAATTTGGCCCCTCAAAACTTCAGGAAAGGGTCCCAGTGTCTGGGTTCCTCCCAGTCCCAGCTCTCACAATGCCCAAAGGCTGAAGAGAGCCAGAGCACAGCTACACATCAACCACGGCGGCAAAGCAGAGGGCAATGCATCTTGAATACACCTGACCACTGATGAAGACCATATGCAGGCTGACTTTGGGATCACACCAGGTCTTCTGCTGCTGGTTTGCCAAGGTTGGTGGTTCAGAGTCTAAGAGGAGCTGGAGCAGGCAGGCAATTTTCAGAAGAAAAAGAAATAAATCTTGACTGCAATGAAAGAGGTGAAGTCAGTGGAGACTTTCCTCCTTGGATTTGATTACTGAGAGATGTTTTAGTGCAGAAAGCTGCTGACACCCAGCTCAAACTGTGACTGGATTGTGCTTGAACTCTGAATAATTCTTTTTAAGCATTTGGAGAAAGGTATGAAAGTGCAGCAAGACAGTGTTAATAGAGCTTCCAGGAGGCAATCACCAGCTAGTTCAGGTCACCTATTAGCTGTGGAGATTTGCAGTGTGACATTAAAGGTCCCATATTGCCACTGAGCTGGGGAAAAGGTTGTGGTGTAAAGCTCTGTGCAAATTTTCTTTGCAGCCTCATTATTGATGAATTATCAGGTACATGCAGCTCTGGCAGCCATCACTGCTCCATGCAGGCTTTCCTGATGAATCCCAGGAAAACTCAGCTGTGCAACCATTGGCTACCCTGAGGGAATTCAGAACTGCATGATGAGAATTGCTGAATCACAGAAACATGCAGGTTGGCAAAGCCCCTCAGGAGCACCAAGCCCAACCTAGAACCCTACTCTACAAGATTCACCTCAAACCATAGCCCCAAGCACCACATCCAAACCACCCTGAAACACAGCCAGGCTGGGTGACTCCACCACCTCCCTGGGCAGCTCATTCCAGTCCCTGACCACTCTCTCCAGGAAAAACTTTTTCCTAATGCCCAATCTAAACCTCCCCAGCCTCATCTTGAGGCCATTCCCCCTTGTTCTGTCTCCAACTACATTTGAGCAGAGCCCAGCAGCAGCCTCTCCACATTATCCCTTCAGGTAGCTGCAGACAGTAATGAGGTCTCCCTTCAGCCTCCTCCTGTCAAACTAGAGCAGGCTGAAGGGAGAGAGGCTGAATGAGTTAGATGATGTTGCTGGCACCATTGCAACATTTTTAGGCCCATATCATATCTGGGGGGGGGAAAAAAAAAATACATATATATATATATATATATTCCCATATATGCAAGGCAGCATCACAAAGCATTCCTGGTGGAGGTGCCCAGCTGTAGGGAACACACTTTACCAACAGGTAGTTGTGCTGGCAGGGAGTTTCTCAGAACCTTGATTCAGTGTCATTCCAGCATCTTCACAGGAGTCCCTGACAGACTGCAAAGGCTTCTGCTTTTGTCAGAAGTTCCAGCAGGTTTTCATTGCTGTTCTCTGAGTGCTGAGCAGAGCTGACAGACCGCAGGAGCCTCCTGTTTATGGCTGCAGTTACACATTGTAAAAGAGCTCACACGTGGCTGGGAAATGCACTTTTGTCCATTTCCTCCTGGATGGACACAGAGCCCTAACCGTGTGATTTTTTTTTTTTTTTTTTTTTTCACGGAGGCAACTTCCAGGCAGGAAAAATTAAAGAAACAGAGAGAGCCTTAGAATGGCTACAAGTGTAAATGGGTATTTTGGGTCGAGTCTCCTCACGACTGACCCCAGCCTTGGGACTGTTGCAGGGAACCTTGCCAACTCCAAACACTGTTTCCTTTAAGTGAAAGGCACAATTCTGGCAATCTGTGGGGACCATCAGATGCAAGAACAAACAAACAGAACCCCACCAAAAACAAACAAACAAACAAATAAAACCAAAACAAACAAACAAAAAGCCACACACACTCACAAAAAGTGAGTTCATCATTTCAGCCTGAAGGGCAAAACACTTTGCTGCATCCTCTCTTCCTCACTGCCACACATCTGCCACTTTGAATGCATTTCTAAGTGAGCCTCAGGTGAGGCTGCCTGCATGAGCCACATTGCCTCAGATCCTCCTCCATCACGAACAATACCCTTTGGATTTTAAGCAGAGGAATAAATACATCTTTAGACTAAAATGGTAAACAAAGCCTAACTCAGCTCAATCTCTCAGTTTTGCAGGAGCAAGCAGCATCAACAAGGCAGGCACAAACCAAAAAGAGCTTTCAGAGGAATATTTCCTCTCTCTGGTTTTTTTCCTCTCCTCCTCCTCTGTCACACGACTGTTCTCACTGCGAGGACTTGGAGTTAAAGCTAGGAAGTTATTTCAGTTCACTTTTTTCCTCTTTGAATAACCACACACCAAAGCATAAATAATGAGCAAGCCACGAGCTCTTTGGTGACATCAGCTTGCCTAATGACCAGAGGCTAACGTGACAAGTGAAAGGAGCCAACTGGCAAAGCTGTGAAGCTGGTGCTGACGCAAAAGGAGAGCAGTAAAACCTGCTCCTGACCAAAGCCTTCCACACAACTGGGGTGCATCCCTTTTCCAGCAATGCCCTTGCTGATGCCAGCACCTTAACCCTCTCAAGGCTGGAACATTTCAGGCTGCAAGTGTTGAGAATCAGTTTGCCTTTTACTAGAAATGCATTTTGGTAGAGAGCACCAAAACCTTCTTCTGCTATCAATTTATCCTGGCTGTTTAATCTGAGGATTAAAGCAAGTTCTGGCCACAAAAACAAAGTTTGAAAGTCAATTCAGAGAATGATCATAGAATCATTGACTCAACCAGGTTGGAAGAGACCTCCAAGCTCATCCAGTCCAACCTAGCACCCAGCCCTAGCCAATCAACCAGACCATGGCACTAAGTGCCCCAGCCAGGCTTTGCTTCAACACCTCCAGGGATGGTGACTCCACCACCTCCCTGGGCAGCCCATTCCAATGCCAATCACTCTCTCTGGCAACAACTTCCTCCTAACATCCAGCCTAGACCTTTCCTAGCATGACACATGATTCTGTGCTCCACAACCTCCCTGGAGATGTTCAAGGGCAGGTTGGAGGAGGCCTTGAGTGACCTGTACTAGTGGGAGGTGTCCCTGCCTATGGCAGGGGGTTGGAACTGGATGAGATTTGAGGTCCTTTCCAACCTTCCCATTCTATAATTCTATAATAAGTAGGGAAGAGAGAGAAATAGACAAGATCCACGAAATGCTGCCAGTGAGTACAAATAGGAGTGGGGTTATAAGACATTAACACAAACATCTGCAATTACTGTGACTGATTAGCAAAACTGAAGTTAATCCATACAGATACTGACTAAATGCTAACAGTGTTCTGGAGTTTGGAGTTCCTGGTTTGCTGGCTCTGTGGTTCCATGTGAAGCCTTCCCCAAAGGCAAGCACATTCCTTTAATGGCAAGCAGTCAAACATTCCTAACAGCTTCAGAGACAGCCCAGAACAATAAAAAGGATAGAATTAATCTGGCAGGGGGAGTTTCATCCATTTCTCCAGGGCACTGCACTCCCACTGCAGTGGTTTGCCAGCTGAAATGTCAGCACAGCTGTCTTTATCTTGCCCCCTGGGTACCTGTGCTCCTCTTCATGGTGCAGGGAGGAAATCAAAAACGGGAACTTCAATACAAATGGGTTTAGGTTTTAAAAGGACAAAGAAGCCACAGCCAGGAATGGCACTCTGGTAGTGAAGTTTTTCCACCTGTTTATATGTCATTTGTGGGAAGGAGTTTATTTTTTCAAGCTTCTGAAACAATCCACAGAATGTTAGGGGCTGAAAGGGACCTCAAAAGGTCATCCAGTCTAACCCCCCCACCCAAGCCAGAGCACATTCACCTAGAGCAGGTCACAGAGGAACACATCCAGGTGGGTTTGGAAAGTCCCCAGAGAAGGAGACTCCACAACCCCTTTGGCCTGGGGGTGATGTAGGATGCATCAAATCAGCTCCAGCTCAAGTGGAGGGAAATACCTGGATGGAGGGATCAGCTTTTGCACTGTATCAACCAAGGCCAGCATGGAAGAGAGGCAGTACAGTGACATCAATTTTTCTTTCCAGGAACTAGCAGCTAACAGACAGGTTGTAGAGATCAGAGTCATGTTGACTGTGAGGAACACCTAAAAATTGGCTGTCATTATAGTTCTGCAGCACACCAGGAACATTACAGTTATTGCTAAGGCAGGAGATTATTTTGGAGACCATATTATCAAACCTCAACTTGTAAGTTATTGCACAGCAAAGGAACGGTGTTGGGAAACTAATACACACAGTTAATCACAGAGGTCTTGAGTAGCTGTGCTTTAGACATCTCCTGAAGCCTACCTCAAGTAAATGAACATAGACAGAGGCAGTTTTTAAAGTGAGGAAATATTAAAGTGAAGAGAATTGATTCACTTTTCAGGATATGTGAGGCTGTTCTTAACATTTTATAGGACGGAGAGATCAGCTTCAGTTCACACTCTAAGCTGCACAGGCTGAGTGTGCTGAGGGATTTCCCTAAGGGGAAGGAGGAGCAGGGTCAGCAGAGTGCTTGCCTTCTACACCTGCACACACCATACTCTCTTCACACAACACAGCTGCTGCCTGCTCAGTGGCAGGACAGGAGGTGGAAGCACAGGAAGAACATGGAACTGTTGGAGAGGGTCCAGAGGAGGCCACAAAGATGCTCAGAGGGCTGCAGCAGCTCTGCTCTGAGGACAGGCTGAGAGAGTTTGGACTCTGCAGCCTGGAGAAGAGAAGGCTTCCAGGAGACCTTAGAGTAGCGTTCCAGGATCTGAAGGGGGCTACAGGAGGGCTGGGGAGGGACTATTGACAAGGGCTTGCAATGCCAGGACAAGGGGAATGGGTTTGAAGTGGCAGAGGGGAGATTGAAAGTGGATGTCAGGAGGAAGTTGTTTGCAGTGAGGGTGGTGAGACACTGGCACAGGTTGCCCAGGGAGGTTGTGGCTGCCCCCTGCCTGGAGGTGTTCAAGGCCAGGTTGGAGGAGGCCTTGAGTGAGCTGTGCTAGTGGGAGGTGTCCCTGCCTATGGCAAGGGGTTGGAACTGGATGAGCTTTGAGGTCCTTTCCAACCTTACCATTCTATGATTCTTTGAATTTGAGACCTCACTCAAAATCTGAGGAAAACCTTCCTTGAAAAGTTCCAGTCTCCCTTGGAAACCCAGAGAATGTCTCACTTCTGCAAAAGTTAGAGAAGAAACTTCCCTCTCTTAGCATTCTCTATCCTTGACTCCTAACAGAGAGCAGCCTGAGGAGCTGCAGCTGCTGGAGCACATCTCTCTCCTCCTGAAAGCAAAGCCTGCTGAAGTGAGAACCCTGAAACTGCTGGGAGCTCCCTACCCCTTTATACTGCCTGAGAGCAGCCAAACCCTGGGTCTCCACAGCTGGGGACTGACAGCTCAGGACAGCTGAATGGCTGCAGAGAGCCTGGGATGGCGCTGCCCAAGGAGTCACCCATCTGTAGGCTGCATGCAGCCACGGCAAATCCAAATGCAGCATTAAGGAAACATTTTCTCTTAACAAAGCATGAAAACTGCATTCACTCAGACATCTTTAATTAGAGCAGCTGCCAGTAAAACAAGTGTTTTGACTGAAGAAATAAAGAGATCTGCTCTGCCTTTTGCTCTGCTCAACCCACTTGAGTACGGCCAAAACATAAGACAAAGATACTAATTGAAGTCCTGTTTTACAGATTCAGATCTCTTCAGCTGTTGAGTATTCTCAAGCCTCAATAATAGCTCTATTAATTGTTACCCAGCATCCTCTCCCTGGAGCCACAGCTGTTTTTCCATCTCACAGACGTTTCTCACCAATTACCAAGCTACCTCAATCAATGAAAGTCAAAGCACACAACTGCAGTAGCTGGGAAGAGTTTCAGCTCTCAAGCTGTGTGGTTCCCCACACTGCTCATGTAAAACAGCTTCTCTGTCAATCAGCTTTCCTGTCTTGATGAAGTTATTCCATTATTGAAAACAGCAGCACAGGTATCTTCAGTGGAGGTGTCTTGGATGAGCAGCTGCTGCTCCTGGGACCTTTTCAACATTTATCTGTGATCTAAGCATGTGATCTTTCATAATGTCATCATATATATATACATATATACATCTGCCCAAAAGGGTTAATTCCCACCAGGAAAATCAGGGTGTGAGGTTTTCAGGTGCCTCTCAGTGACATCTATCAGGGTGTGAGGTTTTCAAATACCTTTAAGTGACATCTATCAGATCCAGTCCGACCCCTGCCAGGGCAGGACCAGACAATCTAGCTCAGGGCACACAGGAACACATCCAGACAGGCCTGGAAAGGCTTCAGAGAAGGAGACTCCACAACCTCTCTGGGTAGCTTGTGTCAGTGCTCTGGGACCCTTCCAGGCAAGAAGTTGCCCCTTGTGTTGAGCTGGAACCTCCTGTGCTGCAGCTTCCATCCATTGCTCCTTGTCCTATCCCAGGCAGCAGTGAGCAGAGCCTGCCCCACCCCCTTCCTGACCCCCAGCACTCAGATAGTTATAAACATTGATTAAATCTCCTCTTAGTCTTTTCTTCTCCAGCCTTAGCAGCCCCAGGTCCCTCAGCCTCTCCTCACCAGGCAGTGCTCAGTCCCCTCAGCATCCTTGTAGCCCTCCACTGGACTCTCTCCAGCAGATCCCTGTCCCTCTTCAACTGGGAAGCCCAAAACTAAAGGCAGGACTCAAGATGAGGTTTCACCAGGGCAGAGTAGAGGGGGAGGAGAACCTCCCTTGGTCCCTGTAGGCCATGGTCAGTGTTGTCATCAATCATGGTGCAGTGTTAAGACACCACTGTGATAAACCCCCAAGTACTGCCTGCAGCTAACACTAATCCCAGTGGCAGGTCACTGCCTCCTGTTGCCTTGCTTTCAGTCCTTTTGCCAATGGACAGCATGGAGCAGTATCAGAGCCATTGAACGGTTTAGGTTGGAGGCAGAGGAGAAATCTGTTGGACACAGTCTTCTTAATGCCCCCCAGGATCCCATTGGCCCTCTTGGCCACAAGGTCACGCTGCTGTCCCATGGACAACTTGTTATCCACCAGGACTCTGGAGGTCTCTTCCAACCCCTAACACCCTGAGATTCTGTGAATCAGTGCCTCCTGCACACATACCAAACTGATCAGAAGGTCCCTTCCTTTCCAAGATGAAAGCAGCTCTTTCCCTCAGCAGCAGAATCTACATTCACTGCAGGCTGATGTCTCCTCCTTCCCCTTTGTCGTGGAAGTGTCTGCTGCACACCTTGTTTTCTCTTCTCACCCACTTATCTTCCTAAAACTCTTCTAAAAACATCCACACCCCAAAGAACTGTTAGCAAATAACAGGCTCTGCAGCAAACAGAGGAAACCTTTCTGGTGTTCTTTCCATTCCAGCAGATCTTTCAGCTGCTTATTACTCATTCAAATGCAAAGCCATCTAAGGCAGGGCTTTGTGTTTTGATGTTGATTATAACATAACCAGCAGATTTGGATGCAATACATTAAGCCACAGCCATGAAGAAGGATGTTTCCTCAAGCATACACACACTTAATTTGAAGTGCTGAAAAAAATCTTTCTCCCATCAGGCAAAAGTGACAGAAGGCTCCTGAAAAATCCCATTACAACAGCAAGAGAGATGTCAGAGGTGATCTGACTAATGGTTAACCAATGACAGGGGGCAATGGCTTCAAATTAGAGAAGAGCAGGGAAGAGTAGAGGGGTAATGGCTTCAAACTAGAGAGTAGGGAAGAGGAGAGGGGCAGTGGCTTTAAACTAGAGAGTAGGGAAGAGTAGAGAGGCAGTAACTTGAAACTAGAGAGTAGGGAAGAGCAGAGGGACAATGTCTTCAAACTGAAGAGTAGGGAAGAGTAGAGGGACAATAACTTCAAACTGAAGAGTAGGGAAGAGCAGAGGGACAATGTCTTCAAACTGAAGAGTAGGGAAGAGTAGAGGGACAATGTCTTCAAACTGAAGAGTAGGGAAGAGTAGAGGGACAATGTCTTCAAACTGAAGAGTAGGGAAGAGTAGAGAGATAATGACTTCAAACTGAAGAGTAGGGAAGAGTAGAGGGACAATAACTTCAAACTGAAGAGTAGGGAAGAGTAGAGGGACAATGACTTCAAACTAGAGAGTAGGGAAGAGCAGAGGGACAATGACTTCAAACTGAAGAGTAGGGAAGAGTAGAGGGACAATGACTTCAAACTGAAGAGTAGGGAAGAGCAGAGGGACAATGTCTTCAAACTGAAGAGTAGGGAAGAGTAGAGGGACAATGACTTCAAACTGAAGAGTAGGGAAGAGTAGAGGGACAATGGCTTCAAACTAGAGAAGAACAGATTTAGATTGGATGTTAGGAACAGATTCTTCACCATGAGGGTAGTCGAACACTGGAACAGGTTGCCCAGGGAAGTGGTTGAGGCCCCATCCCTGGAGATATTCAATGTGAGACTCAACAGGACTCTGGGCAACCTGATCCAGTTGAGGATGTCCCTGCTGACTGCAGAGGGAGTTGAACTAGATGACCTTTGGAAGTCCCTCCCAACCCAGATCATTCTCTGATTCTAAATGAAACATTAAAAAAATGGAGATATAGATATAGATGTACATGTAGAGATAGAGATAGTGATAGAGATACACAGATACAGAGATAGAGATACAGAGACAGATAGAGATAGAAATACATGGAGATGCAGATGGAGATAGAGACAGAGGTAGAGGTAGAGATAGAGATAGAGATAGAGATAGAGATAGAGGTAGAGGTAGAGGTAGAGGTAGAGGTAGAGGTAGAGGTAGAGGTAGAGATAGAGGTAGAGGTAGAGATAGAGGTAGAGGTAGAGATAGAGGTAGAGGTAGAGATAGAGATAAAGATAGAGGGACAGAGATAGAGATTAGATGTAGATGTATAGATATAGATGATACAGATATTGATATAGATATATAGAGATAGAGATTAGATACAGATATAGATATAGACATAGATATAGATATAGATGTAGATATAGATATGTAGATAGATATAGACATAGATATAGATATAGATATAAATATAAATATAGACATAGGTATAGACATAGATATAGATATATAGATGTAGATATAGATATATTCTCAGATATAGATACAGATAGTTACAGATATATCTATAGCTATAGATATAAAAGAATCCTTTAAAAACCTACAGTAATGCTGTTCTTTATTAGGTAGAAAAGGATTTGAATTCCTAGCCTTTTTCACCCTCTTTTCCTTCTAGTTTCATCAGGTACTGGAATAGACTCAGCGTTCTGTACCAACACCCTTTTGTTACTGAGTACTTTCCTCTTTCTAAGTGACAGCCTCAATCATAGCAGACAAAAACTGAGTGAAGTTTGCATTAATGGAATACTCTAAACATACCGTGGGCTTCATTCATAGGAGAAACATTTGCATAATTGCCCTAAATTAGAGGCATTTAATGTTAAACGACTTACTCAAAGTTTAAAAAAGACTCTTTCTTCTCAATTGTATATAGTCTGATTCACGACGAACCCTTTATTGTGTGCCACTTCTCTGTTTCTTGTCAAGCTGTTAACACTGATAGCAACTTCTCTGCCTGAGCACTTTGGGGGCTGTGAGACAGTCATCTGGATACTCTCACTTCAGAGAAAGGAGAAACCACTGCAAACTTGTAAAGATCACAGAATCACAAATTGATATTAGGGAACAAGTCTTACAGGGAAGAGCTGAAGGAACTGAGGTGGTTTAGTCTGGAGAAGAGGAGGCTGAGGGAAGAACTCACTGCTCTCTACAGCTCCCTGAAGGGAGGTTGGGGCAAGGTGAGGGTTGGTCTCTTGTCATAGAATCATAGAATGGTAACGTTGGAAGGGACCTCAAGGATCATCTAGTTCCAACCCTCTGCCATAGGCAGGGACACCTCCCACTAGTACAGGTCACTCAAGGTCTCCTCCAACCTGGCCTTGAACACCTGCAGGGAGGGAGCAGCCACAACCTCCCTGGGCAACCTGTGCCAGTGTCTCACCACCCTCACTGCAAACAACTTTCTCCTAACATCCACTTTCAATCTCCCCTCTGCATCTCCCCTCTTCTCACATGCAACAAGTGACAGAAAAAGAGAAATGGCCTCAAGTTGTGTCAGGGGAGGTTTACTTTGGATAACAGGAAAGCTTTCCTTGTGGAGAGAGTGGTCAGGGGTTGGGAGAGGCTACCCAGGGAGGTGGTAGAGTCACCGTCCCTGGAGGTGTTCAAGAAACGTGGGGCCATGAGATGGCCACAGTGGTGCTAGGTTGATAGTTGGGCTTGATGGTCTTAGAGATCCTTCCCAACAAAAACATGTCTATGGGGGCTGGAGGTCATCTAGCCTGACCCCTATGCTAAAGCAGGGTCACCTAGAATAGATCACCCAGGAACCCAGGGGAGCTTCAAATGCTTCCAGAGATGGAGACTCCACAAGCTCTCTGGCCAGCCTGGACCAGTGCTCTGCTGCTTTTACACCACTCTTCATGGCTTATCAAGGTCAAGGACTTAGTCTTGATCTGTTTACCCTCTTAATGGATGAGTGGAAATGGAGAAAACTTGATCACTATTAATTTCCAGAAGTAATTTGGTAAATTTTGAGCTAATGAATGCTTGTGTGAGTGTGGTGATTTTTTTGTTCCTAAGCAGCTGATAAACAGATACACAAAACCCTTCCTGCTGCACGATGTGAACTGCAAATTCTTTACCAAGCTCAAGTGATCAGGGGCATAAATAAAGGAATTTAGTCTCTTTTCATTTGAGACAATTTTAGTAAATTACATATCAATGCCTTTAACAAGAAATTTTATGCTTGTTACTCCAATATGCAGGGTGGTGTAATACTGATCATTTCTGTATGACCTCAACAAGCAGAGCTGGAACTTGGCTGTGCTGCTCCAGCTCCAGCTCATCCCTCAGAAATACTGAATCTGAATCTCTCTTGGTGCACCTTGACCCCATTTCCTCATGTCCTATCACTAATAACTTGTAAAAACAAGAGATATAAAGCAAAGTAATTCTAAATTCATCAGGGTTGATGAAAAGCTGAACATGAGGCTGCAGTGTGAGTGCAGCCCAGACAGCAACTGTGTGCTGGGCTGCAGCAAGAACAGTGTGGGCAGCAGGGCAAGGGAGGGGATTGTGCCCATTTGCTCTGCTCTCCTCAGACCCCATCTGGAGTCCCGTGTGCAGTTCTGGAGCCCCCAGCACAGGAAGGACATGGAAGTGTTGGAGCCAGTCCAGAGGAGGCCAGGAAGATGCTGAGAGGGCTACAGCAGCTCTGCTCTGAGGACAGGCTGAGAGAGTTGGGGCTCTCCAGCCTGGAGAAGAGAAGGTTTCCAGGAGACCTTGGAGTGGTCTTCCAGGATCTGAAGGGGGCTCCAGGAAGGCTGGGGAGGGACTGTTGACAAGGGCTTGGAATGCCAGGACAAGGGTTCTAGGTTGGACTTGGTGATCTTGAGGCACTTTTCCAGCCTGCATGTTTCTGTGATTCTGTGACTCCCTCACCTCCCTGGGCAGCCCATTCCAATGCCAATCACTCTTTCTGCAAAGAACTTCTTCCTACCATCCAGCCTGAACCTGCCCTGGCATTGCTTGAGGCTGTGTCCCCTCGTTCATTATTGCTCATGCCCTAGTCATGAACAACACTGAAAATGACAAGAAATCATTTCAGAAACTCAGAAAAATTAATTTGCCTTCTAGCCAGCAAACTGACTTTTTCCATGCAAGAGCTGGCAGTAGATTGACAGCCCAGCATTGTGGCACCAAATACTACAGCACTGGCAAAGAAAAGGGAAATGAAATGATAATGCTTAGTGAATCATTCACCTTGCAAGTGCTGACACCTCTTCCTGCCTCTCAGGCCAAAAGAAAACATCACTATTGCTCCTGAGATGGTGGCACCTTCGTTTGACACTGCTGAACATTGCAAAGGCTGCTGTGGGCAGACCTGCAGGTCCTCCAGCTGCCAGCCTGATCTGCTGCTGTCTGCTCAGGTAACGTGTCTCATACCAGCATCCAAACCACCTGGCTGCCTCCCAGGAAGTATTTAAATCACAGATTCACAGAAGGATGCAAAGCTGGCAAAGCCCCTCAGGAGCACCAAGCCCAACCCAGAACCAGCTCTGCAACATTCACCTTAAACCATAGCCCCAAGCACCACATCCAAACCACCCTGAAACACAGCCAGGCTGGGTGACTCCACCACCTCCCTGGGCAGCTCATTCCACTCCCTGACCACTCTCTACAGGAAAAACTTTTTCCTAATGGCCAATCTCAACCTCCTCAGCCTCAGCTTGAGGCCATTCCCCCTTGTTCTGTCTCCAACTACCTGTGAGCAGAGCCCAGCAGCAGCCCCTCCACGATGTCCTGCAGGTAGCTGTAGACAGCAATGAGGTCTGCCCTCAGCCTCCTCTTCCTCACACCAACCATCCCCAGCTCCCTTGTTCATTCACTATTCCATTATTCATACCATGTGGAGCAATGAGGTCTCTCCCAAGGTATCTGGTGGTAGCTTTAAAGTGATGTTAACACTGCTGTGTCCTGTACTTCAGAGCCTGCAAAACACAACAAAAAGCCTAAGGGACAAAATGTTCAGTTGGGGGTGGGTGAGTTACAAGCTGTAACAAATGGTGATAAAGAAGAACAAAACATTCTGACTTAGTCTTGCCCTTTCCAGTGGTTAATACCAGAGATGATAACACAAACACACACCTCCCAAATTCCTTTCTTTCCTCCATGGCATTCCCATGCTAGATGTCCTCCATCCAAAGTTTTCACTAAAACCTTTTCCATTAGTTTTCACAGGTCGTTTTTTTTAGCCCACTCTGTAGTTTTCCCAGTGCTATGCACTAACTTTGCAGTTTTTTTAGCCTCCTCTGTAGTTTTCCCAGTGCTATGCAATAACTTTGCAGGTTTTTTAGCCTCCTCTGTAGTTTTCCCAGTGCTATGCAATAACATTGCAGGTTTTTTAGCCTCCTCTGTAGTTTTCCCAGTGCTATGCAATAACTTTGCAGGTTTTTTAGCCTCCTCTGTAGTTTTCCCAGTGCTAAGCAATAACTTTGCAGGTTTTTTTGCCTCCTCTGTAGTTTTCCCAGTGCTATGCAATAACTTTGCAGGTTTTTTAGCCTCCTCTGCAGTTTTCCCAGTGCTATGCAATAACATTGCAGGTTTTTTAGCCTCCTCTGTAGTTTTCCCAGTGCTATGCAATAACTTTGCAGGTTTTTTAGCCTCCTCTGTAGTTTTCCCAGTGCTGTGCAATAACTTTGCAGGTTTTTTAGCCTCCTCTGTAGTTTTCCCAGTGCTGTGCAATAACTTTGCAGGTTTTTTTAGCCTCCTCTGTAGTTTTTCCTGGTAATATGCAGTAACTTTGCAGGGGCCTTTCACTCCATCACCATCCCTCAACAGTGTGCAGGGAAAGAACCCCCTGGATGCTCATACAAGGATCAATACACATGGCCAAACATAACCTCCATTAACAGTATCCATCTCAGCACCCTCAGCTCAAAGGGAAGTGCCCACCTGGAACCTCTGTGTGTATCCTGAGCATCACTTCATTAAATAAATGGCAATTTTAAGGCAGGTAACTACCTGCCCCTGCCTGTGGTCATGCTGCCAGGCCTTTGCTTCTCCCTGTGAGATGTCAGTGTTGGTTGGGTCTGCCAGATGACTTGCTTGGGTGGTTGATCCTTGACATACTTTAGTCAAAGTAAGCTGCTTAGGCTTAAGCTCCTTAAACAAGGGATCTTTATTGCTAAATAATTTAGCCCAAGCTATTTTGCTTTGGTGTGAGGCTTTACTGTGAGATCAGGTTAACGAGCAGCTGCAGGTCTGCAGCCTTTGAAGACTCCATCCAGGACCTTCCTGCTGGTTTACTCCTGGGCAGGAATTAGCAGCAGCTGTCAGAAAAGCCCTCCAGCAAACTCCCATTCTGCTCACTGATGTCTTTCCTCCTCAGGGCTGGGCAATGTAACACTAATGAGACACACAGCTCCATCTCTCCAGCCCCTGCCACCCCTTTTTTGCCTCTGACTCCACCACCCATGTTTTCCACATCTGCCTTCCTCTCACCTTGCACTCAATTAATGCTGTGAAACACATCCAGACCTGGGAGATTAGGTCACTTTTGGGGGGATTCTGGCTCTATGCTCCGCTTTGCTGAGACCACACCTGCAGTGCTGGGTGCAGCAAAAATTCCATTTGGATTAAAGGGGGAAAAAAAAAAAATTAAAAAAAACCCACCTGTGTAAGAGGTTTCAATTCTACTATTCCACCCCTCCCCTAAAACAAACAAAAAAACCCCAAACCAAACCCCCAAAAAACTATGAAAAACCAACACCAACCAAAACAACCCCCAAAAGCACTACCAAAAGCCAACAGAAATGAAACCAAGCCACCCAAAACACTACCAAAAGCCAACACCAATCAAAACAGCTCCACCAAGAAACACTACCAAAAGCCAACACCAACCAAACCAATCCCCAAAAACCTACCAAAAGTCAACACCAACCAAACCAATCCCCAGAAAACCTACCAAAAGTCAACACCAACCAAACCAACCCTCAAAAATATACCAAAAGCCAACACCAACCAAACCAACCCTCAAAAATATACCAAAAGTCAACACCAACCAAACCAACCCTCAAAAATATACCAAAAGCCAACACCAACCAAACCAATCCCAAAAAAACCTACCAAAAGCCAACACCAACCAAACCAAACCCCCAAATAACTACCTAAAGCCAACACCAACCAAACCAAACCCAAAAAAGCCTGCCAAAAACCAACACCAATCAAACCAACCCCCCAAATAACTACCTAAAGCCAACACCAACCAAATCAACACCCAAAAAAATACTAAAAGCCAACACCAACCAAACCAACACCCAAAAAAACTACCAAAAGCCAACACCAACCAACCAAACTCCCCAAAAAACTACCTAAAGCCAACACCAACCAAACCAACACCAACCAAACCAATCCCCAAAAAACCTACCAAAAGCCAACACCAACCAAACAAACCCCCCAAAAAACTACCAAAAGCCAACACCAACCCAATCCAACCCCAAGCACCTCAAGACACACAGAAGAAACCTTCAGAAGAATGTCAGTGTTTAACCTGCCTTGCTAAAGATAAGCTCAATACCTCCCCCCCTTCCAGAGAGCTTTCCCTCCCTCCATGACATAGCTTCCCCTCCCACAGCATCATCAGTTGTAAAGGCTTCTGCATGTTTTTTTTTCCCCCTGCCCCTCTCAGAAAAGCCTGTTTGCTGCACAAAAGACAAATGTACTCAATGTGTAAGTCATTTCCCCAAGTACAAGCTGCAGGCGCCTGCTCATATGAAACTATTGCCAGAGCAAAAGTAATTACCAAGAGGCCCAAATGACTGATGGCTTGCATTTAATAAGCAAGGCTACAGCCTGTAGGGTGTATTGGATTAGCCTGCCACAACAGCTAATCTTTCCTTTTTTTGATGTTACAGCATTTGTGATTAATATTGTAGGTGCTAATGAAGCGTGGCCTTCCTTAATGCTTTCAGCATGACAAACAGAAGAGACCTTGGAATAGCCTTCCAGGATCTGAAGGGGAGCTACAGGAAGGCTGGGGTGGGTCTTGCAATGCCAGGACAAGGGGCAATGGGTTTGAAGTGGCAGAGGGGAGATTGAAAGTGGATGTTAGGAGGAAGTTGTTTGCAGTGAGGGTGGTGAGACACTGGCACAAGTTGCCCAGGGAGGTTGTGGAGCACAGAATCACCCAACGTGATCAAAGATCACGTTGGGTGATTCTGTGCTCCACAACCTCCCTGGAGGTTTTCAGTACCAGGTTGGATGAGACCTTGAGTGACCTGTGCTAGTGGGAGGTGTCCCTGCCTATGGCAAGGGGCTGGAACTGGCTGATCCTTGAGGTCCCTTCCAACCTTACCATTCTATGATTCCACAGCTGTGCTCTAACCTATGAGAGCACTGTCACCTCTTGCAGGCACTGATTAAAGACTGCACAGCTTCAGCAGGTAGGTAAGTTTCAGTTCCTATTATACATATGCTGTAATTAGATCAATGCTATAAAGTGGACTGGGAGGGAAAGCTTGCATGGGTGAGAGCTTGTGCATATTTTATAACAGATAATGAAGGTATTGCAGCTAAATTCTAAGCCATTGCTTGGTAAGGTTCTGTTCTCAAAGGATGTCAAATGCTAAGGAATATTTCTCTTGTTTATTGTAGCTGAAGCTTTATGTTCAGCCATGTGTACAGATAAAAGGTAACACATATTAGGCACTTCTTTTCCAGGGACAAAATCAACCCTACTCAAAATCTAAGCAATCTTCCAGCATCAGAAACATCTGCAATCCCTAAAGGTCCACAAAAACTGCTTGCAAGTGTTCATAGCACCTGAAAGTCTCTGTGTATACAGGATCCTGTCTTCAGAACTCTCCATTCCTGGAGGGTTTCTATACCCAGGCAGGTTTAAATGCTCTAAAGGTTCTTTGATTGCATGAAGTTCTTTGTGGGAAAGGTAGCAACTAAACCAGGCAAAGTTATGAAATCTATGGCTAACCCACCCTGACCTCCAGAAGGATGCAGCAAAGTTCATGAGCTTTGGTTTGGTAGAGGCAGAGAAGAAATTAAGCGGCAAAAGACACAGATGAGCTCTGCCAACCTGCAGGTCTAGGTTCAGAGAGGCAGCATAAGCTACTGGGTGAGAGAGAATCCAGTAATGAGCTGTGAATCACAGGTTTTGGGAAACTCTGATGTGCTGGGTATGTGCTGTCATCAAAGAGGAACTGCATGCACCTCCAGGAGCCAGCAGGTTGTTAGCAGTGAGATGTGGGGATGCTCAGCTGTGCCAAAGGGAAGGGCAGATCACAGAATCATAGAATCACCCAGGTTGGAAGAGACCTCCAAGCTCTTCCAGCCCAACCTAGCAACCAGCCCTAGCCAACCAACCAGACCATGGCACTAAGTGCCCCAGCCAGGCTTTGCTTCAACACCTCCAGGGACAGTGACTCCACCACCTCCCTGGGCAGCCCATTCCAATGCCAATCACTCTCTCTGCCAACAACTTCCTCCTAAACTCCAGCCTGGACCTCCCCTGGCACAACTTGAGACTGTGTCCCTTCCTTCTGTTGCTGGTTGCCTGTTAGAAGAACCCAACCCCATCTGGCTACAACCTCCCTTCAGGAGGGATGTTTGGAAGGGTCTTAAAAGTCTCCCAAGACAGGCTGACTTCACAGTGAGATATAATGAAGTCCACTGTATGTATCTGGAAGGTTGTTTGATGCCTGCCTGCCCACCCCTGGTGACACAGCAGGGCAGCAGGCTCAGAGGGCAACACATACAGCCCTTTACAGCCTTCATTTCCTCCTGAATCTGTTGCTGCTTTTATGGTTACAGTCCCCATTTCCCCTGAAACAGGAGCTATATGGCACATTAAAATGACAGATTATTCCTCTCCATAAATCCTTAGCAGGTCTCAGAAGTCTCCCATTAGCAGAGGCACAGTGGGGTGGGATGGGAGGACATCACCACATTGCACTGCCCTTCTCCCCCAGGGGCTGCTATGGCTGTTTCTGCTCTCAAACCTCCCTGCTTGCTCACGGTCAGAGGGGAAAAGAACAATTCAGAGAGCTAGAGAGGGAGATTTGCTTTCAAAGCTGCCATTAGAAAGTTTGAAATGATGAGTTAATGAAGTGGTCTGACTATGCAGGGGACATTAAGAAGTGCTTATTGAACATCACCAGAACACTGATCAAAAGCTGCTCTGTCAGAAGAGAAAACTCTGCTGTCTGTTGTTCGCTTAATCCACTGATTTGATGTTCCTCATCACTTCTGAAGAGAACACAAACTATGCAAATAGAACTTTACTTGAATGACTAAGAGGCAAGGGCAAGTTTTTGCCTTCATGTAGGGCATGAGAATTTCCACACCAAACTTTAACACAAACGATTGCTTTAAAAAGATTATTTTTTTCAGTCCATTATAGAAGGTCAATTCGTTGGATTTCAGAAAAGCTACAACTTACAAGTCCCCAGTATCAACATTTCTCGTGGGTAACTCAACCATATTCCATATTCTGTCACAATCTAATGTACCACTAAGAGTGCTGCCTGAAGTCACAAAGAGTGGAGCTAGCAGTGAGGTTGCTCCTGAGTTAAGTGAACTAGTAAATCTCCAGAGGCTTTGTTAGTAGGCTGGAGTATACAATTTTATCTTAGGTGTTTTGCCTTTGAAGTTAAACTGCTTACCACAATTATACTTTAAGGTTCCTGCAATGATTATTCACAGATCTCTGTTATTATTTCCCTGAATCATCAAAGGAAAAAAATCAGTCAAATTGATTTCTGCAAAGGATGAGGGGTTTGTCAAAGATGAGTTTCTGAGAGAAAAAGGAAAGTGCAATTTCTGTCCTTTGTATCAAAGCAAAGGTGTTAACAAATACACAGATAATTATGTTCTGACAGAGGAGCTCTTTTGTGCCTGAAGAACTGCATGTAACAGCCCTTTCCAGGCAAGCCACAAGGAACTAAATACATTAACCACATCCTTCTCTTTAATAGGGCTTGGCTATGCTTCTCCCTGTGTACTGCAACGAAAATTCACTCCCACAGGAGCCAGCTCAAAGGCTTTCTGCTGAAGACAGCTCTGCACCAGGTGGAAAATGCAAAGAAAAAAAAAGAAATTGGCTTCAGCTGCATCAAAGAGAACACGAATTTTACTGTGCTTAATAAAGACTAGATGAAAGGGAGAAGTCTTATTGCAGCCCAATGTTCTCTCCTCCCTAATTATTGTCATGGCATGAGAAGTGCACTGTATTGTGTAACTCCTCTTAGCATGGAAAAGATCTTTTAGGTATTCTCTCCATAATTATACAGTGATTAAAACACAACCAAGGACAATCAAACTCTGCAAAAGACTTTTTTTTCAGGGCTTCCTGTGAAACCCTCCACGATGAGTTCTGAGCAGAAAGCAGAGAGCATCTGGTTTGTGCTTTCTAGTCACACTTTGCTTCTGAAACTCAGGCATCAGTGGACCAACCTACTGGGCACTAAAACTTCTGGTGTGGTAAACCAAGATTCAAACCCATCTGGGACACACTGACCAAAGGGATCACAGACTCACAGAGCTTTAAAGGTTGGAAAGGACCTCCAGAGGTCACCCAGTCCAACCTCCCTGGGCACTAAGTGCCCCATCCAACTTTTCTTGAACACCTCTAGGGACAGTGACTCCACCACCTCCCTGGGCAGCCCATTCCAATGCCAATCACTCTCTCTGGCAACAACTTCCTCCTAACATCCAGCCTAGACCTCCCCTGGCACAACTTGAGACTCTGTCCCCTCCTTCTGTTGCTGGTTGCCTGTTAGAAGAGCCCAAACCCACCTGGCTACAACCTCCCTTCAGGTAATTGTAGACAGCAATGAGGTCTACCCTGAGCCTCTTCTCCAGGCTCTTCTCCTGGGCTTTGCAATTCAGCAGACAGGCTCTTGCAGCTTCCCATCACTTGTGGAATGTATTTGTTTTCATCATGAGTGAAACATTCATTCACAGGATCACAGAATCTTAGAGGTTGGAAAGGACCTCCAGAGATCACCCAGTCCAACCTCCCTGCCAAGGCAGGATCCCCTAGGGTAGGTCACACAGGAATGCATCCAGGTGGGTTTGGAAAGTCTCCAGAGAAGGAGACTCCACAACCTCTCTGGGCAGCCTGTTCCAGGGCTCTGTCACCCTCACTGTAAAGAAGTTCCTCCTCATATTGAGCTGAAACCTTCTCTGTTCCAGTTTGTAGCCATACAAATAGGTGTTGGAACTAAAATTTTGACCACTTTTAAATAAGTGTAAATTTAAATAAGTGTAAATTGTTTAATAAAAAGTTTAAATTGTAAAATGGAATCAATTCTTACACTACCAAACATTTCTCAATTAACTGAACCTCAGCTTCCCACTGACCACAGGAAACAACGAGTGTGAATTCCTGCTTCAGGAACAGGAAGGGCACTACAGCCCAGGAACTGGAAGGGCACTGGCAGACCAGTAACTAGAAGG
>VWZE01023906.1:46430-63846 GCA_013396675.1 Eubucco bourcierii
CAGACCAGGAACTGGAAGGGCACTACAGACCAGGAGCAGGAAGGGCACTGGCAGACCAGTAACTGGAAGGGCACTACAGACCAGGAGCTGGAAGGGCGTTGCAGACCAGGAGCAGGAAGGGCACTGGCAGACCAGTAACTAGAAGGGCACTGCAGACCAGGAGCAGACTACCTTTGTCCACACATCTCTCTCTTCCGTGGTGCCAGGTGCCTTTTGCACTGCTAGAGAAGTCACAGAGAGGGCTTAGCTATGCTCCTAATTCAGCCTGGAGTACCTATACAGGACACCCAGGTTGCACACAGTGCCAGGGGACTCACTGGCTGCTCAGTCTGGAAGAGTTAGAAAGCAAAAGCAAAGAGCCTGTGGAGACAGTGCCAGCAGGAACACTTTGTGAAGGTGACAAGGGCTGAAGTGTTTTTATATGTTCAAAACATCAAATGCAAACTATTTTAATACGTTTAAAACATCAAATGCACTGTGTTGAGAATGTAGTGGTCAAGTGAGTGACGGTAAGGGATGAGCAGTGATGGTTTTGGAGGGGACCACAAGCTGTACTGCTGAGAAACAGGACTTTGTCCTGCCACTGACCCTGCAAAAGGAGACTCACAGAGTTTCTTGGAAGGTCCTGATGGGCAAGTGTCTTCCAAAGAGAACAAGACACAGCCAGCAGGTCTTAGGCTATGCAAAACAGAGAATGAGAAGTCTGGAGTAAGCAGAGCTGGGGAAAAGGAAAGCAAGAGGATGGCAAGAGGTCAATTTTTCAAGGCCAATTCAGAGCACAAAGAGTTTCTGAACTCTTCACTGCAGGTAAGAAGAGGAGATGTGCTCACTGACATCTCTCCCCCTCCCCAGGAAAAATTGGGTAGGGCAATCTGTAAGGAAGGGGAGCTTCACTCTGGGTAGTTGGTTATGTGGTCTGTGAAGAGCAAGAAGCTTCTCTCTTCACTCCCCTTCTGTTGCTGCCAGCCTTTTGGAATGAAAGGGCCCAAGACGAGCAGTAAAGGAGATGTCAAGGATGCGGCATTTTGCCATCTCGATCGCTCCCATTTCCCACGTTCTGGCTCGTTTAAATTTGTCCCAGTGTCTTCAGAAAAAAAGGACTTTTTTTTCATGTGTCAACCTCCTCAAACGAGCAATACATCTGCAAGTGAAAGGCTGTGCCACATGTCAGAAAGATGAGTCTTTGCCTGTAGTATTAAAGGTGCAGAGGAGAGCTGTGCTGTCTGCACCGGCTCAGTGACGACTCCTCAGTGATCTTCTCTTCCTTGTCTGTTTAATGGATGCTCTTTAAGCTGCTGCAAGAAAGAATCAGGTAACAGAGAAGAGCTCTCACTTTTGAGGCCAGTAAAACTCTACTGACCACCACAGGTAGCTTACTGGAGAGCTTGTTAAATATTCCTCTGATAGGAGAGGGATTGCATCCATCAGCTAACCCTGCTGGTTCCTCAGGTGGCAGCTCAAGCTCCCCTCTCAGCTTGCACGTCCATCTTCAGAAGGAAAATTTCCATTGTTCAGGTTTCTTCACCTATTTGTTCCAAGACTCTCCAATAAAACCTGTTCTGTCTCAAATCTGAAGCAATTCATCTGACAGATTTCATAATTCATACTTAATATGTATGATAAAGGAGCCAAGTTTAAAAGAACAGAGGCAGCTTTGCTTTGTCTTCTTCCAATTCTTTCTGCTGGGGCAAACACCAATGGAGGGCTCTAAGATTTTGACAGCAAACCATCAGTGAGGAGTTTGAGATGATCTGTGTCACAGTGCTGCAGGCAGACAGAAAAGAACACTAAAAGCAGAGCTAAAAGCAGAAAACTTGGGGCCCTTTTTGACATTTGCAACCAAATTCTGCTAAACCTGCAGCTAAAACCAGAAAACTTGGGACCCTTTTTGTTGTTTGCAACCAAAGCTTGTAAAGAACCCAGCAGGTTCTCTTAGCAAGCTTTTTATGCCTGTGACTTTTGAGTCCCTGCAAGGTTGTGCTAGGCATGAGGCAGCTGTGTGCTCTCCTGAGGGAGGTTCAGACCTCATTGCTCCTCAAAAAATCAGTTTTGATGACCTTAAGAAACCGAATCCAACTTCAGTGGCTGTGAAAAGCTGATCCCATAATGGCAACATTATTAATTAAACCACAACCCCCTAACTGTAAGTCACCACGCTGAGAAATATCAAGGCAGTACAGACTTGGGGAGCTGTGCCTGACTTTTCTCTGTCTAGGATGTTATGATCCAGCCATTAACTGAGGGAACTGCACCTTGGTAGGCACAATCCCAAGCATAACTCCAGGCTGGGTGGGGAATGGCTGAGAGCAGCCCTGAGGAAAAGGACCTGGGGGTCTGGGTTGATGAAAAGCTCAACATGAGCCTGCAGTGTGAGTGCAGCCCAGACAGCAACTGTGTGCTGGGCTGCAGCAAGAGCAGTGTGGGCAGCAGGGCAAGGGAGGGGATTCTGCCCCTTGGCTCTACTCTCCTCAGACCCCACCTGGAGTCCTGTGTACAGTTCTGGAGCCCCCAGCACAGGAAGGACATGGAAGTGTTGGAGCAGATCCAGAGGAGGCCAGGAAGATGCTGAGAGGGCTGCAGCAGCTCTGCTGTGGGGACAGACTGAGAGAGTTGAGGCTGTGCAGCCTGGAGAGGAGAAGGCTTCCAGGAGACCTTGGAGTAGCCTTCCAGGATCTGAAGGGGGCTACAGGATGTCTGGGGGAGGACTGTTGACAAGGGTTTGTAATGCCAGGACAGCGGGCAATGGGTTTGAAGTGGCAGAGGGGAGATTGAAAGTGGATGTTATGAGGAAGTTGTTTGCAGTGAGGGTGGTGAGACACTGGCACAGGTTGCCCAGGGAGGTTGTGGAGCACAGAAGCACCAAATGTGATCAAAGATCAAAAATCACATTTGGTGCTTCTGTGCTCCACAACCACCCTGGAGGTGTTCAAGGTCAGGTTGGATGAGGCCTTGAGTGACCTGTGCTAGTGGGAGGTGTCCCTGCCTATGACAGGGGGTTGGAACTGGATGATCTTTGAGGTCCCTTCCATCCTTACCATTCTGTGATTCTATGAATCTCATTTGGAAATCACGAGTGGGGAGGTTTGCATAACGCAGCTCCTCTGAAACGCTTTCCTAGAACTTCCCAGGTGAATTTTGTGCACTGCATTTGAACAAAGTGCTGCTCCCCATTTCTTTTTACTCAGGGCTGCTGACAGCAATCCAGAAAAGCTGTGAATGTTCCTCGCAGACTCTTTCCTTTCTGTGTGCTCTTTGCCAAGCCCCAGCAGTCTGCGGCGATCCCTCTTTGAACGCAGTGCAGTATTCAAATGAGAAAAAGAGAACTTGGGCACACATTTATTTTTGCATTCATTTCAATTCCCACCCCATGTGCCTTCCACAGCTGCTGGGTTTATTGCATTGCTTTTCCAAATGAAAGCTCCAGCTGCTCCAGCCTCGCAGGCTGTATAATGCATGCTGCAGAAGCCTGCTCCAGTGAACTGTTCCAGAGAGTCAATGGTTATTGTTTTCCTCATCTTCCACCTCTAGCCAGGAAATCTACTGTTTAGGTTTAAGTTGCAAATGAGGTCTTTCAAAGTCCCAGTAGTTTTTTACTTGGCTTCCTAAGAAAATGAAGCATGCCTGTCTAGCTTGCTTGCTTTATTCTCCCTAATAACTTTCAGCTTATGGGTCTGTTTTAAACAAGCCAGGCAGAGACAGATGTTTCCATCTGAGCCAGTTTCCAGATGCCTAATGGAAAAAGGTGTTTGGGTTAGGAGAAAACCATCAGCATTCATTCAGCCCCTTTCAGACTTCAGAGTCCCTGCCCCTACCCAACTTTGAGATCCAGGCCTGTAGGAAGCAGGAGATACTGATCCTGATGCTGAAGTGCTTCTACAAACAAAGAAGTGGTCCATATGAAATCCTGTAGCTCACTCACTGCCTGGCTACATGGCACAGAGAGATGTGCCTGTGTTTGCAGGAACCCTGAACTTCAACATCCCTGGAAGCAGGAAAAGAGTAGGTTTAAACTGGATATTAGGAAGAAATTCTGCACAATGAGAGTGGTGAGACACTAGAAGAGGAGGTTGTGGATGCCCCAAGGCCAAGCTGGATGGGTTGGTCTAGTCAGAGATGTCCCTGCCCATGGCAGGGGGTTAGATGGTCTTTAAGGTCCCTTCCAACCCAAACCATTCTATGATCCCCCATGAATCAGCTATAATGCAAGTTGTCCTTTTACCCTAGAGAGTCTGACCAGGGTCCAGTGACAGTTTTGCTCAGGCATAGCTTTGAGACACCAAGAATTCAACACCTGCCATCAAGGTAAAGGAGGCTCTGAATTCAGCTAAGTCCTGAGACAGAAATAATAGATTATCTCCAGAAAACCTGAATCCAGTTACATTTCTAATTAACATGCATGCTTTTGCCTCTTGGGAAGTTAATGAAAGGCAAATTGCTTTTGTTTTTGATGCTGAGATTGACAGCAGCATCTCCTGGGATGGCCAGGGGCAGTCTGTGTACCTGTCTCCTATGCAATGATCCTGCTCCCTGCCACAGACCTCAGCAGCTGCGTGCCAGGATCTTATTCCTCACTGCTAGGCAAAATCCTAGGCACTTGCTAAAGGACTCTGCCAAGCCTTTGTAGTGCTGCCAACTCCTCGAATCCTCTCAGATTGTCATGACCCAGGTACATGCGGTACAGATCAAGGTAGTGACGCTGACTGATTAACTTCTGCTGGCTCTGGAGCCCATGGGGAAGGTTTTGAAACACCTTGCTACAAAGTACCAGCAAGAGAGCAGCAAGAGCTGCTCTGCATCATCAGCTTCAGACCAACACTGCTTGTCAGCTACCTGCTGGTTTGATCAAGGACAGAAACTGCATAAGCAAATGTTTGTAGTGGTGCTAACAAGCAGCTATGCTAATGCCCCAAAGCAGCAATTTCCACATCTTGTTCTTTAAGGGACAGGTCTGAACCTCCCTCAGGAGAGCAGACAACTGCCTCACGCCTAGCACAGCCTTTGCAGGGACTCAAAAGTCACAGACATAACAAGTTTGAGGTTTTCCCAGCTATGCATGCTAAGAGAACCAGCTGGGTTCTGTACAAGCTTTGGTTGCAAACAACAAAAAGGGTCCCAAGTTTTCTGCCTTTAGCTCTGCTTTTAGCTGTTGGTTTACCAGAATTTAGTTGCAAACAGCAAAATCGGCCCCAAGTTTTCTGCCTTTAGCTCTGCTTTTAGCTGCAGGTTTACCAGAATTTAGTTGCAAACGAGAAAATCAGTCCCAAGTTTTCTGCTTTTAGCGCTGCTTTTAGTTGTTGGTTTACCAAGCAGCTATGCTAATGCCCCAAAGGATTCATTTCCACATCTCATTCTTTAAGGGACAGGTCTGAACCTCCCTCAGGAGAGCAGACAACTGCCTCACGCCTAGCACAGCCTTTGCAGGGACTCAAAAGTCACAGACATAAAACATTTGGGGTTTTCCCAGCTACCCATGCTAAGAGAACCAGCTGGGTTCTTTACAAGCTTTGGTTGCAAACAACAAAAAGGGTCCCAAGTTTTCTGGTTTTAGCTGCAGGTTTAGCAGAATTTGGTTGCAAATGTCAAAAAGGGCCCCAAGTTTTCTGCTTTTAGCTCTGCTTTTAGTGTTCTTTTCTGTCTGCCTGCAGCACTGTGACACAGATCATCTCAAACTCCTCACTGATGGTTTGCTGTCAAAATCTTAGAGCCCTCCATTGGTGTTTGCCCCAGCAGAAAGAATTGGAAGAAGACAAAGCAAAGCTGCCTCTGTTCTTTTAAACTTGCCTCCTTTTTCTCCATGACTGCAAAAGGTGGTAGCTAGGGATGTAGAAACCAGGACAACTGAACTGTGTTGTTCCTTGTGCCCTTTTTTAACTTTGCTTTTATTTTTTTTTTCTTGTGCCTTCAGGCTTTGATTTTACTGTGCAGTGCCACACACTCCAACTTCAGCTCTTTGTCCTTACAAATACAGAGGCAGGTAGCTGCACAGCACTTCAGAAATATCTCTACTGTGGTAAAACAAAAAAGAAGATGCCTGCAGTTAAATAATCACTGTTTGCAATTAGTGAGAATTGAAAAGTTGTTTTTCACATGCAGAAAAAAAAAAAATAAAATAAATTGTTCCAGGTAACTGGCAAAATATTGATAGAACTCTTTATTAAATATACCAACAACTGCTGAATACAGAAGTGCTTGATTGAATTGGTTAAATATTTACATCAGTAATTCCTGTTTCAGAGAGAGGGAAATTGTCTCCCAGGATGTCACTTTATCACCACCAGTTCTGGCTCACTGCCTTCAGTTTCTGCTGCTTCAATAAACACCTTCAGTTGTGCAGAGGTGATCAGCTCCTTCTGCAGATGGAAGTGCAATATCTGACGTGGGAACTGTTTAATGAGTTGTAATGCAGTAAACTTACTGGAGATGTTCCTCAGATCCCCCCAGGCTACCCCTCTGCCTACTGCAATACTGTAACTAATCCTCTATTTATTGCTTGTGAACTAACAGGAGGCCAAAGCTGAGGCTGGCAAATTTCTCATAACAAAAATAATACAAAAGAAGCATCAGCGACCTCCTAGCAGCCACTGATAGAGCTCCCAGGTCCATGCTGCCTTTATCTTGAAGTCACTTAAAGATAAGCTCCTTCCTTACTTGGGTGTTTTCAGTTTTCTATCCACAGAGTTTAATTTATTTTTTTTCCCATCTCTTTTGAGGAGGCTGAGGGCAGAGCTCATTGCTGTCTACAGCTACCTGCAGGGCCATTGTGGAGAGCCTGCTGCTGGGCTCTGCTCACAGGTCACTGGAGACAGAACAAGGGGGAATGGTCTCAAGCTGAGGCCTTTGCAGTCTGTCAGGGACTCCTGTGAAGATGCTGGAACAACATTGAATCAAGGTTCTGAGAAGCTCTCTGTCAGCACAACTACCTGTTGGTAAAGTGTGTTCCCTACAACTGGGCACCTCCACTCATTCCTCTTACAAAAGCTTTGTGATGCTGCCTTTCATGTTTGGGAATATATATATATATATATATATATAATTTTTATATTTTTTTTCAGATATGATATGAGCCTACAAATGTTGCAATGGTCCCAGCAACATCATCTAACTCATTCAGCCTCTCTCCCCACAGCCTGCTCTAGTTTTAAAAAGAGGAAGCTGAGGGCAGACCTCATTGTTGTCTACAGCTACCTGAAGGGACATTGTGGAAAGGCTGCTGCTGGGCTCTGCTCACAGGTAGTTGGAGGTGGAACATGGGGGAATGGCCTCAAGCTGAGGCTGGGGAGGTTTAGCTGCCCGTGGAAGCCCTGGGATTTGGGCTGAAGCAGATTGCAGAGGCTGTCCTCACTCTTCAGAGGGACTGTGGCATTTCCCAACAGGTTGCAGATGGAAAACTCCCTGAAGTGTGTGACATGTGCAGACTCAGTGCCCTGGTCCTGCTGCTCCATCTGGGTACCCTTGCGTGTGTGCTGCCCTTTCCCCAGCCAAGCTGGCAGCTGGCCCACATCCAGCAACTTCTTTAGTGGAATCCTTCAGAGCTGTCATGCAACCAGCTGGCAGCTTAGCCCTCTGCAGCTGCTTGCTGATTCCCCCCTGGTGGGATGGGAGAGAGAACCAGCAGAGCAATACTGAGAAAGTATAGAAAGCTTGGGGTGAAGTGTCCCAGGATGCTTCTGCATCTCAGTACCTCTTAGATCTCCTCTACTTGCATGACAAAGATAATCTCAGCAATCCAAAGCAGGGCATCAGGGTTCTTAGAGAGCTGAAGGAGATCAGTATTTGACACATGCATTACTTCCAGGTGCCTATAAAGAAAGACCAACCAGGGAGCCAGGAATCTGGAAATCCCAGGCAGATGTTCCAAGTCCTCAAACTCTGACAGCACAACATTCCTAGAAGAAGAAAGAAAATCCACCTGAAGAAAGACAGAGACCTCCAAACACACAACTTGATGTGTTGCATTATGCTGCCATGAGCTGACTTTTAGTTTTCCTAAGTCTAAAGAACTCAGACATAAATGTGTCAATATAAAAGAAAAATATAGCTCCACATGGTCTGAATAATGGAATGAATGAACAAGGGAGATAGGGATGGTTAGTGTGAGGAAGAGGAGGCTGAGGGGAGGTTCCATCTGAAGATGAGGAGAAAGTTCTTTACTTTGAGGGCCACACCTCGAGTGTTGTGTTCAGTTTTGGGCACTGCAATACAAGAGAGATGTGGAGGTGCTGGAGCAGGTCCAGAGGAGGGCAACAAAGCTGGGGAAGGGCCTGGAGAATAAATCTGATGAGGAGCAACTGAGGGAGCTGGGGATGGTTAGTGTGAGGAAGAGGAGGCTGAGGGCAGACCTCATTGCTGTCTACAGCTATCTGAAGGGACATTGTGGAGAGGCTGCTGCTGGGCTCTGCTCACAGGGAACTGGAGACAGAACAAGGGGGAATGGCCTCAAGCTGAGTCTGGGGAGGTTTAGATTGGACATTAGGAAAAAGTTTTTCCATGGAGAGAGTGGTCAGGGACTGGAATGAGCTGCCCAGGGAGGTGGTGGAGTCACCCAGCCTGACTGTGTTTCAGGGTGGTTTGGATGTGGTGCTTGGGGCTATGGTTTAAGGTGAATCTTGTAGAGTAGGGTTCTAGGTTGGATTTGGTGCTCCTGAGGGGCTTTGCCAGCCTGCATGTGTCTGTGATTCAGCAATTCTGTAAGGGGGACTCAGGGAATTCACTGTCATGATAGAGGCAACAGCTACAATAACTTTGAAGATAATTTCTCGTGTGACTTCTCTGAATCTTTCTGCTTGCTCTTTAAGAACAGGTTGCAGGCTCCTCAGCCAGTGCTAGCACAGCTTCTGATGGCAGTTTGCATGTTCTTTTCGAGATAAAGAGATATGAATGCATGGAGGACATGGTGAGAGCAGCAGCGAGGTAGTTCAGAGAAATAAATGGTTGATGGAATGCTGCAGATTTAAATGACAAAGTCCTTTCATCGCGGGAGGAGATCATGTTCCTCTTGGGCTGGGCTGCTGAAAGAGAAAGAAGGGAGAAGATTTCTCCTTGGTTTTGGTTAGCTGCTAGTTTCTATGGAGACAAGTTCCTCCAGTCGGTTTTATTTGCAGGCATTAATAACATAAACAATAGCAAGCAGCAAGAGTTTAACCCTGGATTGAACCTCATAGTGAGCAGGGAGAAAAATGAGGCTCTAAATTAGATACAAGAGCCATTATGCAATCTTGTTAACATCCAATCTCCTTAACTGGACTCTGGCTGCACAAAATAAGCAAAACACCCTAAAGAGTTACATATCTTCAGATCCTCTCTCCTCCTTTCCAAGCATGCTCTGTGCAGATACCTGAGTGGGCAGCATCACTCTGGCTGTGCCTGTGTGGCTGATCACATACATCCAGTTCTGGGATGCTGAGGTGCTGGAAGGTGTCCAGAGAAGGGCAGCAAGGCTGGGGAGGGGCCTGGAGCACAGCCCTGTGAGGAGAGGCTGAGGGAGCTGGGGGTGTGCAGCCTGCAGAAGAGGAGGCTCAGGGCAGAGCTCATTGCTCTCTGCAGCTACCTGAAGGGAGGTTGGAGCCAGGTGGGGTTGGTCTCTGCTGCCAGGCACCCAGCAACAGAACAAGGGGACACAGTCTCAAGCTGTGCCAGGGGAGGTCCAGGCTGGATGTTAGGAGGAAGTTGTTGCCAGAGAGAGTGATTGGCATTGGAATGGGCTGCCCAGGAAGGCATTAGAGTTGCCATCCCTGGAGGTGTTGAAGCAAAGCCTGGCTGGGGCACTTAGTGCCATGGTCTGGTTGATTGGCTAGGGCTGGGTGCTAGGTTGGGCTGGGTGAGCTTGGAGGTCTCTTCCAACCTGCTTGGTTCTATGATTCTGTGCTGCTGTGGTTTAGTTAATTAGAAGGTGTTAGGTAATAGGTTGGACTCAATGATCTAAAAGGTCTTTTCCAGGCTGATGAATTCTGTGATCCCTCTATTCATTGCCTAACCTCTGCCTGAACAGGTGCCCACGCTGAGGTTGGTAGTTCCCAAGCCTAAGGCAGTGATTGGCCATGCCAGGAGAGGTGAAGGCAATAAACAAGCTATCCTTTTGAGTGCAGTTGAAGTAATTTGGCATGAATGAGAAGATTTATATCATTTAGTGAATTGAAGTGATGAATTGAAGTGATGAAGGGAATCGAAGTGACAAAAGAGGGGGGAAAAAAAGAGCAGTTACTTTTGAGCAGCAGGCAAAATCTATGTCAGAGAGGAATTTTTCAGACTTTCTTTTGTCCTCTCCCTGCACTTACTTTGATTTCCATGGTTTGTTTTGTTGTTTTTTTTTTTTCACTGAACAGCTCACAGTGAACATTAAGTAGCAGTTGGCTCTCATACACTGGTATGGAATATGCAGATCAGAGGATTCATTTTCTTGAGCTTCTCATGCAGAAATTAAGGAGAGGGGAGAGCTCAAACACTGAGCTGCTTGCTGCCATTCAATGCTAACATTTAATACCTGAAACTTCATTTTTTATTATTAACATATTTAATTTAAAAAACAAAAAAACAACAAAACAACAAACATACCTTAGAATGGACAGAATCTGCAAGGAGTCTGGCAGAAGAGATGTTAGGACAACCTTTTTACACTCTTCCAGAACACACAAAGATTGCCCAAGACCTGACTATCAATGTTACCTTTGTATATCCAGGGGTGTGGAACTTTAAATTTAGCACTTTGACAATAGCTACAAGCTAAGAAAGAGCAAAGTGACAGAGGAATTCACTCATTTTTGGCTGGGTCTTTGATAGACACAACCAGATTCCAACCCCCTGTGACCCTTAAGTGCACAAAATAACTGAAGTGCAATACCTAGAAATGATAAAATGCCCAAGACTCCTGATTTTGAGCAGCTCAGGAACTCAATTGGCTTCACTTTTCTCTGGTAGATTGCTGGGAAAAGTATTTGTGCTGCAGCTCTCATCTTGTGCTTACCAGTTCCTGTTTGCCTGTAAACTATGCCACTTGTGGGACATTGAGGACCAATTTAACACTGAGGTGGTAAGTACTGAAAGAGACACTTAAGAGGGATGATAGACCTTAAGGAGGTGAAAATTCTTTGCAATGATGGAAGATGGGAGGGGGAGGGTGAAGAGATGAGGGCAAAGAGAGTGTAATACACTTGAGGATGTTTTTCACACCTCAAGGAATCTCTTCTGTTTTCAAGGTGTCCAAAGAATGGAAGAAAAGGACATTTTCATGCTAACAAAACTCCTTCTAGAGATCTATAGAATCATAGAATGTCAGGGGCTGGAAGGGACCTCAAAATCTCATCTGGTCCAAGCCCCCTGCCACAACAGCATCACCCAGAGCAGATCACACAAGAACACATCCAGGGCAGCCTGTTCCAGTGCTCTGTCACCCTCACAGGGAAAAAATCCTTCCTCAGGCTCACATGGAACCTCCTATGCCTCAGCTTCCACCCATTGCCCCTTGTGCTGTCAGTGGGCATCACCCAGCAGAGCCTGGCTCCAGCCTCCTGGCACTCACCCTGCACATATTTATAACCATGACTGAGGTCACCTCTCAGTCTCCTCCTCTCCAAGCCCCAGCTCCCTCAGGCTCTCCTCACAAGGAAGATGCTCAACTTCCTTCATCATTTTTGTGGCTCTTCACTGGACTCTCTCAAGCCTCTCCTGTCCTTCTTGAGCTGGGGGAACCCAGAACTGGACACAGTACTCCAGATGAGGCCTCACCAGGGCAGGGTAGAGGGGCAGGAGAACCTCCTTTGACCTACTAACCACAGCCCTTCTAATACAGCCCAGGATGGCATTGGCCTTCCTGGCCAGCAGAGCACACTGCTGGCTCATGCCCATCCTGCCAGCCACCAGGACTCCCACCCTCTGCCCTTCACTGCTCTCCAGCAGGTCAGTCCCCAGCCTATGCTGGTCCATGGGATTGTTCTTTCCCAGGTGCAGAATCTACACTTGCCCCTGCTGAACTTCATTAAGTATTTCCCTGCCCATCTCCCCAGCCTAAGTCTGTCTATAAATAACCCATTTTTTCCACACAGACTTACTCTCTGTCAGCACCAGTTGAAAGCCTTTTAATATCTACTGTAAAACACAGCACACTCTCTCCAGGTAACTAAAGGAGCAGCAGAAAGCAGAGTGCCCAGGGAGGAGAGGAGAATACTCAGTCACAGAAGGGAACCACTCATCATTGCTCTCTACAGCTACCTGAAGGGAGGTTGTAGCCAGATGGGGTTGGGTTCTTCTAACAGGCAACCAGCAACAGAAGGAGGGGACACAGTCTCAAGCTGTGCCAGGGGAGGTCTGGGCTGGGTGTCAGGAGGAAGTTTTTGCCAGAGAGAGTGATTGGCATTGGAACGGGCTGCCCAGGGAGGTGGTGGAGTAGCTGTGCCTTCAATGCTGAAGCAAAGCCTGGCTGGGGCACTTAGTGCCACAATCTGGTTGATTGGCTAGGGCTGGTTGCTAGGTTGGGCTGGAAGAGCTTGGAGGGCTCTTCCAACCTGGGTGATTCTATGATTCTGTGATCTGCCCTTCCCTTTGGCACAGCTGAACATCCTCACATCTTACTGCTAACAACCTGCTGGCTCCTGGAGGTGCATGCAGTTCCTCTTTGAAGACAGCACATACCCAGCACATCAGAGTTTCCCAAAACCTGTGGCAGAACAATTAGAAAGAAAATTGGCAGGCTATCAATTGCAGACTTGGCAAGGCCTGCAGTTACTTGTGATGATTACACTTCTTCTCTCTCCACTAGTTTTCCACTTGAGTAATCAAAAAATCAGTCTGAATTAAAGAGAGCCTGTGTTTGACAACTTTGCTACCCAATTGTTGTGCTCAGGAATTCAAATACATTTGATGTGTCAGGGCAGACTTCTCCAGATGCTTCTCTAGCAAAGTTAGGTGGCTTCTCATTACTGTGTCACTAACACTTGACTCTATAGCTGGGGTCAGATTTCTCTCAGCTATCTCCAGCAACAGGCACAAACTGGAGGTTCCACCTGGAGATGAGGAGAAAGTTCTTTACTTTGAGGGCCACACCTCGAGTGTTGTGTTCAGTTTTGGGCACTGCAATACAAGAGAGATGTGGAGGTGCTGGAGCAGGTCCAGAGGAGAGCAATGAAGCTGGGGAAGGGCCTGGAGAATAAATCTGATGAGGAGTGACTGAGGGAGCTGGGGATGGTGAGTGTGAGGAAGAGGAGGCTGAGGGGAGACCTCATTGCTGTCTACAGCTATCTGAAGGGACATTGTGGAGAGGCTGCTGCTGGGCTCTGCTCACAGGGAATTAGAGACAGAACAAGGGGGAATGGCCTCAAGCTGAGTCTGGGGAGGTTTAGATTGGACATTAGGAAAAAGTTTTTCCATGGAGAGAGTGGTCAGGGACTGGAATGAGCTGCCCAAGGAGGTGGTGGAGTCACCAACCCTGGATGTGTTTCAGGGTGGTTTGGATGTGGTGCTTGGGGCTATGGTTTAAGGTGAATCTTGCAGAGCAGGTTTCTAGGTTGGACTTGGTGCTCCTGAGGGGCTTTGCCAACCTGCATGTTGCTGTGATTCTGTGATTTCACAGAGTCTCAGAATGTCAGGGGCTGGAAGGGAGCTCCAAAGCTCATCCAGTCCAACCCCCCTAGAGCACTGAGATAGAGTGCCCAGAGAGGTTAAGGAGCCTTGTAATGTTTCCCCAATGCCCACAGAGAATTTGGTTGCTTGAGCATTGTACAAGTAGTGGTTTGCTCACCAATAGTGCTGCAGCTGGCTCAAAAGAAAGGAGGACCAAAAGGAAACTGCTAAGTTAGTTTTCTCCAAAACATGAGTTACAGACTTGCCTCTATATTGGCTTTCAGCTTAGGACAAATGCCAGGCACCAGGACTCTGCAGGTGACACTCAGATAAAACAGCAACTCTAGCATGGACTGTGGCTGGTGTTGAACTCCCTTTCCTAGAGGCTGCCCCAGTAGAAGCCCATTCATGGAGAGGGAAACAAAAGAAAGGTGAGACAGACCTCAGTGGAATTTCATACCCTGCCCACAAAACGCTTTTTTGCTGTCCGAGTCCATGGGAGCACAGCAGCAGGTGGTACCCCAGGGGAAAAGAGTAGTATCCAAAAGGAAGGGAACTGTGGAGGAGCCAGGGCTGTGTGAAGGGGATTGTGGAGGAGCTAGGACTGTGCTGTCAGAGAATGTAACCAGTTCAGTGAAAGAGCAGAAGTCACCTTGGCAACCTGAGATATCTTCATGAAAAATGCAATGTGCTCCCTACGGGGGAGACGATGACAATCGGATTAATATTGAATCAAGATGTTTTTATTCAGCTTCTTAGTGCAGATAAACAATTTGCCAAGTGGTGTGAATGCATAAAATATTTCTTCCTTCTCTTTCTGGAGTGGCCTACATGTTCTAGCCACCAGTGAGCTAGCAGCCTGTTAAACAGGGCAGAGAACCAGGCAGGGAAACTGATGCTAAGTAAAGTTTATTTTGGTACCTGGAAAGGAGTACTGCAGGAGGGCTGCTCAAGATTTTATTGCTTTTTAATTTGGTTCCCTAATCTGATTCTGTAACTGACAGAAGAGGGAGGAAGACAAAGGATTTGTGATTAATGTTCAGCAGAAACCTTAGGAAGTGTTTCTCCAGTTCAGGTTTCACATTCTCTTTTGTTCTGTGCAGTTTTGACTGTTAGTCTTTCTTGACTCTTAATTTGCCTTGCAGAGATTCAGTAGCTTGCTGAGAAATTCACTTTCCCCTTTTGTGAACTCACACACTGTGTTTTGTTTCAGCCTGAACAACAGCCCAGAAGAACACAGCAGTTCAGAGGAGCTGCCTTTGAAACCAAAGCAAAGCTTCTGACCCTGTTGAGATGTGACACGGCAGCTCCCCAACCAATGCCGCTCCCATGCCGTGTCCTGGTGACAACCAGGAGATGAACTCGGTCGTGCCAAAACCCACACACAAGCTGTCAATCTATACCTTTAAAATAAAGCCTTGGCATGGTCATGAAGGACCCTCACAAGTAAATTGCAGGCATTTCCTAAACTTTAGGGGTAGATTTTCTTTCCTGACCTTTGGCTGCGTTTCAGTATCCCCCTCTCGCACTTACTACGCGTTCACATCCGGATGTGTTGTGTGGTTTCATCAAGCCTTTGTGCATTTGTGCTAACATTTTATTCTTTGACATTCTCAGCAGTTTGACATCTCTTTGTTCCACTGTCATTGCTCCTCTGCTAGTTGCACACAGTAAGTCACTTGTATAGCTTAGCTCCAGTAGGTTTTCATTTGAGTCGAGCGAGGAGAGGCACATGGATGGAATGAGAGTAAGTGGTTAAACGAGGTACTGCACTGCAGCTAAGCCAAGGTTGCTAATTAAAGTGGGTCAGCGTGGTTTAAAACTTATTAAATACCCAGGTTTTATGATTTTAAGGCCACCAAGGGATTAGTTTTTGATTGTTCCCTGAAACAGGTCATGGATTTTTGTCCAGCAGTTTCCAGAACCACCTGAAGGACTCCAAAACTACCTTCAAACTAGCAACTTAGCACTGATACTTAAGGAAAGCTGGGAAGCTGAGAGGCACAAAGTCTTGCATTTGAAACAACTCACAGCTACCTTTTTTTTTTTTTTTTTTTTTTCACTTAAATATGTATTTCAAGTTAAAACATGTGCTGCAAACTCCAGCTCAGGGAACTATTGGTGAGACACTGGCACAGGTTGCCCAGGGAGGTTGTGGCTGCTCCCTCCCTGGAGGTGTTCAAGGCCATGTTGGAGGAGGCCTTGAGTGATTTGTACTAGTGGGAGGTGTCCCTGCCTATGGCAGGGGGTTGGAACTGGATGATCTTTGAGGTCCCTTCCAACCTTACCATTCTATGATTCTATTTCTGTTCAGAATGGCATTTGAGGCTCTGTATAGACTCATACAGTGATGATATACACTTAAAAGTACCTGCTTATGTGGAGTTTCAGTCAGGCTGTCCTTACATTATCATCAGACTTGACAAATCACCAATTTTCAACCCACTAGTAGCACTCTGCCCCCAAAGGAAAGTGTTTGCCTATGTGTTTCCTTGGGAATAACATTTGGAATTTGAGATGTGTAAGGTTTAGTCTAGGCAAGAGCTTTCTCCAAGGCACTAATTGAATGCTGCTGGCAGGGCAAAGGTAAGCTTCAAAAGGATAAACACAGCCCAACAGCAGCAGATTGAAATGCTGAGGGGAGTCTGTAACATCTCACTGGCACTATTTCAAACAGACCATGCAGACATTTCCAGCTCTTGAACTGAGAGACTTCCCTCAAACAAGTCTGCAGCCTCTGCCCTGACCCTCCAAGTCCCTAGCACTGCATCAATAGCTGAGCTCACTGCTTCCAGACACCAAAGCACTGCATCAATAGCTGAGCTGACTGTTCCAGGCACCAAAGCACACCTTGTGTCTCTCAGACACATTTGATTCCTGTCCCAGAACACACTGGGGAATCATTTATTACCTTCCCAGCTCTGTGTCAGGTCCATGATCTGTTCTCTCAAGTAACAAGCAATGTGACAGAGGAAATGGCTTCAGATTGTGCCAGGGGATGTTTAGGTTGGATGTTAGGAATAGTTTCTTCCCCAAAAGGGTTGTAAAGCCCTGAGCAAGCTGCCCAGTGCAGTGGTGGAGTCCTTATCTCTGTTTAAAAGCTGTGTAGGTGTGATGCTGAGGGCCATGTTTAATGGTGGGCTTGCCAATGTCCATTTACAGTTGGACTCAATGCCTTTAAGGTGTTTTCCAGCCTAAATGATTCTATGATTCTAGGCTCCAGGATCTTGGCTGTGTCCAGTACCTGCTGGAGGACCTGGGAAAGGCTTCCCACAGTCCCAGGCAGCTTTGGGACACAGACTGTTGTGGCTCCTGCTCTACCTCTTCTTTGAGGACCAATATGCAAAACTGGAGAGCCAGAAACCATGTCTTGGACTTGCAGGCTGATTTTAACTCTTTCTTTTTGCATTGCAGGAGCCAAATGGAGCAAGAGTTCTACCCCAGCAGCTGAAACTCCATTAACACAGAATCATCTTGTCTGAAACCAGTTAATAGTTTTGTCACCACCAGTGGGGCAAACTTACCTGCTTGGTTCTTCATACATCTGAGCAGTGGCTTTGCTTTCTTACTTAAAAATTAAATAGAGTGAGATTTAGTATGAGCACACACTAATGAGCAGGGTCTCTGAGCACACACTAATGAGCAGGGTCTCTGAGCACACACTAATGAGCAGGGTCTCTGAGCACACACTAATGAGCAGGGTCTCTGAGCACACGCTAATGAGCAGGGTCTCTGAGCACACACTAATGAGCAGGGTCTCTGAGCACACGCTAATGAGCAGGGTCTCTGAGCACACACTAATGAGCAGGGTCTCTGAGCACACACTAATGAGCAGTGTCTCTGCGCACACACTAATGAGCAGCGC
>VWZE01023906.1:63951-82188 GCA_013396675.1 Eubucco bourcierii
TGCAGGCTCTCAGAGCACATACAAATGCAGGTTCTATGAGCACACACTAATGAGCAGGGTCTCTGAGCACACACTAATGAGCAGGGTCTCTGAGCACACACTAATGAGCAGGGTCTCTGAGCACACGCTAATGAGCAGGGTCTCTGAGCACACACTAATGCAGGTTCTATGAGCACACACTAATGCAGGTCCTGTGAGCACACACCAATGCAAATTCTTCACCATCCTACCTACTCATGGAAAGAATCTCCTCCAGACTACAAATTAATGAGGAGTGTAAGCTCCAGGAGCAAGAAGGAAAAGTGTGTCATCTGCACTTAGTGTTCTCTCTAACTTTTCATCTGTCCATATCAATCAGAACAAGTCTTTGGGGTTATTCTGTATGACATATTTGGTGGTAGTTTTATCTGCAAGGGGCAAGAGATGTTATTATAAAGAGAAAACTTTTGTGTTGGCAGAAAAATCGTGGAGCCACATGGGTTGTTTTTCCCCCCTCCCCTTCTGTTTAATGTCAGTTCTTACACATGTTGATTTCAAGTGTCTACAAGTCTAATCTTCATAGTAGGAGAGATTTGACTACTCTCATGGGGAATTTCAAATAATATTATCACCAGCAGCTGTATACAGAGAACAAAATACATTGGGAAACAGGAGCATTATGTCCAGTATCCTCTTACTGTCTGCAGAAATATTTGTGGGGCATCAGAGACTCGTAACTCGAATTGGCTTTCGTCAGCCGTTACACATTATTTACACTTTTTCATTTTTCCTTTTTTCTCTGGGAATAGGGAAATAAAAGCAAACAGATACAGCAATCTAGGAAAGCTTGGTGCCTTTCTGCATCGTTGTGATCAGGAATTTTCAGTGCCAGAAGGCTGTGTGCAGAAGGAAGAAGTTTCCCATCGCAATCGTATAAAGGAGACTTTTGTATTCATGCTTATGTCAGGCAGAATAAACAAGGAAACAGGGAACATTTAATTCTTTCCTCAGCCTGACAGAAAGAAATTGGAATATTGGAATTTCTTGACGTTTTTCCATCCAGTCACAGCTTTCTGAGCTGTGCTTAGAAGTCACTTGGCCATGGTGCTTGGAGATACAGTGCAGGGTGAACCTGGTAGAGCAGGGCTCTCGGTTGGACTTGGCGATCCTGAGGGGCTTTGCCAGCCTGAATGTTTCTGTGATTCTCTGATTCTGTGGTTGTGTGATAAAGCTCTAGCAATGCATAGAGGTTGGGAGCAACTCAGACCCTGCAGACAAAGAGCAATGTGGCTTGGGCAGGCTTTTACCTGTGGTACAGTATGGCTGTGACACCACCAGAAAGTGCCCTCTGGGTTTCTCTGCAGTCTCTTCATGCTACCAAAGCACCGCCTCAAAGCTCTTGGTGTGATCGAACAGCACCACAACTTGTTAACAGGAATGTGCATCACATGTTGCATAAGTCAAAGAGGAGAGAAGGATTTAAAATTTACTCTTTTAGAAGCTTAAAATCTTACTCTGCTTTGAAGAGAGGGCTGAGGAAACATCATCTGAGTAGCAGACAAGCAGCGATGCTGCTTCCAGTGCCCTGTGTTTAGTCATGTAAGAACCCTACCCTTAGCTCTCAATCAATGTGCAGTGATTTCTTACTAGTTCCAACTCCTTCCAAAGGCTTCATGGTGCTACCAGGTTGTAGAGTCCAAGTGCCAATATGCTAAACAGCTATAGCCACATCTTCCTTGACAGTATCAAGAGGAATATGTCTGAGTACCTAAAACACAGCCCGTGCTCGGACTAATGAAATGAGTGTTGCAGGCACACATTATTCTGCTCAAGGAAACAGAAAATTTCATTGCTAATTGCTCATAAAAGGTTTATTTAACTGGAATTTACATTTCTTTAGGTGACACTTGCAGACAGAGGATGTCTAAGCCCTCATTAAAGTGCATTTTTATTAATAATTAGTTAGCACGCATCAATTAATTTGTCAAAGACAATTTCCTTCCCATCACCTTATCCATTTTGTGTAATAGCTTGTCAGCATAAACTTGTTTTTTTGTCTTCTGTTCTGAAAAGTGGTTCTTAGGAGATAGGTAAAGAATACATCATAAAGAAAATCCAGAGTGCATTCACTAATGTCAAACCAACCCTGTTGATGCCAGACGGAACAGAGAAAATCCAGCATAAAGGTGTTGATTACACAGATCTTAGACTCTGTGTGGCCTCAAATTGAAATCCCTGAACCAGGGTCATGCTTCTCACCTACGCACGCACATCCCTGCTGCAGTGAGCAGGCTTCAATCAGGAAAATGAGTTCCCAGTTCAAGAAGGACAGGAGAGGCTTGAGAGAGTCCAGTGAAGAGCCACAAAAATGATGAAGGAAGTTGAGCATCTTCCTTGTGAGGAGAGCCTGAGGGAGCTGGAGCTGTGCTGCTGGGAGAGGAGGAGACTGAGAGGTGACCTCAGTCATGGTTATAAATATGTGCAGGGTGAGTGCCAGGAGGCTGGAGCCAGGCTCTGCTGGGTGATGCCCACTGACAGCACAAGGGGCAAAGGGTGGAAGCTGAGGCATAGGAGGTTCCATGTGAGCCTGAGGAAGAATTTTTTTCCCTGTGAGGGTGACAGAGCCCTGGTACAGGCTGCCCAGGGACGTTGTGGAGTCTCCCCCTCCGGAAATATTCAAGAACCATCTGGATGTGTTCCTGTGTGATCTGCACTGGGTGATGTTGCTGTGGCAGGGGGCTTGGACCAGATGAGTTTTTGAGGTCCCTTCCAGCCCCTGACATTCTGTGATTCCATGATTCTGTGATTCTCTGATTCTGAACCACTTTATATCATAGCATAACTGGGGAAGCCAAGGAGGGGCAAGGAGCTAGAGGCTATTAAGGACTATGGCAAATCAGCTTCACAGCAAGAAGTAAAGGCTTCCATGGCCACAAGAAGTGGTTGTGTTCTCAGCTCATCCCTGTGAATGAGTTTCATTACTTTTTGGAGTGGCAATCCTGGATTCCTATCATCCATTTTGCATAACCCAATTTTTTTTTCTAATTTTCTTTTTTTACCCATTTTCCTTCTCCTTTCCTTTTTAAACTCTTTTTTAAATTCTCCTTTTCTTTTTTACCCATTTGCCACTTCTCCTTTTTTACCCATTTCCCCCTTTTTTAACCCTTTTTCCTCCTCCCCTTTCCTTTTTTACCCATTTTTTCATCTTTATTTTTCCACCCTTTTTTTTCTTCTACTTTTCATTTACCCATTTTCCTTCTCCTTTCCTTTTCTTATACTCATTTTTATCTTCTCCTTTTCTTTTTTACCCTTTTTTCTCTTCCTTTTATATTTTTACCCATTTTCCTTCTCTTCCTTTTCCACCCTTTTTTCTTATAATTTTCTTTTTTTACCCATTTTTCTTTTCCTTTTATATTTTTACCTGTTTTCCTTCTCCTTTTCCTTTTGCAACCCTTTTTTCTCCTCTCCTTTCCTTTTTTACCCTTTTTTCTTCATTCTTTAACCCTTTTTTCTTCTCCTTTTATATTTTTACCCATTTTTCTTCTCCTTTTCCTTTTGCAACCCTTTTTTCTCCTCTCCTTTCCTTTTTTACCCTTTTTTCTTCATTCTTTAACCCTTTTTTCTTCTCCTTTTATATTTTTACCCATTTTTCTTCTCCTTTTCCTTTTGCAACCCTTTTTTCTCCTCTCCTTTCCTTTTTTACCCTTTTTTCTTCATTCTTTAACCCTTTTTTCTTCTCCTTTTATATTTTTACCCATTTTTCTTCTCCTTTTCCTTTTGCAACCCTTTTTTCTCCTCTCCTTTCCTTTTTTACCCTTTTTTCTTCATTCTTTAACCCTTTTTTCTTCTCCTTTTATATTTTTACCCATTTTTCTTCTCCTTTTCCTTTTGCAACCCTTTTTCTCCTCTTCTTTCCTTTTTTAACCTTTTTTCTTCATTCTTCACCCCATTTTTTCTTCTCCTTTTATATTTTTACCCATTTTTTTCTTCTCCTTTTCTTTTGTACCTATATTTTTCTTCTCTTTTTCTTTTGTACCCATATTTTTTCTTCTCCTTTTCTTTTGTACCCATATTTTTCTTCTCCTTTTCTTCTTTTTTACCCCTTTCCCCCCTCCCCTTCTCCTCTTCTCCTTTCCCACTTACTTAATTTTAAATCCTCGATAATTACCTAAGTGAGGGAATACAAAGCACTGAGTTGTGCTTTTCTGCCTGCCAACATAATAAATGTTCACAGAGTTTTATTTTTAATCTCCAACAATAGCAAAACAGATGGCATGAGTAATTCTGTGGTGCTCTGTGCACCATCAGGGCTCTCACAATGGTGTGTACACTAACCTTAACACCATCCCACACCAGGCATGGAGGGGATGTGGGGTGGAGTGGCAGCTGTGCTGGTATTTTTGTAACAGCCTAGTGGCCACTTCTGCATGCATAAAATCAATCAGAGGAAGACTCATCCAGTTGGGTAGGTTGGAAGAGACCCCCGAGGCCATCTCCTCCATCCTGCTGCCCCAAGCAATGCTTGCTAAAGCAGCTTGCTCAGGGCAATGTGCAATCAAGTCTTGAATATCCCAGAATGAACCAGGTTGGAAAAGACTTCTAGGATCATCCAGCCCAACCTATCACCTAACACCTTCTAATTAACTAACCCCTGGCACTAAGTGCCTCACCCAGCCACTTCTTAAACACCCCCAGGGATGGGCACTCCACCACCCCTCCAGGCAGCCTGTTCCCATGGGCGAGGATGGAGATCACACAGACTGTCCAGATCACCTGCTCCTAGTATTTGACCACCCTCACAGTGGGTGAGAAGTTAGGAGAAAATATCTGCTAGAGTCCAATTGGAATTTCCTCTCTTGCAGCCTCTGTCCTGTCAGTCTGCTGCTCCCAGAAGAGTCTCGCTCCACCTCCTCTACAACATCCAGAGAGCAGTAATACCTCCCCTCAGCTTTCTCTCCTGTAGGCTGAAGGAACCCATTTCTCCCAGCCTCTCTTTGTATGCCCTGTGCTCCAGACACCCTCCAAACCTCTTGATGGGTCTTCATGGCACATCATGCAGATGTTGGAGCGGGTCCAGAGGAGGCAAAGATGCTCAGAGGGCTGCAGCAGCTCTGCTATGAGGACAGGTTGAGAGAGTTGGGGCTCTGCAGCCTGGAGAAGAGAAGGCTTCCAGAAGACCTTAGAGTAACCTTCCAGGATCTGAAGGGGGCTACAGGAAGGCTGGGGAGGGACTATTGACAAGGGCTTGTAATGACAGGACAAGGGGCAATGGGTTTGAAGTGGCAGAGAGGAGATTGAAAGTGGATGTCAGGAGGAAGTTGTTTGCAGTGAGGGTGGTGAGGCACTGGCACAGGTTGTGCAGGGAGGTTGTGGCTGCTCCCCGCCTGGAGGTGTTCAAGGCCAGGTTGGAGGAGGCCTTGAGTGACCTGCACTAGGAGGTGTCCCTGCCTATGGCAGAGGGTTGGAATTAGATGATCCTTGAGGTCCCTTCCAACCTTACCATTCTATGATTCTATGATCAGGCATTCCTCAAAGCTGACATTGCCAGTGTAAACTGCTTCAGAGAACAGCAATCCCCTTGCCCCCAGTCACATCCCACACTGTCAGACAGCAAATAATGCTGAATCCTCCTCAGCAGGACCTGCATCTCCCATGCCAGTTTTGCTCACTATTTACTCTCACATCGTGGGACACCTTTTGGGGAGCCTGCAACACTTAGAGTCCTACTGCTTCCTCTAGTGCAGAAGATGTAAGAGGCACAGCACAGCAAGGGAAAAATATCTGCTTGACCCAAGTCTCTGCTTCCCAGAAAGTGTTTATAGCCTTGTTTATCTCCTCTCAACCTGCTCTCTCTCTTTGGGGTTTTGTGGTTTCCAACTCATACTTTCCAGATCTGATGATTTCTATTACTGCCCTATTTGTCACTACTCTGTGATTGTTTCAAGCAGAATAAACCTCAAAAACTTGAAGTTAGCAACTTACTCCTGCCAGATGTGAACAAAACAGTGACAGTTGTGGCCATGTGGTCACCCCACTTGGAGATGAGACTAAGTTAACCTTTCTGCTTTGTGCAGAAGACCACAAACATCAGCTGAAGCAAATGCAAATCCATTTAATGTGCCCAAAAGTGTTAGCTGCCTTCCTTCAGGCTGCCCCTTGGCTGCTGAGAAGTGATGACTGCAGCAGCCAGGGTGAACTGGAATCCCAGGCTGACCAAAGGACTTCTTTCCACACACAGTTCATTTTATAGCTGTTTTCCATACAAATGTGCTGTGAACTTGGCCTTGGTCAAGCAGGCTTTGTATTTCATGCTCACTCTCTTGGAAAGTGCAGAAACTGATTGTTCCAGGTTGGCAAATGGAACTGTAAACTGATTTCAGGTTAAATGATCCACTTCAGAGAGAATATGGTTTATAAATTGGGTCTTCTTTATGCTTTCTTGCCTGCCTCTCTGAGCAGCTGTTGTTTGCTCCTGGTAGAAGTGCTGTCCCAGGCCAGTGCATCAGTGATCTTTGATGATTAGCTTTGCTGGGGTTAGGGTTATCCACATTTAAGGACATAGGTGGATATGCAGCAGGTTTGCTGCTCTGGTGGTTTCCATTTTAAAAGACACTTTGCCTGTAAAGCTGCATGAATTGCCATTCAAAACCCACTTTAGCTGAAGTGTAGAGTTTGAACTCCTTTCATTCATGTGTGCAAAGAACTCATCCTTGGATTCTGGCAGGGCATTTCTGCCACTCCTTTCCTCCGTTTGTATCCCATCATAGCTTTTGTTGCTTCTCCCTAGCAAAGGCATGGCACTGAGCCAGCAGTGTGCCCAGGTGGCCAAGGAGGCCAATGGCATCCTGGCTGGGATTAAAAATGCTGTGGTCAGCAGGAGCAGGGAGGTGATTGTGCCCTGGGACTCAGCTCTGGTGAGGCCACAGCTCGAGTGTTGTGTTCAGTTTTGGGCACTGCAATATAGGAAATGTGGAGGTGCTGGAGCAGGTCCAGAGGAGGGCAACAAAGCTGGGGAAGGGCCTGGAGAATAAATCTGACGAGGAGTGACTGAGGGAGCTGGGGATGGTTAGTGTGAGGAAGAGGAGGCTGAGGGTAGACCTCATTGCTGTCTACAGTTACCTGAAGGGACATTGTGGAGAGGCTGCTGCTGGGCTCTGCTCACAGGGAATCTACAGAACGAAGGGGAATGGCCTCAAGCTGAGGCTGGGGAGGTTTAGATTGGACATTAGGAAAACGTTTTTCCTGGAGAGAGTGGTCAGGGACTGGAATGAGCTGCCCAGGGAGGTGGTGGAGTCACCCAGCCTGGCTGTTTCAGGGTGCTTTGGGCTATGGTTTAAAGAGAATCTTGTAGAGTAGGGTTCTAGGTTGGGCTTGGTGCCCCCAGAGCTTTGCCAGCCTGCATGTGTCTGTGGCTGTGATTTCACAGACTCACAGATTGTCAGGGGCTGGAAGGGAGCTCCAAAACTCATCCAGTCCAACCCCCCTGCATGCAGCATCACCCAGAGCAGACCATACAGGAACACATCCAGGCAGGTTTTGAATATCTCGAGAGGGAGTCTCCACACCCACTCTGAGCAGCCTGTCCCAGTGCTCTGTCACCCTCACAGGGAAAAAACTCCTCCTCATGTGAAGGTGAAACTTTTTTAGTTTTCACCTGCTGAGGAGCACCTTGATGCCAAGATGCCACTTGTGGTAAGAGGGGAGGCTGTTAGCAGAAAACAAGCACTTTAGTCTCATTTCATATTTTCAGCTCTGTGAATTTTGACTTCCATCTTTACAACCTGAGTTGTCTCATCACTTTCAGGTCTTCCTCATCAGCCTCCCAATGTATATTTTTTTTTTCATCACAGAGAAGAAAAGGTTTCTGCTTGCCTCTTTTTTTTTTTTTCCCCTCCCTCTCCTCAACTCCTCCATGTGCACATGCCAAACACTGAGGCATAATTATATCATCTCTAAAGTATTTTAATCCCCTTATAATTTCATTAAAGATCTTTGCTGTGCATTTGTTCAGTGAGAATGGAACACTGGGCTTTGCATTCATCTCGTGGTTTAATTGAAATCAAGCTCTGTCAAAACAAAGAACGATGCTGCCTAATGGATTCTGGGCACAGATTAGCTGATCTGAGTGGGCCTGTTTCCTCAACAGCTCTTCTGCTTTCTCAAGAAATTGCAAATCCCACTGGTAGTTCCTAGGATTTTCCCTTCAAAGTGTTCCTGCCATGTATATGAGCACAGGCAGGCAGATGGTGCAGCACTTCACAGCTTCGTTTCTTGGATTCGCATCCAGATTGCAGCTCTCACCACACTCTTTTAACAGGCAGCTCACAACCCACAGAAGTATCACAGAGTCATAGAATGGTAAGGCTGGACCTCAAGGATCGTCCAGTTCCAACCCCCTGCCATAGGCAGGGACACCTCCCACTAGCACAGCTCACTCAAGGCCTCCTCCAACCTGGCCTTGAACACCTCCACGCAGGGAGCAGCCACAACCTCCCTGGGCAACCTGTGCCAGTGTCTCACCACCCTCACTGCAAACAACTTCCTCCTAACATTCAGTCTAAATCTTCCCTCTGTCACTTCAAACCCATTCCCCTTGTCTTGGCATTGCAAGCCTTTGTCAATAGTCCCTCCCCAGCCTTCCTGTAGCCCCCTTCAGATCCTGGAAGGTTACTCTAAGGTCTCCTGGAAGCCTTCTTTTCTCCAGGCTGCTCCTGGATCCAGGCCAGGATGCCATTGGCTCTGCTGCCCACCTGGGCACACTGCTGCCTCATCTTCAGCTACTCTCTCCCAGCATCCCCAGGTGCCTCTCTGCCTGGCTGCTCTCAGCCACTCTGTCCCCAGCCTGTAGCACTGCTTGGGGTTGTTGTGGCCAAAGTGTAGAACCCTGTACTTAGCCTTGTTCAATCTCATCCCATTGGCCTCTGCCCACCCATTCAGCCTGCCCAGGTCCTCCTACCCTCCAACAGATCCACACCTGCTCCTCACTCCTGTGCCACGAGTGGTGGGAGGGAGGAAGAAGCCATGCAACGTGTAGTGAACGGTACTTGGTGAAGCTTTTGTAGGGAAAAAGTTCAAAAGAGCCTACAGAAGTCCCAATGACTCGATCTAGGAACTCTGGATGTTAAATCAGGCAAAGTGTTTATGGCAGAGTCAAAAACCTGATCACCATAGCAGTTTGATCACCTCCAGCGTGGGAGGAAAGAATCAATAGGAACATTGTCCTGTTCTTACTTAGTGTATGGGTACAAATCAGTCTGAGCAGCTCTTTGGCTTTGTAAAAGCAGGCAGCTGTCAGTCTTCAGTGGGGGAGTTGTGCTTCCTAACAATGTAAGAATATGTGGGAAGCAAACCTGTCACCTGTCAGCCTGTCTGAAACGTGCTGGAGGCTCCTCTCTGAGCCAGAGATCCCCAGTTGCACGCAGTGACAACGTGTGGCCTTCACCAGAGCTGCTAAGCAGGTATTTATGGGTGAGTTAAGCAGAGAGTAGGTTCTACCCCTTGCAGAAGGAGGGGAGGTGGTGGTGGTCTACGGAATAAAGCACAGTGATTGTTCTTCTTGACAAGCAGAATGACTCAGATCTCGGCAGAGAGCGTTTTGACATGGCAGGGCAGCAAGAGTTGGCTCTGGCAGCTCAGTGTGAGATGCATCACAAGTGAGTATTAGCAATAATTATCACTGTTAGGTCCTGCTAAGCAAAAACCTCTTTCTACCTTCCTGCACGCTGCTTTGGCAAATTGATAGCTTTTCCTGGAAAATACTGGATCCCAGGATGCAAGCTGGAAGGATTAGCTGGCAGTGCTGTGAAGGAAGCAGAGTCAGTTAAAATATTCACTACCCAGTCACCAGCTGAACAGGTGCTCACTGTCCTTCCACTGCTGCATTTCCTGCCTGGGTTCACACCTGGTTGGGTTTTGAGCTGGGTTCTGTGCAGGAGTGCATGGTACATGCCATGAGAAGTGTGGGCAGCAGGGCAAGGGAGGGGACTCTGCCCCTTTGCTTTGCTCTCCTCAGACCCCACCTGGAGTCCTGTGTGCAGTTCTGGAGCCCCCAGCACAGGAAGGACATGGAAGGGTTGGAGCCAGTCCAGAGGAGGCCACAAAGATGCTCAGAGGGCTGCAGCAGCTCTGCTGTGAGGACAGGTTGAGAGAGTTGGGGCTCTGCAGCCTGGAGAAGAGAAGGCTTCCAGGAGACCTTAGAGTAGCCTTCCAGGATCTGAAGAGGGCCTACAGGAAGGCTGGGGAGGGACTATTGACAAGGTCTGGCAATGCCAGGACAAGGGGAATGGGTTTGAAGTGGCAGAAGGGAGATTGAAAGTGGATGTCAGGAGGAAGTTGTTTGCAGTGAGGGTGGTGAGACACTGGCACAGGTTGCCCAGGGAGGTTGTGGAGCACAGAAGCACCCAATGTGGTCAATAGATGGTTATGTGTTCCACAACCTCCCTGGAGGTGTTCAAGGCCAGGTTGGATGGGAAGGTGTCCCTGCCTATGGCAAGGGGATGGAACTGGATAATCTTTGAGGTCCCTTCCAACCTTCCCATTCTATGAGCCTGGCAGACTGTGCCCTGCCAAGTTCCTTTTAGCATTTCATCAGCTAAAATCCTCTGGAGGAACCACATTTTGTGCCCTGGAGGATTCTGCTCTGCCTGGTGTGCTGGTTTGTAACTGACACCTACCAAAGCAGCCTGGATACTGTTTTTTTTCCAATTTATCCAGCATTTCCTCTCTATTGCCTTGCCTGCTCTTCCAGAACAGGCCATTTGCATTTGTTTGTACCCATTTATAGTGACTTATTAGTCCTGTATATTGTCCTGCCATATCCTGTTACATCAACTGAATCTTGTTCTGGCTCAAACCTTACACCCCAAATCCCTCAGGCTTGTTCCTCATGTTTTCCATGAACTGACACTCTTCATTTTTCTCCATCATTTAACCCTTTCCTGAGCATCTCTGTCTTCAACTCTCAGCTTCTTGTCCAGTTTAAGATGTTCTTACATATTGGTATTTTCTCTATCATTCTTCAGAATCACAGAATCAACCAGGCTGGAAAAGACCTCTAGGATCATTGAGTCCAACCTAGAACCTAACCCTTCTCATTAACTAACCCATGGCACTAAGTGCCCCATCCATGGAACTGCTGGAGCCAGTCCAGAGGAGGCCACCAAGATGCTCCGAGGGCTGCAGCAGCTCTGCTATGAGGACAGGCTGAGAGAGTTGGGGTTCTGCAGCCTGGAGAAGAGAAGGCTTTGAAGGAGAGCTTAGAGTAGCCTTCCAGGATCTGAAGGGGGCTACAGGAAGGCTGGGGAGGGATACTGACAAGGGCTTGCAATGCCAGGACAAGGGGCAATGGGTTTGAAGTGGCAGAGGGGAGATTGAAACTGGATGTTAGGAGGAAGTTTCAGTGAGGGTGGTGAGACACTGGCACAGGTTGCCCAGGGAGGTTGTGGAGCACAGAATCACCCAATGTTGGGTGATTCTGTGCTCCACAACCTCCCTGGAGGCGTTCAAGGCCAGATTGGAGGAGGCCTTGAGTGACCTGTACTAGTGGGAGGTGTCCCTGCCTACAGCAGGGGGTTGGGAACTGGATGACCTTTGAGGTCCCTTCCAACCTTACCATTCTATGAGTCTATGATTTCTGAAGCACTGCTGGAGATGTCTCCTTAGTCTGGAGGTTTTCAGGATTGCCTGTCTGAGGGATGCTGTCCTTCTAGGGTCTGTAGGGCAGAGAGAGCTGTCAAACAGATCTTCATCTCCTCCCCACTCCTGCCTTGACTTGCAGCAAAATGTAAGCAACGAACTAAAGCTTTATAGCTTGCAGAGTTGCTTCTTCTTAGTCATGTTACTGTTCTAATCTGTTCCCTGTCCCCCTGAACACACACACACACACACACACACACACACACACACACAGAGTCTGTCCCAAGCAAACAATGCCAGCACTCCTATTTCATCTGCTGAGCTAGTCCCAGTTAGACTGACTGCTACATCAAGCTCCTCACACGATTTCATTCAGTGTTTCTGAGAAGAGCTGGGTGGGAAATGGCACAACAATAGCTGTGTAAAAGCCAATTTAACACAATCCAGCTGTTCCCTGGATTTAGCACTGTGGGCTGCACCATTGGGGATGAAATGCTGCCTTTTTTTTTTTTTAAAGCTACCTCAAAATAGCAACATAAAAATATGCCCAGTGAAACCATTACACAAGCAGTGCAGGACCCTGCAGTCCTGGTTTGCAGAGAGGCTGAGTGTTGCTCCCCCAAAATAGAAAGGGGTAGGTGAAAGTGGTTTGATTGGAGCAGCCTGGTAGAGGCAAGAGTAGAAAGGTGTTTGGTGCAGAGCCTGCAGCCAGATTTGTCACTCAAGGAGGGCAATCCAAAGCAGGTCTCCACATAGCTTTGGTTCTCCTGCCTCTCCAGATTTGTGCTCTCTCTGCTATCACAAAGGCTGTGGCTGTACAAATGTCCTCTCATCCTCCACCCACTGTGTCCAGTTCTGGGCCCCTCAGTTCAAGAGGGACATAGAACTGCTTGAGAGTGTCCAACACAGAGCCACAAAGATGCTGAAGGGAATGGAACAGCTCTGGTAGGAGGAGAGCCTGAGGGAGCTGGAGCTGTGCTGCTGGGAGAGAAGGAGACTGAGAGGTGACCTCAGCAATGGTTATCAATATGTAAAGGTGAGAGCCAGGAGGCTGGAGCCAGGCTCTGCTGGTTGATGTCCACTGACAGCACAAGGGGCAATGAGTGGAAGCTGAGGCAGAGGAAGTTTCATTTAAACACGAGGAGGGTTTTTTTTCCCTGTGAGGGTGACAGAGCCCTGGAACGGGCTGCCCAGGGGGATTGTGGAGTCTCCCTCTCTGGATACATTCAAACCTTGCCTGGATGTGTCCCTGTGTGATCTACTGTAGGTGATCCTGCTCTGGCAGGGAGGTTGGACTGGATGAGCTGTTGAGGTCCCTTCTATCCCCTGACATTCTATGATACAGTGATTCTATGCTCCCCCATCCCTGCATTTTCTCCCCATTGTCAGACCCATTTGTTCCTCACCACTGGTGACAGCAGCAGTGGGGAAGCCTTGGGCAGAGAAGGTCTCTTGGAGAAGCAGCTGCTGGAGGCTTCATGCTGTTTAATCCTTTCCAGACATGGTCTCTTCCCTTCTTTTTAACGCTGCTGCTGTCAGCCATGGGGCCAAATGAGAGGCCAGGTTAAGTGTCAGGGGAAGAGAAGAAAAAAGAAATTATGGTAGAGACAAACAAATGAACGAGGAACCGACAAACAAAAGAGAGAAAACCAATGAGACACTCTTAAAATTGCTAATGAAGTGTGACAGTTGTCCTGTTTGGTGTGACAGTGCCTGTCTGCTCTCTGGGTGGCCTGAAGCTGCTACTGTTGCTGTTTAGCCAAAGCAAAGGGAGGCACTGAGGTGTTTGCTGCCCTGTGTCACCTGGAGGAGTGTTCCCTGTGTGCTCCTGTGTGCCTGTGTCCATCCACAGGCATGTGGAACACATGAGAGAAACAAAATGCTCCCCTGCTGGGAATTTTCTGATTGCTCTCTAACTGTTCTGATACGTAGAGGTCTGGACTCACTGCCAGCAAGCAGCCAGTGGCTGCCTGATGCCTCAGTGTGTGATGGTTTGGGAGTTCCCTGCCCCCCACGCTTTATAAAATCCCCCAGCAATTTTCCAGCAGACAGACTCAGCCAGCTGGAAGTTAAGGACTGAAGCTCTATTTACAGCTCAGCACAATGTACAAGCAGAGATATACACGACAGGAATAGTTACAGACATAGACAAGCTAAAGGGAATACAGAAACACAACTCCCCTCCCAGAAATCAGAGTCCCCAGGAGGGGCTCCCAACCACCCTGCCACCTTCTCCTCACCCCTGTACCTTACCCCAGGGTCTGCCTTATGTGCAAGGTGAGCTTGGAGGATGGGTCAGGGGAGTTAGAAGCAGAGTGGTTAGTTAGGTTAGCAGAGGGGCCAAGACCAAGCCCACAGCTAGAGAGACAGAGACTCTCTGTGTGTTATCTGTTTGTGTCCTTGTTCTCATACATCTCAGCAAGCCTATGAGTGCAGCAGACATCAGCAGTGTTTGCTTTTCACAGCCTAGCATCTAATTTTCTCCATTAAGATATTCCAATTAGCCTCAAACCAGCACAGAGAGGAAGGGGCAAGCTGCTCCCCAACAGCATTAGCCTGGTTGGGGGAAGAAGTCTGCAGCTGCATTTTGCTTTGTGTTCTTTGCATCTGTCTTTGTCCATACCTGTGTGGGAACACACAGAGCAGCTGAAGGGCTTAAAGGCTTGGGCAGTGATTTCTGGGTTCTAAAGTGCAGAGAAGCTTCTCTGGTCATTTCTGGGAAGAAGACAAGAGAGGGAAGAACTGAAATTAAAACCCCCCAAGCTTTTGGGATGAGCACAACTCTTCTGTGTGAAAAGGGAAAAACAGGAGAGGTTTCATTTTCCTTCCAGTGAAGGATGAAGATGAATTCCAAACTCTCCCAAGATGTCATGATACAGAATTGCTGTGCTGTGCCTGGCTCTTGCCACTGTGTTATGAGGGAAGTTTCTCTTCAGTTCCTGGTATTTGGGAACAGAGTTTTTCTCTAACCCCTCAAAACTTTCTATACTTCACAAGCTTGCAGCCTGCCTCTGTAGCTGAGTTTATTACAAATCTTATTCATTTTGAGCCTTTCTAAGCTCTTTGACTGAGTGTTCTTCTGTGGCTTGGATATTAAAGGACCACATCCAGGAGCTGAAGAAGAAGAGAGATTCATTTGTTTTTCAAAGTTTGAAGTTAAGAACCTGAGGATGGGCAGGTCTGCACTATGGGAAGCAAGAGAAAACAAAATGGTGCATCTAAAATCAGCTGCAGTTATGTCTTGCAGATAACACTGCTGAGTTTTTTCTTTCCTCTGACATGCATTGCTCTTGTCTTGGGGGTACAGAGCAGGAAAAAGGAGCAAATGCATTTTGCTGGGTCTAAGGAAAATGGTATCTAAAATAAATAAATAAATGAAGGCAGTGGGAAGTGTACTTTATTTAGAGCAGAGCAGAAGAGAAATAAGAGGCAAAGGATGAAGCTGCTGTCAGTCACCAACCATCAAAACCTCTCTGACCTACCCCAAACAAGCTGCTGTAAGCACTGAGCAACAAAGTGGTGTTCTCTACCTGTCCAAAGGAGTGGCTGGAGCTGGTTAGATGGAATGGCTGAGTGGAAAACCCAACACAGCAGCAGTCTGGTGGGTTTTACAAACTGAAGGGCAAAACCAAGCCTCTTCTGTGTCACCAGGGAGTGCACTGCAGCAGTCACTGCCTGCAAGGGTAAAGTAGGAAAAACAGGGAACTGGGACAGAAAGGACGCTCAGTGACATTCTAAGACTGAATCATTGAGGCAGGTAGGGAGGATTTTCTCCTTGGATAGAGAGAACTGTGACAGCTCAAATCACAGGAAGGTGTTTGGCACCCAGGAAAACTTCTTTCTCACCCTTTTGTGCTGCTGGGGCAGTGGCTGCAAGTGGTTGTCTACAGCAGATTGTTCCCAGCATCGATCTCAGCTTTGCATCAGGAGTTTGAGACTGCTCTGAAGTGACAGGCTCAATATCTTTGTCTCCTCTGGGCACCTCTGGGCACCACTCTGTGCCTTCCTTTGCCCAGCAATCAGCAGAGATGAAACCTGGAGGAGGTCTGCCTGGAAATAAAGCAGTCGTGCTGGCTGAGTCACGACTCGGAGTGGGCTTCTTTTGAGGGAGCAAACAACCCAGTAAGCCTCAAGCTGGACCAAGTCATCTGTGAGCCAAAGGGCAAGCAGCAGCCACCCCTCACTACCTGACCCCCAGCCTTCTGCAGAGAGAAGCACAGAGTGCAGTGGTCCCCTGCAACGATACTGCCGCTGTGATATTTTCCACCTTCCCTAGGTGAGTGCTGTGGCCTGGCTAAGTGATCAGCAGAGAGAAGCAGAGTGTGGAAATGCACTTTCTGTTCTTTCCATGAACTCTGCACTGCTGAGCTCTAAAACTGAGCTAAAAATCCATATCCCATCTGAAAAGGAAAGGCTTGGGGACACCACTGAGATTTAAAGAGGCCTTTTAGGGTGGTAAAGCACCGGCCTGGGTTGCCCAGAGAAGTGGTAGCTGCTCCCATCCCTGGAAACATCCCAGGTCAGACTGTGTAGGGCTCTTTGCAACCTGCTCTAGTTGATGTCCCTGCTCAGTGCAGGAGGGTTGGACTAGATGACATTTAAAGATTCCTTCTGATCCAAACCATTTTATGACATGTTGGAACAGGTCCAGAGGAGGCCAGCAAGATGCTGAGAGGGCTGCAGCAGCTCTGCTACGAGGACAGACTGAGAGAGTTGGGGCTCTGCAGCCTGGAGAGGAGAAAGCTTCCAGGAGACCTTGGAGTGGCCTTCCAGGATCTGAAGGGGGCTCCAGGAAGACTGGGGAAGGACTATTGACAAGGTCTGGGAATGCCAGGACAAGGGGAATGTGGATGTTAGGAGGAAGTTGTTTGCAGTGAGGGTGGTGAGACACTGGCACAGGTTGCCCAGGGAGGTTGTGGAGCACAGAATCACCCAACGTGATCTTTGATCACGTTGGGTGATTCTGTGCTCCACAACCTCCCTGGAGCTCTTCTGTGCTCTACAACCTCCTTGGAGGTGGTTCAAGGCCAGGTTGGAGGAGGCCTTGAGTGACCTGTGCTAGTGGGAGGTGTCCCTGCCTATGGCAGGGGGTTGGAACTAGATGATCTTTGAAGTCCCTTCCAACCTTACCATTCTATGATTCTTGCTGGGTCATAAAACCAGAACTAGCTCAAGAGTTGGCCAGCACAGCCCTTGTGCCAAAGCTGAGCTCTGACATGATACAAAAGCAGCTAACACAGAAATTTGGAGCACTTGTGAAATAGTTTTATTTATTTATTTATTTAGGTGAGAACCATTTCAAAACAAATGAACCCCAAGCAAACCCCAAAAGGTTTTACAGTCATGGAAAAAAAAAAAAAAACATTAAACTTGAAGCCACCCTTCCTTCCAGAAACATGCAAAGCTAGAAAATGGATGGTTTAAATAAATAAATAAATAAAATTAAAATCTTTTCTTAGTGCTGATTTCCTTTTTACCACTGCAAGCATTTGTGGCTGTTGTGCTGTGGGAATTTTGGCCTTTTCTTATTGCTGGATCTTTTCTAGAGAAATGTAATTTAAAGGTTAGTGCTGCTGGCATATAACAACATAAAAGGTTAGGCATATAATGGCACAGTAATTGAGAAAGCAAATGGAAAGCACACCTCCCTCTCCAGACTGTCAGGTTGATGAAATGAAAGCCAGTTAAAAATGCCCAGTGGTTTGAAAGGCATCAGAAAACAGCACAGAAAACAAGGCAGAAGGTGTCTGCATGAGCACAGTTCTCCACACAGGCACATGGGACCCCTAACTTCATGCATTTCTGTAGAAATGTAATCTATTTGCTAGAGGAATAAAGATGAGATTTACTTTTGCAACAAAGGCAAATGACACATAGAAATTCTGTCATAAAAGTTACATATGGTGAAGCTCTGGAACAGGTTGCCCAGGGAAGCTGTGGATACCTCCTCCCTGAGGGTGTTCAAGGCTAGGTTGGATGAGGCTTTGAGCAGCTGAGTCTAGCTGTCCATGGTGGGGAGGTTGGAGTAGATCATCTCTAAGGTCCCTTCCAACCTGAGCCTTTCTATGCTTCTATAATATATGAAAACAGATTCACTTTAGAGAATCTTTCCTTTTACTTCCCACTCTTCATCTCTGATAAAAACACAACAGATCAGTTGAATCATAAAATCAGCCAGGTTGGAAGAGACCTCCAAGCTCACCCAGCCCAACCTAGCACCCAGCCCTAGCCATCAACCAGACCATGGCACTAAGTGCCCCATCCAGGCTTTGCTTCAACACCTCCAGGGATAGTGACTCCACCACCTCCCTGGGCAGCCCATTCCAATGCCAATCACTCTCTCTGCCAACAACTTCCTCCTAACATCCAGCCTGGACCTCCCCTGGCACAACTTGAGACTGTGTCCCCTCCTTCTGTCCCTGGGTGCCTGGCAGCAGACCCCAAGCCCACCTGGCCACAACCTCCCTTCAGGTAGCTGCAGAGAGCAATGAGCTCTGCCCTGAGCCTCCTCTTGTGCAGGCTGCACACCCCCAGCTCCCTCAGCCTCTCCTCACAGGGCTGTGCTCCAGGCCCCTCCCCAGCCTTGCTGCCCTTCTCTGGACACCTTCCAGCACCTCAACATCT
>VWZE01023908.1:0-34263 GCA_013396675.1 Eubucco bourcierii
CTCATGCCAGGTCTATGACTTTTGTGTCCTACTGCATACCCAGTGCCAGTGATGGACACTGGAGATGCTATTTAGTGACTACACGTGGTTCCCACAGAATTCTCATGGGCAAACTGGCTGCTCATGGCTTGGTGGAGCACAGCTCTGCTGGACAGAGGCCCGCTTGGGTGAACAGGGACAAAGGGAAGTGCTCCACAGAGTTAAACCCAGCTGGCAGCCAGGCACAAGTGGTGTTCCCCAGGGATCAGTGCTGAGACCACTTCTGTTTGATATCTTTATTGATGCCCTTGATACAGACACTGAGTTGTGCCAGCAGTGAGTTCCCTGGTGACACCAAGTGAGGTGGCAGTGCTGATCTGCACCAGGGCAGGGAGGCTTTGCAGAGGAGCTTGGATAGATTGGATCCATGGCCAACGTTAACAGGATGAGCTTCAGCAAGGCCAAGTGCCAGGTCCTGCACTTGGGCCACAACAACCCCAAGCAGCACTGCAGGCTTGGGGCAGTGTGGCTGGAAAGCTGCCTGCAGAAAGGGACCTGGGGGCTGTAATGGGCAAGCAACTGAATGTGAGCCAGTAGTGTGCCCAGAGGGCACAGAAAGCCAATGGCATCCTGGCTAGGATCAGCAATGCTGTGTCTAGCAGTAGCAGGGAGGGGATTGTCTCATTGGACTCTGCTCTGGTGAGGCCACACCTGGAGTGCTGTGTCCAGTTTTGGGCACCTCAGTACAAGAGAGATATAGGGGTGCTGGAGCCAGTGCAGAGGAGGGCAAGGAGCTGGGAAGGACCTGCAGAATAAATCTGATGAGGAGAGACTGAAGGAGCTGGGGATGGTTAGTGTGAAGAAGAGGAGGCTGGGGGGAGGCCTCCTGGCTCTCTACAGCTCCCTGAAAGGCCCTTGTGGAGAGGTTGGTGCTGGTCTCTTCTCACAGGGCATTAGATAGAGAACAAGAGGGAATGGCCTCAAGCTGCAGCAGGGCAGGTTTAGACTGGACATGAGGAAGGATTTTTTTGCCAGCAAGAGTGGTCAGGCACTGGGATGTGCTGCCCAGGGAGGTGGTGGAGTGCCCAAGCCTGTGTGTGTTTAGAGGTGGTTTGGCTGTGGTGCTTGGGGCTATGGTTTAGGTGAACCTTGTAGAGCAGGGTTCTGGGTTGGACTTGGTGATCCTGAGGGGCTTTGCCAGCCTGAATGTTGCTGTGATCCTGTGTTTTCTTAGCCTTTCATTAACTCTTGTCAGCAGTCCCTCATTAAGGCAGAATGCAGATCTGTATTTCCATCCTGTGTATTCTCTCCAGCATGCAGGGCCTTTATCTGGCTGCTAAACACCTGCTACCTGCAGCTGGCCTGTAGCTAGCAGGAAAGGAGGACAAGGGGCAGGGAGAATGGGGTCTGTGCAGACAGAGTGCTGGACCATAGCGTTGTATGGAGGGTGGAAGTCCTACTCTCTTTTGTGCCAGGTGGTCTGTTTGTCTGGGGACTAATATTTTATCACCTGCTTCCTAGAATACATCCCATTTCCTCTGCAACATTATTCCCTGGTCTGGCTCATTTTCATTGAAGGAGATAGAGGTGAATTCTTTGGGGCTGTTGTCATTTACTGCTTTCCTTAGCTCCCACAGTCAGGACATTTAAAGAAACAGAGCTGTCTAGAGAAGTAACTGCTCCTGCTCTGGCAGGAGGCTTGGACTCAAAGGTCTCCAGAGGTCCCTTCCAACCCCTAAGGCCCTGTGAGCTTGTGAACTCTCAAGTTTATTCCATAGCCACCTAGAAGTGTGGCCTTTAGTGAAATGATCATTTCCCCTCAGCTGCACTTAAAGGAGCCCACTGGTTGTCACCCCCTGCCTTGGTATCCCAAGATACTGCTTCTGCCGCCTGCTTCTGTATAGCTTCCTGGGATTGCTGACTAGTGAAGAGCCATGAATGCAACCAGTGTTGCTGTGGTGCCCAACCTTTTGCAGACTGCTTCCAAGAGACCTTAAGGTAGCCTTCCAGTATCTGAAAGGGACTACAGGAAGGCTGGGGAGCGATTATTGACAAGGTCTTGCAATGACAGGCCAAGGGGCGATGGGTTTGAACTGGCAGAGGGGAGATTGAAACTGGATGTTAGGAGGAAGTTGTTTGCAGTTGAGGGTGGTGAGACACTGCCACAGGGACAGGGTCTTGTAATCACAGGAGAAGGGGTAATGGGTTTGAACTGGCAGAGAGGAGATTGAAACTGGATGTTAGGAGGAAGTTGTTTGCAGTGAGGGTGGTGAGACACTGGCACAGGTTGCCCAGGGAGGTTGTGGCTGCTCCCTCCCTGGGAGTGTTCAAGGCCAGGTTGGAGGGGGCCTTGAGTGACCTGTACTAGTGGGAGGTGACCTTACCTATGACAGGGGCTTGGAACTAGATGATATTTGAGTTGCCTTCCAACCTTACCATTCTGTGATTCTATGATAAGTTCTTTGGGGCTTTCAGATGGACCTTCCATTATCCACAGTCGTGTGCTTCCCAAAGCAGCCTGCACTCAAGTCCTGCTTAGGGAGCCCTAGTGCTGAGCTCATGAAATGAGACATTTGCTTTACCTGTGTGTTCTGGCAGAGTGACACAGCTGTGCTCAGAGCAGATGGCTGCTGTGTGCCGAAGAGGGAGGTCATGGAGAAGTGGCTTGGCCTTGAAGGCAAATGCTAAAGCACAGGAGCAAGCAGATAATGTGCTCTGATGGTTTGAGCTGTACACAACACTTCTGGAGGATTAATAGTTAGCAGTGCAGTGGGTGTTTAGAGAGGCGCATCAACCACCCACACAGTGCTTCCCTTTAATCCCAGAATTCAGTCTCCAGTTTCTAGTTGGCTACTCATTCACTGAACAACAGTTTTTAATATTGAGGGGGACAGTTCTTTGCTGCTGCTGCTGCAAAGTTCTGAGTGCTTCTGTAGGGAGAATAAATGTTTGTGCCTTGCCTTGTGCCTGGAAAGAGCAGTCAGGAGGTGGTGTGACAGGTATTCAGCAGAGTGTATTTGAGCTGCTTTAATTAACTTCCTGGGTTCATAGGCACTGGTGGAATTGCACTGTGGCTCTCTAGGCATGTTTCCAGAACTGGTAGGAGTTTAGTGCCACAAAGCAAGGATTTATTTCAGCATTTTTAACTTGGAGTCCAAAACATATTTCTTTTCAATTACAGCATGTTTTGTAGACTTAAACTTTTTTCTGTTGAAGGGTAGTTGGGCAATAATGTTCAGCCTTCTGGCCCTACCATAACAGAAGCATGAGCCTCTGCTCTTTGTCTAATGCATCAGTTTATCACAAGCAAGTTCAAGAATTGTTTTGAATATCAAAATTGCTTGCTCACCGTATTTTAGAATCATAGAATGGTAAGATTGGAAGGGACCTCAAGGATCATCTAGTTCCAACCCTCTGCCATAGGCAGGGACGCCTCCCACTAGTACAGGTTACTCAAGGCCTCGTCGAATCTGACCTTGAACACCTCGAGGGAGTGAGCAGCCACAACCTCCCTGGGCAACCTGTGCCAGTGTCTCACCACCCTCACTGCAAACAACTTCCTCCTAACATTCACTTTCAATCTCCCCTCTGCCAGTTAAAACCCATTGCCCCTTGTCCTCTTGTTGCAGGACCCTGTAAATAATCCCTCCCCAGCCTTCCTGTAGGCCCCCTTCAGATACTGGAAGGNCCCTTGCCCTGCTGCCCACACTGCTCTTGCTGCAGCCTAGGACTCAGTTGGCTGTTTGGGCTGCACTCACACTGCAGACTCATGTTGAGCTTTTCATCAACGCAGACTCCAAGGTCCTTTTCCTCAGGGCTGCTCTCAGCCATTCACCACTCAGCCTGGAGTTGTGCTTGGGACTGTGCCTACCCAGGTGCAGGACCTTACACTTGGTCTTGTCTTTTCTGTGACTCAGTACAGACACCACTAATGGGGAAAAAATAAATCCAAGATTAAACTTAATTGGACTCTAGAAAATCAGATTCTTTGGTGACATCATCCTCTATGAAGTGTGAAGCAGAGCTACTACTTGAGATCACAGATTCACAGATTGCATTGGGTTGGAAGGGACCCTCAAAGCTCCTCTCACCCAAGCAGTCAGCAGGGACACCTCCAACCATGACAGGACAAGGGGCAATGGGTTTAAACTTGCAGAGGGGAGATTGAAAATGGATGTTAGGAGGAAGTTGTTTGCAGTGAGGGTGATGAGACACTGGCACAGGTTGCCCAGGGAGGTTGTGGCTGCTCCCTCCCTGGAAGTGTTCAAGGCCAGGTTGGAGGAGGCCTTGAGTGAGCTGTACTAGTGGGAGGTGTCCCTGCCTATGGCAGGGGATTGGAACTAGATGATCCTTGAGGTCCCTTCCAAACTTACCATTCTATGATTCTATAACTAAAGCAAGCTGCCCAGGGACACATCCATTCTGATCTTGACTGTCTCCAGGGATGGGGCCTCAGGCCCATCCCTGGGCAGCCTGTTTCAGTATTTTACCTCTCTTTCTAAAGAACTTCTTCCTTATGTTCAACCTAAATCTCCCCTGCTCCAGTTTCAAACCATTGCTCTCATCCTGTCACTACAGACCCTTCTAAACAGTCCTTCCCCAGCCCTCCTGTAGGTCCCCTTTAGTGGCTGTAAGGTGTCCCTGGAGCCTTCTCTTCTCCAGGCTGATCCTTAGTTAAAGATGTAAAGTTTGTACACTTCTGATTTCCTCTTTAGTAGAGTGTGTTTTCCTTTTTCTTAGCAGAATCCATTTAATGTAATGTTCTTCCCTACACCTGACAGAGCTCAGGAAGGACAAGGTTTTGTGTTTCACTAATGGAGAAAGTTGTTCCAAGAATGTACAAGGGATTGTATAGCAGGGGAGGAAGTGAGAAGAGTTTAGTAATCTCTTGTTTCCTGAAAGGGCTGGCATTGTGGCCAGACTTGCTGTGGAGGGCCTGTCCTGTCCAAACTGTGTGCCATGCTTTGCATGAAACCACTTGTCACTGCTGGGGCCCAGTGGGTGCCCTTGGGGGTTCTTTCCAGTTGGGTTCTGGTGAACCCTTTGATGTTGTGCTAGAGTCAATAATTATCTGTGGTAACAGCCAGTTGGGTTGTAGACTCCTATACTGAATTGGAAGGGCCCAGAGTTTAGTTTTCCCTCAGTGACAGGATTACAGGATCCCAGGGTATTAGGGGTTGAAAGGGACCTTTGGAGATCTTCCATCCCAAACCCCCTGCCAGAGCAGGAGCAGAGAATCCAGCACAGGTCACGCAGGAACACATCCAGACAGGGCTGGAAAGGCTCCAGAGAAGGAGACTCCACAAGCTCTCTGGGCAGCCTGTGCCAGGGCTCTGGGATCCTCACAGTCAAGAAGTTGTTGCTCATGTTGAGGTGGAATTTGCTGTGCTGCAGTTTCCATCCCTATCCCTTGCCCCTTGTCCTGTGCCAGGGCACAAGTGAGCAGAGGCTGTCTCTGTCCCTTCCTTCCTTCCCCCAGCCCTCAGCTATTGATAGACACTGGTCAGATCCTCTCTCAGTTTGTTTCAGTAGGGCTGGAACCCTCTCTGTGACTGAGTAGCTCACTTCCATTCCAGAGTAAAGGGCTTCCCAAAGTTTGTCATCGGAGATGATTGGATCAATGTCCCTGACACACCTCCTGATTTCCATCATTCAGCATTTTTCAGTGGAAAACTACCCCACCAGAAATTTAAACCAGATCCAGTAGCTTAGAACACAAGACACTGCCGGATTTTTTAGCTCCTTCACAGGCATTTAAAACAAACAAACAAAAAAAAATCCTCTTGCTTCTATATAAGGCCTTGTTTTCTTCTGAGCTAGGAACTGACTTAATGAAAGATTTAATTATGTAGGTGTTGAGGCCAGAGCAGTCAAGGAAATAATGCACAAATCCAGGCAGAAGGCTTTGTAACTTCTATGACAGGCAAGATGAAGAAAAGAACTTTGCATTTCCTGGTGTTGGCAAATGTATTTGAATACTGCTTCAAAATAGAGAGAGGCTGCCGAGGTTGTTTAACCATGTCTTCATTGATTTGAGCAGGCTTAGCTTTAAACTGTAGTCTAAATGTTTTTGGGACTAAAGTATAGAGTCACTGAATGGCCTGAGTTGGAAGAGACCTCCAAAGCTCATCCAGTCCAGCCCCCTCTGCACTCAGCAGGGACATTCTCAACTAGATCAGGTTGCCCACAGCCCTCTCCAGCCTCACCTTGAAGATCTCCAGGGATGGGGCCACAACCACCTTCCTGAGCAACCTGTTGCAGTGTTCCAACACCCTCCTGATGCAGAACTTGTTCCTTACATCCAATCTCAATCTGCTCTGCTCTAGTTCAAAGCCATTGCCCTCGTCCTGTCCCTGCAGGCCTTTCCAAACAGTCTCTCTGCAGCCTTGTGGTAGCCCCTTCAGGTGCTGGAAGGTCACTCTTAGGTGTCCCTGGAGCCTCTTTCCATCAGGAAGTGCTTCCTAACATCCAACCTAACCCTCCCCGGCACAGCTTCAGGCCATGCCCTCTCCTCTTGGCACGAGTTGCCTGGGAGCCAAGCCTGACCTGTAGCTGTAGAGTGTGCTAAGGTCCTCCCTGAGCCTCCTCTTCTCCAGGCTGACCACCCCCAGATCCCTCAACCTCTCCTCATAGAGCTGCTCCAACTCCCTGAGCATTTTTGCAACTCTCCTCCTGACCTACTCCATCAGGTCCAGGTCCTCCCTGTGTGGAGTGCTCCAGAGCTGGATGCACTACACAGGAAAATGCAAGTCAGGACTAAAGGTCTGAATGTCAGTGTGTATTGCTCTTAGCTCTGTATTTTTTAGGTAGTTTTACTGCTCAGTGTTTGGGGAGTTCTTTCTCAAGAATGAGAGGCCTAGCATTTACTGTAATATAAAAAGCAAAGAAGAAGAAGGTAGCTGCAGTTTAAATAGTGGAAATTCAGTAAACTAGTGGAGATTCCCTTCTAAACACCAAATATCAAGAGGAAATCTGCTGTTGTGCATTTTGAAAAGCAAGCCAAAGGTGGAGCAGCTACCTGAAAGCTCTGCAAGCTTTAGTTTCATGGTCCCTGTAATGGGAAACTAAATTTGCTTTAGCAGTTCTCCCTCCAGTGCTTCCACACACAGGTCTTAGCTCTGCCAAGGCTGTGTGGCTGTTGGAAGTGTAGCAGGTGGAGAGTCCCATGTGCCTGTCAAGGAACATAACAGAACAGTGATTTGAAGGAGCCCTGGACTAGACAAGAATTCTTCCCAAATTAATTGGAAAGTAGTTGTGCATTCACATGTGTCTGGAGATCAGAGTGGAGTTAGGACTGGTAATGTTCTCCTGCAGAGCTAAAACCAAGGTTATCACCACTGTAGGGTCTCTTCTGCTCCAGCATCATGTGAATGTCTCCTCCCTGGGGATGCATACGGCCAGATAGGATGAGGTCCTGGGCAACCAAGTCTAACTGAGAGGAGTCCATGCCCATGGCAGGGAGATTGGAGTAGGTGACCTCTGAGGTCCCTTCTAACCTAAGTGTGATGGTTTGGGAGTTCCCTGCCCCCCACACTTTGTGAAATGACCCAGACTAGAACTCAGCCAGCTGGAAGTTAAGGACTGAAGCTCTATTTACAGCTCATCACAGTGTACAAGCAGAGATATACACTATAGACAGGAATAGTTACAGACATAAACAAGTTAAAGGTAATACAGAAACATAACTCCCCTCCCAGAAATCGGAGACCCCAAGAGTGGCTCCCAACCACCCTTCCACCTTCTCCCCACCCCTATACCTTACCCCAAGGTTTGCCTTACACCCAAGGTGAGTTTGGAGGATTGGCCAGGGGGTTTAGAAGCAAAGTGGTTAGTGAGATTAATGGACAGACAGAAGAAAACCAGAAGCTAGACCACCCAAGATACTGTGCCCCTACAGACTGTGTTATCTAATGTTTTGGTTTCTTCTCTCAAACATCTCAGCAAGCCTATTAGTGAAGCAGACATCACCATTGTTTCATTTCCACAACCCATAGTGTAATTTTCTCTATTAAAACATTCCAATTATCCTCAAACCAGCACACTAAGTCATCCTATGACATCCTTGCTTGGTTTTCAGAGTTCTTCCACTACCATGGCAGCATAGGAAATTTGTAGGTTGAGAAGAAGGGAAGAGATGGGAAGAGGAGCTCTTTAAGGGAACACTTTGTGAGGCAGTATGGGCTGTGAATAGTGGTGCCACCTGACAGAACTGCTTTGGGTGACTGGAGAGAGAGGGTTTCAGTGGTGGCTGTAATCACTGTGTCACTAACAGATGAGTGGCACTGCTGGAATACAGCCTGAGATATTTTAAGCAGGAGGAAGCAGCTGAAGAGATTTCTTGAATTTGGAAAGCAGAATTACTGCAAATAGAAAGAGTGTTTGCTGGTGATTGTCTTGTGTCTGCTGGGACTGCTGCTTACTGTGCTTTCCTTCCAGAGAAAGTCCTATAAGCAGAAGCCCACTCAGCTATTCATTCTTCCAAGGTTTTGATACTGAAATCCTTTTCCAGGAGACAATTTATCCCTTTGCACAGAGTCACTCCGAGGGTTACAGTGAGGGTGGTGAGGCACTGGAACAGGTTGCCCAGGGAGGTTGTGGCTGCTCCCTCCCTGGAAGTGTTCAAGGCCAGGCTGGATGAGGCCTTGAGTGCCCTGTACTAGTGGGAGGTGTCCCTGCCTATGGCAGGGGGTTGGAACTAGATGATCTTTCAGGTCCCTTCCAACCTTATCATTCTATGATTCTAGAAGCACCCCAGTGCCCCCTGTCCTCCCTTCCCATTTGTGGGATCTTCAGCATTTGGCAAAGCCTCAGGAACCTGTGGAAGCCTTTAAAACATCACTACCTTTCTTCCTCCAGAACCTCCCTCCATCTGATGGACACACTTCCTAAGGCACCCCAGGATGCCATTGGCCTTCTTGGCCACAAGAGCCACTCTGGAGACTTTGATAGATGTTTCCTAGCCCTAACTGAAGGGGAGTTTTCCATCCTTGGTGCTGTGCCCTGTAGCCCATGCTGTGAAGATAATTCATACTTAGAGCATCTGAAGTTTGTAGGAGTATTCCTTTCATTCTCATGCTGGCTACTCTCTGTAACTGACCTTTTCGTTTTGTTTTTCCTTTGAGGTAAATGAGTAAAGGAATCATTAAACTTTGTTTCTGTGTCTCCTGGCAGACTTGGCCATCCAGAGATGCCTCCTGTGCACACAAAGCTGGGTCAGGCTGCATGGTACCAGCCTCCACATGGAGCAGCAGTGGGTACAGTGCAGAGCCCAGGCTGCTGGATTATGTGCAGGAGCTGGACTCTTCCTTTCATCCTGTCCTATCATTCCCTTCAGGTGAGTAATGCCATGACTGTGGCAGAGGGAGGTTGTGCCTGTGACAGCTGGAGACTAAATTTTCTTTTGAGTGATTTTTAGAACTTAATTCTCTTCCAGAAAACCTTTCACTGATAAAATCCATGGGTTTAGACTAAAGGAAAATCCTAACATTTGAAAATACAGCCCCACGGAGGAGAGCCTGGCAGTGCTGGTGGGCAGCAAATTCTGCATGGGACAGCAGTGTGGCCAAGGAGGCCAATGGCATCCTGGGGAGCATTGAGGAGTGTGTGCAGCAGATCCAGGGAGGTTCTTCTCCCCCTCTCTGCTCTGACCTGAGGAGGCCCCACCTGGAATATTGCATCCAGTTCTGGGCTCCCCAGTTCAAGAGGGACAGGGATCTGCTGGAGAGTCCAAGGGAGGGCTACAAGGATGCTTGGGGGACTGGAGCACTGCCTGAGGAGGAGAGGCTGAGAGCCCTGGGGCTGCTTAGTCTGCAGAAGAGAAGGCTGAGAGGGGATCTGAGCAATGTCTGTCAATAGCTGAGGGCTGGGGGAAGGAAGGAAGGGACAGGGACAGCCTCTGCTCACTTGTGCCCTGGCACAGCACAAGGGGCAAGGGATGGAAACTGTAGCACAGCAAGTTCCACCTCAACATGAGCAACAACTTCTTTGCTGTGAGGGTCCCAGAGCCCTGGCACAGGCTGCTCATAGAGGTTGTGGAGTTTCCTTCTCTGGAGCCTTTCCAGCACTGTCTGGATGTGTTCCTGTGTGACCTGTGCTGGATTCTCTGGTGCTGCTTTGGCAGAGATTGGGCTGGAAACTCTCCAAAGCTCCCTCCCGACCCCTAACAGCCTTTGAGCCTGTGCAAAACACATCTTCTAGGGTTCTCATACCAGTGGTGAGATTACAACGAAGAGCAGGCCTAGCCAAGGTGGCTGTTGCATTTTCCATGGTGTGCCTAATTGAGTCAGTCCTTCAGATGGGGATTTTGCCGACACACTTGTTTATGTTTTTTTTCATGAGCAGCTTCAGTTCAGGCCCTTTGGAATAGATCCATAACACTTTATTTAGCTGTTTCCTAATTGTTTTTGTGATAGTCAGCCTTTTTAGTGAGCTTTGGAATTTCTGGTTCTGTCCTCTGATGCTTTCATCTTTTTGAACGGTAATGTTTGTGACTCGGCCCTGAAACTAGTGCAGGTGCAGCCTGCGCTTGGGTCTTCAAAACATCATACTAAATGCTCTTTTCAGCCAAAGGGATTCATACTGCTGGACTCATGGAGCTGTTGGAGCAGGTCCAGAGGAGGCCACCAAGATGCTCAGAGGGCTGCAGCAGCTCTGCTGTGAGGACAGGCTGAGAGAGTTGGGGCTTTGCAACCTGGAGAAGAGAAGGCTTCCAGGAGACCTGATAGTAGCCTTCCAGTATCTGAAGGGGGCTACAGGAAGGCTGGGGAGGGACTATTGACAAGGTCTTGCAATGACAGGACAAGGGGCAATGGGTTTGAACTGGCAGAGGGGAGATTGAAAGTGAATGTTAGGATGAAGTTGTTTGCAGTGAGGGTGGTGAGACACTGGCACAGGTTGCCCAGGGAGGTTGTGGCTGCTCACTCCCTGGAGGTGTTCAAGGCTAGGTTGGAGGAGACCTTGAGTAACCTGTCCTAGTGGGAGGTGTCCCTGCCTATGGCAGGGGGTTGGAACTAGATGATCTTTCAGGTCCTTTCCAACCTTACCATTCTATGATTTTATTGTTTTTTCTTTTACTTTATTTTAGGGATAATGTATTTGCAGGTAGTTGGTGAACTGCACTGGAATTCTGCTCTTTTAGGGTGCTTTTTTGCCACAAAGTAATCCTGACCACAAGTCTGGGGTTTCCATGGAACTGTTTCAGTCTTTAATCAAACCTACTGCCTTTCCAGAGTAACAGTGGAGATGCTGCAGCCTGGTATTAGGAAGTCAGGGATTCAAGTAGTTCTTGAGTTTGGAAAACTTGTCATTGGCTAGTAGAGAAGAGCCAAGTGTGGGCATGGAACTCTGAGGTCTCATCTCTTGCAGAGTTTACATCCCATGCATGAGGTAAAGAGATGATTTTGAGGAGCAGGTAGGGGAAACAGAACACTCAATTTACAGTATCACGGAACTGTCAGGCCTGGAAGAGACTTCAAGATTCATCCACTTCCAGACCCCCTGTCCATGGCACCTCACACTAGATCAGGTTGCTCATAGCCACATCCAGCCTGGCCTTAAAAAGTTCCAGTGTTGAGGCTTCAACCACCTCCATGGGCAACCTGTGCCAGTGTCTCACCACCTTCATGAAGAAGAACTACTTCCGAACAACCAATCTCAATCTCCTTTCCAGTAGCTTGGATCCATTACTACCTAACACTCTGAAAAGTTCCTCAGCAGCTTTCTTGTAGCCCCCTTCAGATACTGGAAGGCCACAATAAGGTCTCCTTGGAGCCTTCTCCTCTCCACACTGAGCAGCCCCAACTCTCTCAGCCTGTCCCCACAGCAGAGCAGCTCCAACCCTCTGATCATCCTCGTGAGCCTGCTCTGGAAACCTCCCAGCACTTCAGGAGTGTAACGTTGCAGTTACCAGGACTCTGCAGCTGAGAGGGGAGGGGAAAGGAGGGGAGGGATGGGGGGGAGAGGAGAGGGAGAGGAGAACACCTCTTGAGTCTTTGTTCTTCACACATGTTTCCCATCACTTACCCTGTGACTCTTCACAACCCAGCTGGACAGGAACCAGAGGGGTTAGAAGTCTGAGAGCAGTCATACAAAGCTGTGCCCCTTGCATTTGTTCTTACCTTACTCTTCAGAAAGCCCAGGAAGTTTGAGGAGAATATTGACATTTTTGGGTCTTGAAAAAAAGCTCAGTTATAAGCAACAAGCTTGCAAGGCTTCAGCTTGCCTTGTGCTTACTTTGCCAGGACAGAGGAATCAAAGTGGTTTTTTAGCTTCATTCCAGTACCAGGAACATCTCTCTTTTAGGGAATATTTATTCTCTTTTCAAGGAGCCTTCACCTTGCTAATAATAGTTGAGAGAGGAAACAAAGTGCCAGACCTACTATCTCCTGCTCAGATGCAGGCGTTGATTCTGAGGGAGGCTATACTCACACTCTGCTCTGTGCTTTGTGCGCTGTCTGCTCTTCCTACCTCCCCATGAAGGCCACTCAGCTATTTGTCTTTCTTTCATGTGAAAGAATTATTGTGAATGCTTGCATGCTGGAGATTTTCCAGTTTGGTCAGGTAATCTGTTTTGGTTTGATGTTTTCTGTGCAGCTTTCAGAGTTATCTCTTTCCAGAGGGATAACTTATCTTAAAATACTGCTCGTGGCGTGCCTGTGTCTTTTATCTTATGAACAACAAAAGCTTGTCAGCAGAGTCAAAGAGAAGGGAGTAGTTTTCATTTCCTCTTGGTCCAAAACATATTGTTGATACTCATTCCATTTGAAAATTCAAGAGTTTGATTTTTCAGTCTGCAAGGAAGGATTCGAGTTTTTGAGATCCAGATGATGCTCTCTTGTATGTTGTTTTTTACTTTCACAGTGCTTAATTTGCCTTGATGATCTTGGAGGCCCTTTCCAACCTCTGTGATTCTGTAATTACTCTCTTGTTTTACTTTCAAAAGTGGATCATCATTTGCAGGCAACCTGATAAATAGAGTGTGACAGGACTGGCTAACTAACCAGTGCCTTCACTGCTGGAAGCCTTGCTGTCCTTAGGGTTCCAAATCTTGCCTCCAGAGTTTCCAAATTGCCAAGAGTCTTGACCAAAAATATGTCAGTGGTTGCAGTATCCCTTGAATATAAGAGCACCCAGGTAGCTGTAGGATTCTGGCTTGTGGCTGAGATGTTCTGGCATTTTTGCACCCAACTTAGCACAGCATGCACAGGAACACATCCAGGCAGGGCTAGAAAGGCTAGAAGGTATGTTTTGCACAGGCTCACAGGGTGTTAGGGGTGGGGAGGGACCTCTGGAGAGCTTCCAGCCCAATCTCTGCTAGAGCAGCACCAGAAAATCTAGCACAGGTCACACAGGAACACATCCAGACAGGGCTGGAAAGGCTCCAGAGAAGGAGACTCCACAACCTCTCTGGGCAGCCTGTGCCAGGGCTCTGGGACCCTCACAGCAAAGAAGTTGTTGCTCTTGTTGAGGTGGAAGTTGCTGTGCTGCAGTTTCCATCCATTGCCCCTTGTGCTGTGCCAGGGCACAAGTGAGCAGAGGCTGTCCCTGTCCCTTCCTTCCTTCCCCCAGCCCTCAGCTATTGATAGACATTGGTCAGATCCCCTCTCAGCCTTCTCCTCTGCAGACTAAGCAGCCCCAGGGCTCTCAACCTCTTCTCCTGGGCAGTGCTGCAGTCCCTTCAGCTTCCTTGTAGCCCTCCCTTGGACTCTCTCCAATAGATCCCTGTCCCTCCTGAACTGGGGACCCAGAGCTGGATGCAATACTGCAGGTGGGGCCTCATCAGGGCAGAGCAGAGACGGGGAGAAGAACCTCCCTGGATCTGCTGGACACACTCTTCTCAATGCCCCCCAGTGTAACCTGTGGATAAAGCAGGAGAAACTCTCTGGCCCTTTTGTTTAAGACAGGAGGGCACAGGAAGAAGTGTCAGATGGAAATAAACTGTTCCTATTAGCTAGTAAAAGAAGTTGAATGTTTCTGTCCTGTCTGGTCATAAAGGCACATGAGGCTAAGACTGTGGGTAAATGAAAGTGTTTTCATGCCCATGCTTTGGCCTTTCTCTTGGTCCCCATTGTTGCTGTAGCAGGGCTGCAGCCTGGTTTGTGCACTGCCATGCTCCTTTCTACTTAATTTCTCTTCTTTCTTGTCGTTTTGTTTCCGGAACAGCTTTTCAGATAGAACTCATTTTTCTTAAGCCTTCCTGCCTTACAATAGTGGTTAAATTCCTTACCACTTGAGATGTTTTGCAGACTAATTCAGGGTTATAACTCCTTCAGGAAATGAATTATATAGCCCTGCTGTAGCCTTTGCCAGAGAGAGAAAAAGGAATGTACCTTGAAATCACCTCTAGGCTCCCAGCAGTAACCATTTCCGAAAGCGTTAATTACTTGTACTCAGAAGGCTGAACCAAGGCTTCCTCAGAGTGCAGAGAAATTGCACTGTCTGCTCTCCACCACGCTGGGCTTTGTGCAGGGAGTAGTCAAGAGGGAAAGACTTCAGCTTCACTCTCACTTGAAGCCCTCCAGAGCTCGTTTCTCCAAAGTAATTGCAGGTGCAGGCTTAGTTCATCCCAGTGCAAGAGAACTTTGCTTTTTTTTTCTTTGAACACAAAAACCTGCTGTTAATCTGTTCACTGTGTGTGTGCCTGCACTGGAATGGGCTCAGGAGCATTCCCTAGGTTTGAGCCCCACCTTGGTCTGAGCTGTCTGTCAGCCCTTAGAAACAATTAGTGCTGGAGAGCTTGGAGCTATTGAAGCATCCTGCATTGGCAGGAGGTATGGCAATGCAGCTTCCCAGCTAAAACTGTGTATTGGTTAGAGTTTAGCTTCTCAGGGGAAACCAATACAATGATAATAGGGTGTCTTTCCCCCTTCCCCCTGCCCCCTTTTTTTTTGGATAGAGGAGAGAAAAAAATGGCAGAAGGGGTAAAGCCACCCACAGAACAGTCTGACCACGATTTGGAAGGTAAAATAGAAATCTTTAACAACAAATGAAAGGTATTTAAAGTAGGAGAGTTACAAATAGGTATAGGGAAAGGATAACAAGGTACAAAATATATATATATACAACTGGGTTGGATGGCAGGGGTCTGAAGAGATGCCCACCACGAGGTGGGAGAGGAGAGAGAAACAGGAAGTTCCACTGTTTATATAGAGGCATCCAGACAGGAAGTGGGAGTGGGCTAAACACTACACCTGGGGTCCAGCAGACATGGGGTCAGGTTCTGACCACTCCCCTGACCCAGGAGGGCTAACTCTTTACAAAATGGATTTGTCTTTACCATGGCACATCTCTCACTTCCCCTTGATAGAGAGACAGGTACCTTGAGTGGCTAACTCCAGGCAGCTGCTGGAGATGATCTGGGTAGTGCTTAGATACCTGATAAGAGACTGCAGGTCCTTGCAGGTGGTGGAAGGTAGCACCTTGTACAAGAACAATCTGCTGAGAGTCACCTTGCCTCAGATTTTCTTTTTCACTCATGCAAAAGCAACTTCTTCCAAAAGGCCTGTCTTCTGGCCTTGCTAGAGAGCTTATCAGATCCTCCTCTCTGCTCACCAGCTTCAGGACATGTTTTTCTACATTGTCTTCAGCTTAATGGTGTGAAGACACTGCTGCCATACAGATAAGTGACTGGTCCTGGCTGAAGCCAGGAGTTCTGCTAAACAGAAATATTGTCACAGGTTATATCACATGGTGTTGGGTAATTGGCTTCCTGGACCTTGAATGATGATGCATAATTCATTGGCAGAAAGGCCGCAACCTTTCTGATACAGATCCCTTTCCATTTTCTTTATTTTTTGTAGATATTATTTATTTGATTCTTATATTCTTTATTTTTAATTAGATGTTCCTCTTCACGTGTACTTTGAAACATTGTTAAGGAAGGATGACATCAAAGGAGAGCCTGTCGATACCTCAACTTTGGGAGTGGAATTTAAAGTGTCTTCTGACAACAGTATGTAAAGCAAAATATTGTCTTCTGACAACAGTGTGTAAAGCAAAATATTGTAGCATTTGCAAGGCTGTTTTTCATTCTTTTGCCATTGCTTTCTGCCCTGAAAATGTTGCATTTATAACTTAACCATAAAGCAGTTTAGCAGAGAAGCTGAGTGGCTAAGGCTTTAAGTGGAAGAGGAATCTCTTCCCAGACCAGCATCAGATTCTCCTTTGCTGCACCAAATCGTTGAGGCTGGATGTTGTAGAAGGGGTAATTAATTACTGTGAGATGATATTTTAAAAATATTAATAGAATTTATTAATATCAAATATTCAGAACTGGCAGCACACTGATCACCAAAATACTAATAGTAACAGGTTCTTGCATCGTTATGAAAACTATATACAGGTTATAATAGGATCTAAAAATAACTATTAAATATATATATATGAATTGAACTCCACTAAACTGGCAGAGAAAGCTTTGCAGTCAGTGTACAGCTTGCGGTCCATACACCCCTTGCTCACTAGATGGACGCAAGGAGCAACTTTCTGCTTATGGCAGAAGGCAATTAATGATTATTAGAGGCTTTTGGTATTTACTCACAAAAATATTATCTGGCAGTACCCAAGGCGGGGTTGCTGTCAGTAGCTGTCAGAGGCTTTAGAGTTTCCCCAGGCTTCTGGGCGCTGGAGAAAGGAGACAGAGGATCTCTGACCTGTTCCTGGCTTTCTGGATGATTTGTGTTACCTCCAGGGCTTCCCCCTGGGCAGAAGGCTTTCAGGTGCAGGCAGATGCCTTGTGGTGTGCAGCCTGGGCACGGTGTCACGCCGGCTGTGCAGGCCGAACGCGTGACAGGGATCAGAGCCTCAGCTCAGGATCACTGAGGCAGCAGGCAAGGATGCAATAGCAGACACACTTTGTAATGGCAAAGTGCACCCAGTGCTCCCTGCTCATCTCCTTTTATCCAATGCAGCCTGGGACTAATGAGCCTTTGGCCACAGGATAGCAAATCAAATGGCAGTTAGTCAAGATCTGAACATATTGGGTGAAACCTTAGGCTTACTTTGCCCTTTTTTTGTGGAGAACACAGCCTTGCACAAGGCAGCCCTGTGCACCTTGTTTACCACAGTTGCTGGGCAGGCCACAGACACCAGACTCAGTGGCTTCAGATTCTTTGTCCCTTTTCCTGCGGTTGCTCTCCCCAAAACAGGAGGAGGGAGAGCAGAAAAACACACCTGGGCAAGCCAGGACATGTACAAGCCTAATTTGGCCTGCTTAGGCCTACCATGACACTGGAACAGAGCTCTGACATCATCAAGTCCAGCCTATGACCCAGCATCACTACATGGCACTAAGTGCCACATCCAGTCTGTCCTTAAACACCTGCAGGGACAGCGACTCCACTGCCTCCCTGGGCAGTCCATTCCAGCGCCATAGGAGGGCATTAATACAGGGGGTGGGGGGCTGCAACCTGAGTTCTCTGCAGACACAGATCCTTGTCTGCAGTACTGTTTACTGTTTGGGCTGCTGTCCTAAGTCTAGGGGTTCCCATTATACACAGCCCAGCAGCTGAGATCACCTGCATGCTGCACCGCTGCAGAAGAGTTTGTCAACTTGCCGCACGCCTTCTCTGTCCTAGACTGTAACCAGCATCAAGTCTCTGCCAAACAGTGGAGCAGCGCCTGCTTGGCTAGTGCCAGATCTGGAGCATCTGAGCAGCTGTCAGAGGGAAGAAAGAAAAGGCATCTGAGTGAGACAGCAGTAGGTAAGAGAAAAGCAACACTGCTTGGGAGAGCACACGCTCCAGAAAGGCATTTGTAACCGCTGAGCTTCGAGAAGTCGCTTCAGCTTGTCTCCAGAAAGGATTTTCATGGGCCCCTAAACTAATTTCTTCACCCCTGCTGGGAGACTTCACAGAAGTCAAGGAGTGGGCTTAGGGCCCCATGAAAATAATTTGCTATTTTAAGGCACAGTAATCCTTCTCTTTCTTCTTGAACGTGTCTCACAAAGGGAGACAAGCTTCTGTATTTTATTTTTGGACTACTCCTAAAGGAGACTGCTCAGCAGCCCAGCTGTGTTTTTCTAGCACTGGGTGCCATTATTTTTTATAGGAAGGAATTTTTTATAGTAGTCAGTGCAACAGACTGAATTGCAAAGTCATCTGTCAAATCATGTGCCTGACCAAACATTTACTATTCCTGGCAGCTTTGGTCAGCTCTGTTTCATTTGTTGTTCACTGTCACTTGTGGGTCTGGTTTCCTTCCAGACTGCTAAGAGGACTTGTGGGCAGACAGTGCTTATAATTAGTGGTTTTGACCTTGTTATCTTTGTATTTTAAGCCATCAAATCAAATCTCTACTTGTTAAATTAACAGAAGGTGGCCTAGAACTTTATGTCATCGTAAAGAGATGTCATCATTTAGAGACAAAAAAAAAAATGCAGTGTAGCATGGTAAAGATGAATAGGATCATAACTTCTGCAGACCACAAAGATCAAAAGGATCATAACTTCTGCAGGCCATTAGAATGTAAAACCCAACAAGATTCTGTTACACATTCATTTATGTGAACTTCTGGCAAAATTCCTCAAAGGCATTTGAAGAAAATGACTCACTGAGTAACAGGACAAAATGTATTTGTTTAAAATTTCCCTTGAGAAGAAATTAAAAGTTACAAATGATCAATTAATGTTGTGGAAAAATACGCCTCCAGGGATATATGACAGAGTAAGCTTGCACCAGGAATCACTGCAGAGATGATTGAATCAAAAATTATCATCTGTTAAAGAAAAAAAACCTAAAACAAGACCAAACCTCCCCCCAGACACAGCCCCCAACCCCCCTCCTATTGGTTAGAAAGTTACTGGAGAGAGTAGAAGGCAGGTTTGGATACACTGCAAACTGCCTCAATTGGATGAGCTGGTTTTGCTGTCCTGTCTTCCCTGTGTGCACAACAGCCCTCCCCTTTCACCTACAGCCCTGTGCCTGTCTCTGGGTGTGTGGGGGTGCTGTGCCCTGTCCCCTCTCACTGTCAGCAGTCCTTTATTTCCATGCCACTTTTACCCCTAAGATGCCCCAAAGGCAGATGCTGACACTGTTCCTTGTTTCCCTGAGTATAGTGTGATGCACACTGAGATCACCAATTGGAGTTGCTTGGGAGCACTAGTAAGAGAGAAAACTTCTTGCCATAAAGCTTTTGAAGTTACAGTTAGTCTTCTGCCAGTAGTATTTAGTTCTTTGAGTTAATGGAACAAAAAAAAAAAAAAAAAAAAAAAGAAGCATCAATCTTTTATCATGAAGATTGTAGTTTCCCCATGCCAGAAAAGTGCTGTGTGATGTAGCAGTTAGAGCTTATTAGTGCTATGGGTGTAGTACTACATATTTATTCCTAATTTGGGCTCTGTCTAGGAGAAATTATCCATGGGGAAGGTCAGCCTGATGAACAAGGCCAAAAATAAAAGCTGTGTGCCAGGGAGTTGCAGAGCTGCCTGGGAGATGGGAGTTCATGTCCTTGACCCAGCCTGTGCAGTGCAGTCCTCAGCATCAGTCTTACCTCTTTTTTTCGTGTTGGAATCCACTGCTTCTTTTTTTTAGCTGCTGTATTGAATCTGAGTTCTCTCTTCTTGATGGAAATTAATGTGGAAGGAAAGCAGAACACAGGTGGTTAAATTCTGAACCCCCTACATGCTACTTGCACTGGGACTGAAGGAGGGTAAATAGGAATTACCATTTGCCTGGAGCAATGGACCACTACCAGAAGAAACCACAAGTGGAGATCTAGAAACTAATTTTGTTTGTTACCCTTGCTGCCACTTTTGTTTTCATTAAGAAACAATGAGTGAGGGCTCAGTGAACTGCTACATCAGTGAGATGCAGCTCTGCTTAGGGAGCACTGGGAAGCACTCCTCTAAGCCTGATTGCATTTGCTGTGTGGTTAGACAGTGGCAGCTCATGAAAAGAGAAGCAGGACTGGTCCATATGAATCTGGTTCCATGAGAAGAAATCCTTTGTAGGAGAAGGATGAGTTTTGTGGAACACCACTGAGAGGCTGAGTAGCAAGTGTTTATTTAGATGGCTTTTTTTAGTGTTCTGTAAATTGTAAGTGGTTAGCTGTGAGCTTCTAGAAATGGCTTTACTCTTACTCTATGGAAAAACGTCCCTAGTCTAATAAACAACAGCCAGTGTGCATCTTTATTCTTCTTGCTATTGCAAGGCAGCTTTAAGGTCCCCCCAGAGTCTTCTCTTCTCGAGGCTGCACACCCCCAACTCCCTCAGCCTGTCCTCACAGCAGAGCTGCTCTAGCCCTTAGATCATCTTTGCGGCCTCCTCTGGACTCACTCCAGCAGTTCTGTGTCCTTCCTATGCTGGGGACACCAGAACTGGAGGCAGGGTTGGAGGTGAGGTCTCAGCAGAGCAGAGCCAAGGGGCAGAATCCCCTCTCTTGCCCACACTCCTCTGGCTGCAGCCAACACACAGCTGCCTGCTGGGTTGCACAAGGGCATTGCTGGTTCCTGGGGAGCTGCTCAGCAGGCAGCACCCCCAAGTCTCTTTCTTTGGAGCTGCTCTCAAACCACTCTGCACCCAACCTGGATTCATGCCTGGCATTGCCTCTCTCCCCTCTCTTGAGGACACAATGCCCCAATGACTCCTCACCCTTAGCCCCACCTTCACAACCCCCTCTTGACCCAAGGTCCAGAACAGAATCCAGAAGCTGGTAACTCTCTAATAAAAGAAGTCAGTTTGGACAAGTGTACTCAGCCTAACAAAGAGCAGGCAGCTTGCATCGTTGTTGTTGTTGTTGTTGTTGCCAGGCGAGCGGAGCGGCAGGCTGGAGGCATTCTCCTTCCAGCACACGGAACCAGAGTCCCAGGGTGCTTTGGCTGCCACCACCAATGCCAGTGCCACTCCTCGGCCCGCTCACGCCGCAGCCTCACAGGTAAACCAGAAACACGGCCCTGTCCTCACCGAGGTGTCAGCAGAGAGAGGTGCAGGTTAACTATCCAAACCCACAGGCATCTGATGTCTAATGTAGTGTTACATTACAGTGCTGGGCAGCTTTACAGTGCCTTACATGAAGTAATTTATTCCAGACTGGGTATGAGTTCTTCCTAAAACAGATACTTGCTTGTAAAAGAATTCTGCAGGTCATGGAGTGGGAGGGTAAATTTCATTTACTGGCATTGGGCCTTTCATTTAGTTCTGTTTTCAAATTACATTAAATCCAGAGAATCATGGAATTGTCAGGGCTGGAAGGGACCTCAAGGACCATCCACTTCCAATCCTCTACTACAGGCAGGGACACCTCACACCAGATCAGGTTGCCCACAGCCACATCCAGCCTGGCCTTAGAAACTTCCAGGGATGAGACTTCCACCACCTCCCTCAGCAGCTTGTTCCAGTGTCTCACCACCCTCATGGGAAAGAACTTCTTCCTATCATCCAATCTCAATCTCCCCTCCTGTAGCTTGGATCCATTCCCCGCAGTCCTGTCACAACCTGACACCCTAACAAATCCCTCCCCAGCTTTCTTGTAGCCCACTTCAGATACTGGAAGGCCACAAGATCTCCTCAGAACCTTCTCATCTCCATACTGAACAGCCCAAACTCTCTCAGCATGGCCCAATAGCAGAGCAGCTCCAGTCCTCTAATCATCCTCGTGGCCCTGCTCTGGACACCTTCCAACACTCCCAGACCTTTCCTGTCACAGGGGCTCCAGAACTGGACAAAGTGCTCCATGTGGGGTCTCAGCAGAGCAGTGGAGAAGGGGAAGATCATCTCTCAACCTGTGATTTAAGTTCCTAGTTTTACACAAGGGCTCTTAAGACTCACTTTTCTTGGTGAAGCTACTTAAAGTGGCCTCACAGCACAAACAAAGGGTATTTGTTAACTCTCAGCATCACTTTTTAGAACCTTTTGTGCAGAGCTACAGTAGAGTCTCTGGTGTATACATTTGCTGCAGAGCACCAGAGCTGTATTTCAGTGAAGTACCTGCAGAAACACATTTTCTTTTCTTGGAATTCATTGAAAGTTTCATACCAAGATCCAGATTCTGCTAAGCATAGAGACACAGTGGTGCATACTGGTGCTCTGTAAACTGGTCTGTTTCAATCTGGTGATGGCTCTCGAGGAACCCATTTGAAATCTGTGTCCCCCACACAGTTCAGACAATCGATCTTCCTATTTTTTCACCTTGCATAGCAGACCATGGTCAAAGAATACCTAAATGAGCACTTTTAATAGACTGCTTCCATTGAAGTTCAGCTAAGAAAGCAGATCTTGTAACATGGAATGTATGATGATTTCAAACTAAACTTCCTCCTGTAATCCAGGAACTTCATAATTTGGCCCATGTAGGTTCCACGCTGTAGTTGGCATGGAACTGTCACCAACAATCCTCCTGTGATTATAGCGAAGAAATTCAGTGTCTTGTCTTTTGCACACCTTTCAGAACAGTGCTTTTACACAGGGGCATAGAGTTGGTGAGGCTGGAATAGACCTCTGAGATCATCTCCTCCAGCCTAGGACCCAACACCCCTGCAGTGACCAGACCATGGCACCGAGTGCCACATCCAAACTTGCCTTAAGCACCTCCAGGGATGGTGACTCTACCACCTCCCTGGGCACTCCATTCCAGTCTCTCATTCCCCTTTCCAACAGGAAGTGTTTCCTAACCTCCAACCTCCCCTGGCACAGCTTCAGGCCATGCCTTCTCCTCTTGGCATGAGTTGCCTGGGAGCAGAGCCTGACCCCCACCTGACTACAACTTCCCTTCTGGTAGCTGTAGAGAGTGCTAAGGTCCCCCCTGAGCCTTCTCCTGTCTGCCCACCCCCAGCTCCCTCAGCCTCTCCCCATCAACCTTCCCCTTCAGCCCCCTCCCCAGTCTTGTTGCTCTCCTCTGGCCCCGCTCCAGCCCCTTAAGATCTCTCTTGCAGTGAGGGCCCACAACTGCACACAGTGCTCCAGGTGAGGCCTGCCCAGTGCCAGTGCAGGGCAGAATGACCTCCCCGTGCTGCTGGCCACACTGCTGCTGATACAAGCCAGGATGGCATTGGCCTTCCATGCCAACTGGGCACCCTGCTGGCTCATGCCCAACCGCTTGTCACCCAGCACTGCCAGGTCCCTCTCTGCCAGGCTCTCTTCAGCCACCCATCCATGTCACGTAGGCTGTACTTCACTGCTAAATTTAGCTTAATACTTTTGGAATTCTTATTTTTATCACATCAAAGAACATCTTAGGTGGTTGGTTAGTAGATAATTAGGTGCTTACTTAGTGGATAGTTAGGTGATTAGTTAGTAATAAATCATAGAAGGTAGTCTTTGTAAACTGAACATTCTGAAGGAGGCAACCTTAACTACAGAGTTCTGTATTCTGAATTAACTATATCCCAAAACCAAGGAAGGAACGTTGGCACTGATTTGAATCAGAGTTATGCCAGCAGGAGGTACATGTCAGAGATGACAGAGCTGTAATAGTCGCTGAGATTCCACTGGAGGGGTAGCCAGAAGTCAGTAGGCTGCTAGAAAATGTGTTAAAGTTGCTGACTTTTCCCCTCACAATTCTAATGCCTCTTAGCTACCTTCTTGTTCCTGTGATTTGGGCTGATGCATCACTTGATGTTAGGAACAAGTTCTGCACCATGAGGCTGCTGGAACAATGCAGCATGTTGCCCAGGGAGGTGTTTGTGGCCCCATCCCTGGAGATGTTCATTATGAAGCTTGATAGGCCTCTGGGCAGCCTGATCTAGTTGAGGATGTCCCTGCTGACTGCAGCGGGGTTGGACTGGATGAGCTCTGGAGCTCCCTTCCAACCCATACCTTTCTCTGCTTCTAAGATACTTTTAAGTTTCAGGAAGCTTTCCCCAGCAAGAGATGCAATGCAGGGCAAGAGGTGGGAAAATCCACCTCTGTATTGAGACAGCCAGGGGGACCTTAGCCTCACGGCACCTGCACAGTGCTGCTGCTGTTGCTTGCTGCCTCTTTGGTTTGTCTGCAAAGCCAGCAGGCAAGCAGGTGTCTGTGCTAAGAGGAAGTGTTACTGGTGGCTCTTGGCTTCTAAAGACCATCAAATTCAGACTATACAGAGAGGGTTGGACTGGATGAGCTTTGAAGGCCTCTTCCAGCACAGAGCATTCTGTGATTCTGTGATTCTGTGACCTGGTCTTGCATTGATTATTTTATACAGCATAACTCCAGGAGAAGGTTGAGAAGCGAAAGCTCCTATGACATAGACAACATTGTTATACCAATGTCACTGGTGGCACCCTCGAAGCTGGAGAAACTACAGTACAAAGAAATCCTTACCCCAAGGTTTGTTCATCACCTCCTTAGATGCAAAGAAGGCACCATAATGAACATGAGGACGTTAAGTGAGAAGACCATTAAATGCAATTAGATCCTTTTGTAACAGTAAGGTGATCTTCTCACGTACTACTTGGCTTTTTGTTTCCTGAGCGCTTCAGATTGTGTGAGTGGAGTGGTGGGAAGGCTTTGGACAGCTGCTAGCAGAGTGAAATAATCTGATACACATGGGGAGAGGGGGCAGAGGCACAAATACAAGTGGGATTGTACTGATATTTGTGACCTTGAAGTGTGGCACGAGGCTGAGGTGCACAGAATAGTGGCTAGAGGTTGCTCTTTTTTATGTCCTAAACCTCACAAGTTAACTCTTCAGTGAATTAAACAGGAGTGGCTTTAGCATATATTTTGAAAATTCATCCATTCTCATCCAGCAGAAGCAATTTAGTGTTTCCATGCAGTGTAAAGCTATAGTCTCTAGAATCAGAGACATCTCTTTTTTTTTTTTAATCATTATTTTTAATGATTATTTATTTCATTACAAAAACCTCATCAGATTGGTCTCCTGTGCTGCAGTGCAGTGACTTAGGAGCCAACTGCCTGAAATGGCTACATGCATTTGCTTCTTATTTTAAATCTCTCCCTTGGATTTCCTTTTGTGCTCTCTTTAAAGCAAAAAAAAATGTTAAGACAACAGTGGATATCTTAAAGGCTAATGGAAAAGGGAAGGCTAGGATCAGGGGTAGGGTTTGGGTAAGGACTAGGGTCAGGGTTAGGTTTTGGGTTTGGGTTAGGATTAGGGTGAGGGTTTGGGTTAGGATTAGGGTGAGGGTTTGGGTTTGGGTTAGGATTAGGGTGAGGGTTTGGGTTGTGGTTAGGATTAGGGTTTGGGTTTGGGTTTGGGTTAGGATTAGGGTCAGGGTTTGGGTTTGGATTAAGGTTAGGGTCAGGGTTAGGGTTTGGATTAAGGTTAGGGTCAGGGTTAGGGTTAGGGTTTAGGTTAGGGTTAGGGTCAGGGTTGGCATTAGGGTTTGGGTTAGGGTTAGGATTAGGGTTAGGGTCAGCATTAGGGTAAGGGTTTGGGTTAGGTTTAATGTTACAGATGGGGTTAGGTTTAGGTTTTGGGTTAGGGTTAGAGTTATGGTAAGGGTCAGGATTAGGGTCAGGGTTAGGCTTTGGGTTAGGATTAGGGTTATGGCTAGGTTTTGGGTTTGGGTTAGGGTTAGGGTCAGGGTTAGGATTAGGGTTTGGGTTAAGGTTAGGATTAGGTTCAGGGTCAGGGTTAGGGTTTGAGTTTGTGTCTGGGTTCAGGTTAGGGTTATGTTTAGGGCTAGGATTAGTTTTAGGGTTTGGGCTTTGGTTAGGTTTTAGATTAAGGTCAGGGTTTGGGTTTGGGTTTGTATTAGGGTCAGGGCTAGGATTAGGGTTTGGGCTAGGGTGTCGGTTTGGGTTCAGATTAAATTTAGGGCTCCGGTTAGGTTTACGGTTTGGGTTTGGCTTTGGGTTAGGGTTAGGGCTTGGATTAGGTTTAAGGTTAGAGTTAGGGTTGAGAAAGGAAAATCTTCTATTTCAGGCACCTTAAATTTGAAGGCAACTTTGAAAGAAGAGCAGTGGTGAAGAAGGGAGGAACTTAGAGTGTAGGGCAGAGACAGAAGAGTCATCCCCACTGCTGAAGTAGTGGAGAAGCATTTAGGGTAAATTAACCTGACTTTTCTTGTCTCATTTCTAGCTGGAGAGTCGTTGAATTTCAACCTTTAGAAAAATCTCCTACAGATGAAGAAGAGGTAGGTGGTGTTTTAATTAAACCACCAAGTTTAATTATAATATATAATTGGTTTTTTTTTTTTTTTTCCTTTTCCAAAGTCACTGACTTCATGCAAATCCTGCTAAGTTTCACATCTCAACATGAAAGCATTAAGTATCAGGCTGTGAAAATGTGCCTTATCCCAGGCTGCTCAGCTCTGTGGTGGATGGTGGAAGTGTGACACATGGACAGTCACTGCCCAGTGAGGTGGTGGAGTCACCATCCTGGGAGGTGTCCAAGACACTGTAGATGTGGTGCTTCAGGATATAGTTCAGTGGTAGTTGGGTCATGATTGGACTTGGTGATCTCAAAGGCCTTTTCCAACCTTAATGACTGCTCATCTGTATGATTGGTTCTGTGCTCCCAAGGCTCCTGGGTGCTGTGCTACTTGCACTCCCAGTGTACAGCTGTCTCTTGAGGAGGACCTGTGCTGTAACATCGTGTCTCTCTCTCTCTCTCTCTCTCTTTGCTTTGACAGCCAGTTCCCAGCACCTCCTGCTCCTCAGTGCCTGGCCGTTTTGTCTGGGGGCCTAGCAGATTCCCTCGAGTTTCTTCTGTGTTCATTTTCCTGCAACCCTCCTCGTGTTGGGAGCAAACTTCTTCCTGCTTTGTCAGGAACAAAGTAACCTTCAGCATTTCCTGCTTGCCTCCTTAGCCAAGGTTGCACTTGGTGTGCTGCTCTTGCTTCCCCCAGACACAGGACTCTGCCCTTTTGTCTTCCAGGAAATGTCTATGGAATTTGCAGCCGGGGATCCTTTTCTCCCCAGATCAGGAGGATGAGGCATTTCCCAGCCCCACTATGAACATACCAGCAGGTCTGGCCTCTTGGCTGGTTTTCTGCTCTTCCAATCACTCTGTGGCTTCTTTTCCAGACACTGCCACTTTTGCTGTCCTTGGGGCATCTTGAATCTCCCTCCAGTCTCTATTATAGGCCACTGCCAGCTGTCATGACTGTAGGACTTGTCTCCATACCTTCATCCACACTATCTGCTCATCAGCAAGTGTTTCAGAGAATCTCTACAACTGGGGTTTAGATGTCTTAGTAGTAGAAGATTGCACTTGGGTAGCAGTAAAGTTAGGTTTAACACAGTAAACACCAGAGGTGATTCTGCCGCTGCCTGGAGGCAGACAATGTCCCTCCTCAAAGGCACTGCCTGCCTTGCAGTTTTACCAGGGCTGGAGCTGCCTGCTCCGTGGAAATGAACCTTTCATTTCAGAGAGCATCATGCCCTCAGCTCCCTGCCTGGTGTAGTTGTAGTCATTTGGCACCATCCTCTTGGGTCTCAAGGAAGAGAAAATCTTCTCTGTCCTTGCCTTTTCTCACACACTTGAGAAATTCTCGTGAAATCTGGCGGGCAGATTCTGTCACCTCCAGCAGTGCCTTTTCCTTTGCTATCATCTCTGCTAGCTGGAAGCCTGATTTTTTTTTTTTTTTTTTTTGTGCCGAGAAGCATACAGAGGAGAACTCTCACGCCAGAATATTTAATTAAACTATTTGGAAAATAATTAATGGGACAGGAAGGGTGCACTGGCCGGTGAGAATTGACTGCGTCATTGCTGTGTCTTCATCCTGCTGTCTCTGGGGGCGGAAAATAGAATTCAACAGTGATTTGCTTTCAGGGCCTCAGGGGACTTGCTTGGAGGAGGGCTCAGTGGATATCTTGCTTAGGTTTCAGGTTCCACTCAACGAGACTTGGACAGGCTGGAGGGCTGGGCAGGAAGAAATTGAATGAAATTTAGCAAGGGCAAGGGTAAAGTCTTGCACCAGGGAAAGAACAACCCCAGGGACCAGGATAGGTTGGGGACTGACCTGTTGGAAGGCAAGGAAGGGGGAAAAGGATCTGGGGTCTTAGTGGATGGGAAGTTGAGCCAGCAATGTGCTCTGGTGGCCAGGAGGGGCCATTCTGGGGTGGATTAGAAGGGCTGTAGCTAGTAGGTCGACAGAGGTTCTCCTGCCCCTCTACTCTGCTCTGCTGAGGCCACATTTGGAGTACTGTGTCCAGTTCTGAGCCCCCCAGCTCAAGAGGGACATAGAACTGCTGGAGAGAGTCCAGCATAGAGCCACAAAGATGCTGAAGGGAATGGAACAGCTCTGTTAGGAGGAGAGTCTGAGGGAGCTGGAGCTGTGCTGCTGGGAGCGGAGGAGCCTGAGAGGTGACCTCAGCAGTGGTTATAAATAAGCAAAGGTGAGTGCCAGGAGACTGGAGCCAGGCTCTGCTGGGCGATGTCCAATGACAGGACAAGGGGCAGTGGTGGAAGCTGAGGCATAGGAAGTTCCAGGAAAACATGAGGAGGAATTGTTTTCCCCTGTGAGGGTGACAAAACACTGGAACAAGCTGCCCAGGGAGGTTGTGGAGTCTCCCTCTGTTGAGATACTCAAAACCTGCCTGGGCATGTTCCTGTGTGATCTGGCATAGGTGATCCTGCTCTGGCAGGGCGGTTGGACTAGATGAGCTTTCAAGGTCCCTACCATCCCCTTACATTCTGTGACTCTGTGATTCTGTCCTGATTCAAGTGCTTCTGATGTATTTTGCTGAAGACACTTCAGTCTCTCTGTGAAGCTGCTGGGCTAATGGCTCGTTTAGTAGCCCTCCCAGTACATTTGCATTTGGCATGACCAGCTGATCCTGTGTGATTCATCCTTTGGCCAGGAAATAACTCCAGTTAACAATAAAGCAGCTTTGCCTCCTGCTGTGCTCCACTGCTTCTGTGTTGTCTGTCAGCTGCTGAGAGAGATGTCAGATGAGAGAAAAACCGCTAAAGATCTCCTTTGTCTAAATCATCCTTTGCCATTTTTTTGCCCCTTTCTTTTGGGATCATGTTAATTGGTTTGGATGTTTTTCAGAGTGCTGAGAAAAGGTGGTTGGCTAATGATCATTCTTCCCCTTCCTTGCTTTAGGTTTTAGGCTGAGTTAAATTTGTTAGTGAGTGAGCATCCAAAGAGACAGGAGCAAACAGCAGCATTACCTCTGCACTCACACTTGGACACTCCTGAAGTTGCTCCTTGCGCTAAAATCAAGGCAAGCTTCAGCCATGAAGGCAAGAGAGGGCAAAAAGTACTTTCTGCTTTTATACAAAGTAAGCTTTTTATTGGCTTTCCACTGCATATCAGCCTGTGCTGATAGTGTTTAATAGTCTCCTTTCTCCCTGTCTTCTGCATGGCTAAATTTAAAACCTCTGGAGCTGTTCTTGTGTCAGGCAGCAATTAGAGATTTCTTCCACTTGAGATCTTTTTCCCTTTCTTTCTACTTTTAATCGTAGAATCATGGAATGGTAAGGTTGGAAGGGACCTCAAGGATCATCTAATTCCAACCCCCTGCCATAGGCAGGAACACCTCCCACTAGTACAGCTCACTCAAGACCTCATCCAATCTGGCCTTGAACACCTCCAGGGAGGGAGCAGCCACAACCTCCCTGGGCAACCTGTGCCAGTGTCTCACCACCCTCACTGTAAAGAACTTCCTCCTAACATCCAGTCTAGTCTTTTCCCTTCATTGTTCTCCATTTAAAGGCTCTCAAGGCAACAACTTGTACCCATGCAATAAACTTGCACCCAAGTTTTCCATGAGTTACAAAAACAGTAGGGCCACAAATTTCTCAGGTTCTATGAGTTACAAAAACAGTAGGGCCACAAATTTCTCAGGTTCTACAGGAGCCACATTTTTCAAGGACAGGAATTCAGCACTTTCTGAAAACCAAGCCTATTTATTTGAGCTTCAAAGGCTTGCCTCTTTTTGGGTGCCTAATTTTTGTGACTGGACATTTTGCCTTAGAAGGACAAATACAATTAGAATCATAGAATGGTCTGGGTTGGAAGGGACCGCCAAAGATCATCTAGTGTCAAGACCTCTGCAGTAAGCAGTAACATCCTCAACTACTAGAGCAGGTTGTTAAGCAATGTAAAAATGAATCTGCTTTCTATGTCTGCTCTGGCACTTGCTCTACAAACAGTTGATTTTTGGAAAGAGAACGTCTGAGTTTCCTGGTTTGCATGTCTGTGGCTGCTTTGAGGCCGGGGAGGCCGTGGCACTGGCTTTCCTCTTTGCTTTTAGGTTGTTTTGTCCAGGTTAAAGCTTTTGGCACAGCAGGGTTGTGAAGTGATGCTCAGGTTTATTTTGTAGTTGCTTTAGAAAGGAGATATGCTTTGGAATAATCCAGAGTGTAGTTAGTTCTGCGTAAGTGTTTTCATGGCATATGACTCAGCTTTTCCTGTGAAACCAAAGACTGAAACCCAGACCTTGCTGTTTTGAGAACCTTTCAGCAATATTCCTGCTGCTGTTCAACATTAAAGCACAGTGTCTTGTAGCTTAACTGGATCCAAGTCTTAGTTTGCCTGAAGTCTTTTCCTTGGAGTGAAAGCATTGCCCATGATTAGCCATGCCTCACAAACAGGCCTTCCTTAATAGCCCTTCCTCTCAGCCTCACTGCCACATACATCCACCCAGGCCTGACACTTCTTTTGTCCTTTTCCAAAATAACCCTGGGGGGAAAGAGGGGGGGGAAAATAACCAAATTTCTCCAGTTATAGCAACTTTAAATTAACTTAAAGTTGGTGCAGCAAATAGATAAAGCATTACAAAGCTGAGGAGGGGGCAGAGGCTGCGTTGAACCAAGTCGAGCCACTTCCCCACGATGGAATGATTTTATCCATAGAACAAAGAATGATTTTTGGTGAGGAAGGTTGTTGTTAGTCTTCAAAGGAATGGGCCAAAATCCCTTTTTCAATAAACAAGTAGTTAAATCTGCTGTCCTCAGCTATAGAAGAGGAACAGTAAGGCTTATTTCTGGATTTCTCAAAACACTTCTGCTGGAGAGGAATGTGGACTTGAAGTTTGGAAAGGACGCTTCATTAAAAAATGAAGTTGCTTCCCAGCATGAAAAGTTTTGGCAATTTGCCCCCCCCCAAAAAAAAAAAAAAAAGTATTTTCAAAGTCTTCTAAGTTTTTCTTTCCAAATTATCTTTTGTTTCCACTTCAAAGGAAATCTGAGCAGACAGAAGAATGCTGGATTTTCCCTGAGGGAATAGCACTTTTGTAGTTCATAAAATTCTCACTTTTCACACTATACATCACTGACCTTGCAAAGGCTAAATCTGAACTGAGATGCAGCCCAATGCCACCCAAGTGACAGAGCTGGCAAAGCCCAGAGAGGAGAGCCATGGAGCTGACTTGCATAAATGGAAACCAGCAGTTAACAAGTGGTTTTGTGTTTAACATAAATAAATAAAAGCAAGGAGGAGTCTTCCAAAAGCAGTCATGAGATGGGCAAACAAAGCAGTCCTGCTGAGGGCTGGGCTATAAAGGAGGTAGGCAGTTACTGCTCTAGCAAGGACTCTGTGGCTGATCCAGGGAGCACTGAAGTCACAGCAACATTCAGGCTGGCAAAGCCCCTCAGGATCAGCAAGTCCAACCCAGAACCCTGCTCTACAAAGTTCACCCTAAACCATAGCCCCAAGCACCACAGCCAAACCAGCTCTAAACACAGCCAGGCTTGGGCACTCCACCACCTCCCTGGGCAGCACATCCCAGTGCCTGACCACTCTTGCTGGCAAAAAATCCTTCCTCATGTCCAGTCTAAACCTGCCCTGCTGCAGCTTGAGGCCATTCCCTCTTGTTCTCTGGCTAATGCCCTGCGAGAAGAGACCAGCACCAACCTCCTTTCAGGGAACTGTACAGAGCCAGGAGGTCTCCACTCAGCCTCCTTCACACTAACCATCTCCAACTCCTTCAGTCTCTCATCAGATTAACTCTGCAGGCCCTTCCCAGCTTCCTTGCCCTCCTCTGCACTGGCTCCAGCACCTCCATGTCTCTCTTGTACTGAGGTGCCCAAAACTGGACACAGCGCTCCAGGTGTGGCCTCACCAGAGCAGAGTCCAAGGGGACAATCCCCTCCCTGCTGCTGCTGGACACAGCATTGCTGCTCCCAGCCAGGATGCCATTGGCTTTCTGTGCCCTCTGGGCACACTGTTGGCTCACATTCAGCTGCTTGTCCATTACAGCCTCCAGGTCCCTTTCTGCAGGCAGCTTTCCAGCCACACTGCCCCAAGCCTGCAGTGCTGCTTGGGGTTGTGGCCCAAGTGCAGGACCTGGCACTTGGCCTTGCTGAAGCTCATCCTGTTAACATTGGCCATGGATCCAATCTATCCAAGCCCCCTCTGCAGAGCCTCCCTGCCCTGGTGCAGATCAGCACTGCCATCTCACTTGGTGTCACCTGGGAACTCACTGCTGGCACAACTCAGTGTCTGCATCAAGGGCATCAATAAAGATATCAAACAGAAGTGGTCTCAGCACTGATCCCTGGGGGACACCACTTGTGCTGGCTGCCAGCTGGGTTTAACTCTTTTGAGCACTTCCCTTTGGTCCTGTTCACCCAGGCAGGGCTCTGTCCAGCAGAGCTGTGCTCCACCAAGCCATGAGCAGCCAGTTTGCCCATGAGAATTCTGTGGGAACCACGTGTAGTCACTAAATGACACCTCCAGTGTCCATCACTGGCACTGGGTATGCAGTGGGAATGCAGTAGGACACAAAAGTCATAGACCTGGCATGAGAACTACACCAAAATAAGAAACCCAAAGCCTAGAATTTAACCTTTCCCCTGTCTGTTTCAGAGAAGCACTGAGTTTATTTCTGATTTGTAATCCCTGGGGGACACCACTTGTGCTTGGCTGCCAGCTGAGTTTAACTCCAGTCTTTGGGACCCTTTACACTGAGCACATGGAATTGCTTTGTGGCACTGTAGTTCGTGACCTGCTGCCGAGGTTGGAATTGTGCTCACTGTCAGGCCTGGTGCCCCTGCCAGACAGTGTACAGCAGCATAAATGCATTTCCCTTGTCCCCATGATGGTCATGAGCTGGCTCAGTGCTGCAGGATTTGACACAAAGGATGGTTTCTGCCAGGAAGACTGTTGGCTGGCTGGAGTGCAGGATGTGCAGCTGCCAGTGAAGCTGCACCGTGGTGCAGTGAGCACTCTGCGCTTGGGTCTGCATTTTCTGTTAGAAGGTAGATGGTGTCACTTGGGTAACACCACTGAGGATTTTGCTTTCTAGGAAGAATTTCCATCAGTTTTCTGTGACTCCCTGGTTATTGGTATAATTCTTGACTGCTCTGGCAGTGCAGCCTCACAGCTCCTATGGTCAGGAGTTGTTCTTTCCTAGAATTTCCCTGCTTGTTGCATTGGGAGTGGCTGGGATAAAATCCATGGCTGCAACACTCTTATGCTCTTGCCAGCCTTAGCTTTTTAGGTGAACTTTGAACAGGTTGGATGGTTTGAAGCACTTAGAAATAACTCTGAGCTCTGCTGGAGGAGTCCAGCCAGGAGCATGCTTTGCCATCTGGGGAGCAAGGGAGAAGGGCAGCAAAGTGCTCCTTACCCAGCCCTGTCTGGTGTGCTGCCAAGGCAGGAATGAAGATGGTTCTTTCAAAGTGAAGGTCAGATGCAATAGCTGCATCTGTGCTCTACCTAAAATGTGGCTGTTGTTTGCCTAGGAGCGGTTAGGCAAAGAAGTGCTCACATTAGGGCTGAAGTCATGCAAATCATTTGCTAAGATATGGTCTCTTCAAGGCAGAAGCCATTTTCTGCTTGGCTTCCTGGCAGGAATGCAGCTCCTCAGGTTTGCTGAGTTCCTCTCAAAGTCCTTGGTGATCTCAGACCTATTTCTCCATGCCTAAAGAGCACCTGGCAAACCCTGCTGCCTTCCAGCCTCCTCTTAAAGCAGTCTCTGGAAACTCCTGGAATTTTTGCAGGACACATCAACCAGATCTTCTGTGCTTCATTACAGGATCACAGGCTCACAGGATGTCAGAGGCTGGAAGAGACCAAGAGATCGAGTCCAACCCCCCTGCCAGAGCAGGACCAGACAATCTAGCTCAGGGCACACAGGAACACATCCAGACAGGGCTGGAAAGGCTCCAGAGAAGGAGACTCCACAACCTCTCTGGGCAGCCTGTGCCAGGGCTCTGGGATCCTTCCAGTCAAGAAGTTCCCCCTTGTGTTGAGGTGGAACCTCCTGTGCTGCAACTTCCATTCATTGCTCCTTGTCCTATCCCAGGGAGCAAGTGAGCAGAGCCTGTCCCCCACCTCCTGACCCCCAGCTCTCAGATAGTTCTAAACATTGATTAAATCCCCTCTCAGTCTTCTCTTCTCCAGACTAAGCAGCCCCAGGTCCCTCAGCCTCTCTTCATCAGGCAGTGCTTCAGTCCCCTTATCATCCTCATAGCCCTCCCCTGGACCCTCTCCAGCAGATCCCTGTCCCT